>CM069927.1:36519092-37114681 GCA_036172225.1 Cryptocoryne crispatula var. balansae | reverse complement strand
GACGGCTTCGAGCGGAAGAAAAAAAATGACCACTTTTTTCTCTGTTCCGGTCTTGAAGAAAGGTTGAAACTTTTTAGGATGGAGAAGACGTACGACGGAGGCGTGGAAGAAGCCGGCCTCTTTTTATTAGTTACAATTAGGAGAAGGGCGATGGCCACCTTAGAGACATAGGGAAGGGGAAGGGGGGAGTAAATCCAGCCAACTCTGTCTGGGAACCAGAAAGGAGACAGTAAAATAGTTACATCATGTGAAAAAAACGAGAGGAACCTTCCAAAGAAGGTAAATGCCAGTGTTGGGTCAAAAGAAATCAGGAAGGGAAGAAGAGGTGGAGGCCGGAGAAGATTCCCTTTAAAAAAAGAGACAGAAGAGGATGACTAGTGGGAAGGAAAAGATAAGAGAAGAAGAAAGTAGAGGGCACAGATGGGCGTGTGGGGGCCAAGAGCCTCTCCTCCCCTTGTCGCGTGCAGTCCTTAGGCAAATGGATTGAATTGGGACCCTTCTGTCCCCTTCTGACCCCCCCCCCCCCTCTGTCTCTCTCTCGCTCTCACGCCTACAGGGTAGAGATGTGAAAAGACGGCGGTCACCCGGTGTCCACTAGCCGAAGGGTGGGGCATCTTGTCCCCCCTGCAACGAAGCTGAGCCGTGCATCTTCTTGCAGCCGCTTCTCTCCTTGGCGCCTGCCTGGCCGACGTGCCCTTGGACTGTGCAATACGGCAGTGCTCTGGGACCAAGAAAGATCACATCTTGGCGATCCCCCTCTCGGATAAGTTCATGCCTCCGGACGCGGGTTCAGAGGCTCGTATCATATGCCACGGATCAGCACTACAGTGGTTTTCCCACACTTCGATTTGAGCAGTCATCTTGCCATCCTGAGGTTTCTCTATACCCAAAAAGAACCTTTTTTTTTTCAAGTTTTCTCTTGCAGCTCTTGGAAGATGTTACCAAGGCAGTGCAGGAGACGCATTACATACAACCTAGCCATGTCCTCCTCCGCATCTTATCGTGTAAAGTTACTTCCATGTAAGCTTCGAAATTTAACTTTGACTGTTCAACCGCCCACTGCCAGCTCCTTGAGCTGACCCACCTGAAATAGCTTTCGGGCCTCATAATGCATAAATAAATTTAAGGATTTTCCTTCTCGGTGTCACCCCCCCCCTCAAGTTCCCTCTACAATAACCCACATGGGCCTGTTTTGATTGCTGCAGAAGGAGGTGGAATATTGTCGCTCTTGTACCATCTTATCCATTTATTAGTATTTATTAACTAAGAAACAAGTACCTACGTATATATTTATAATTATTTGAAATATTCAATTAATTGTTTGCCTCGAATGAAATAAAATCTAGTTAAAACGCTTAGATTTGATTTTGAGAGCAAATAATACGTACCAAGATTATGTATTTGTATATTAATATGGTGACCGTAAGTTAATCTGTTTTAAAGGTCTATCCGAACGTAGAAGGCCGCGGGGGCCGGCACGGGCATCAAGACCTCGACGACCGGACCCCTTCTTTACCTTGAAGGGTCGTGAGGCGTTCAGCTGCGCGATAATCTCTTCTATATTTTTATGACAAAATCAAAATCATTGAAGTATCAGGTTCGGTGAGGTGGAACAACAACAAGAGGCCGGATGATCGTATGTAACATAACTCAAAGAAGACGAGAGATCACACAAGAAGAAAGGAAGAGAGATCTCTCACCTTCTTTACCCGGGAACAAAATCTCGGTAAATACATTTTTATAGTTATGGCCAAGTACCCATTTTAGCCATCTTCGTCACAAAAACATATTGTAAAAACTGCAACAACAACAACAACAACTCCCCCTCAGCTCTCTCCAACAAGGGAAAAATATCCTCCGGGGGGGGGCTCACCTGGACGTATGAGCCAGGAGTCCCATCGTCTGGCCCTGATCAACCAGGCCAACTTGTGCATCGTACCACTGCTCTTGATTTGTATTGCAATCACAATCACCCATCTGTGCGGAGGGGTCAGATATATATATGTATATATATATTTCTTCTCAATTTTTAAGTCCGAAAGACTGCTTAATATGTGATCTGCCGTCAACAAAGACGGCGGATATGTGACCGGGATGCATCGGATCTCCATTCTATTGCTCAAGGAGAAGATATCCTCCGGGGGGGCTCACCTGGACGTATGAGCCAGGAGTCCCATCGTCTGGCCCTGATCAACCAGGCCAACTTGTGCATCGTACCACTGCTCTTGATTTGTATTGCAATCACAATCACCCATCTGTGGAGGGTCATATATATATATGTATATATATATTTCTTCTCAATTTTTAAGTCCGAAAGACTGCTTAATATGTGATCTGCCGTCAACAAAGACGGCGGATATGTGACCGGGATGCATCGGATCTCCATTCTATTGCTCAAAAGATCAGGGCTTGCTTTCTCTGGCACGGCTCCGGTGTTCATCTTCTCGAGACGACATGTCGGCATGGTTATCCGGAACAGGAGGCCGGGAAGAGAACATTTGGGGGCTACACCATCGCATCGCATCGCATCCTTCTACTGGTTGGCACTATGCACTGATTAATTAAGGGGTAATCTTGACTTATCCTTACAAATTTGGGGGTAAACCAGTTTTTTTTATCACCAGACCGCATAAACTCGTGCAGAGCGGAGCATAAGCTGGTGGCAAATCTCATGACAGGTAACTCGAAACACCACGGCTCGATCAAAACGGGACGAGAAGCTTATTAATACATTGAGGCTTGTTTGGTATCGTAAAATTTGGAGGATAAACTTAAGTTATTCTCTAGGGTGCTGTTTGGTACGGGGATAACTTGGGGACAAACCCGGGTTATCCTCAAATTTTGGGGGATAACCCGGACTTATCCCCAAAATTTTATGGTACCAAACAGCCCCTAAGGCGTCGTTTGGTATTGGGATAAAATTAATGGGGATAGGGATAAACCAATCTTCGTGATTAACCCTATCCCCATTACGTTTGGTTTAACTTAGGATAAATTTAAGGATAATCTTATCCTATGTTTGGCATGTTAACAATAATTTCTTATTTAGCTGATGCCTCCCCCCAGACAGCGTCAACAGAATTTGTAATAAAAATTGTTAAAAGAAATGAAGTATTTGACAACCATGACAATTTTATAGTTTAAAGTGATTTTTTTCTTATACAAGAAATAGATACTCACCTCTTTTTTTATCTTGTGGTCTCTCATTTTGTTTGACCATGTATGATAGTTATTTTTTTTTGTTATCACGTCCCTTCAAACGTGATAATTTTATTCATTGGTTAGTTCACATTTTATTTTAATACAATTTTTTATCATAAAAATGTAAAAAAATTCATTGCACAACCAAACACTCCATGAGAGTTGCCCTATGTGATCTCAGTTTGCTTTGTTCCTGCTAGTTAAAGAAATATCAAGTTTTTTTTTCTTCAGCTGACACTTGGGCGCCAGAAGGCCTAATATAATATCATATAATGAGCAAGAAATACGTGTATCAGAAGGAGAAAGATTTTGTTTTTCTTTCCGGTTATTTGGTATTCTCCAAATAGGCTACTGTTGAAAAAGAAAATGACAGGCTCCCATTTGTTTTCGTATAAAAATCTATAACATATGTGCAATAATATATCAATCTGTGGTGCGCCTACTTAATTGATAATCCTTGCTTGCACGGGATGGTTTTCTTTCACATCTTAAATACGTTATATGGTGGTTAATTGTTTGCAGAATAAAGCTTTTTTGTTTTTGTTTTGGCAGATATTAATGTATAATTCTTTCTGCTCTTAGAGAGTTTGTTTGTTTGTTTGACTGTGATTCTTTTGTTTCAAAATCTAGTAATAATTCTTTCTGCTCCTAGAGTTTGTTCAATTATATATATATATATTTGTTTCGAACTCACTCGTTCTGAAACTAGAGTCCTCTTGGATTTAAAATAGAAGAGCTTTTGTTTGGTTAGGAGAGCAGAGCAAACATGTTGTTCGTTTTGATTTCAACTTCTTTCCTCTCACGTACTTTAAAAAGGTCGAAGTATAGTATTTGAAATTAACCACAACAATCAAATTAAAATACCGTAAAATGGAATGCACTAGTTTGTAAAATTTTACAATAAACCCTTAGTTCAATGTGCATTAATTTAATGATCTACGCATCTACTGTCATACGTAACGATCGACTAAATCTGACCTAACAATCGTGTTAATTAGCAGCAGAATGTCACCATACTTGGATGACTCCCAACACAACACGTTTAAGTTCGGAGTTGTTGATAGTCCACTGATTTGATCTCTTTAACATATTTACAGGTCGGGGTGTTACAATATATCCCCCTTAAAGACTTGATGTCCTTGTCAAGATCACACAAATCACATACATAGACGAGTCACACTGGACCTTCCGATCGAGTCACGCTCTGATGTCATATGTAACAACCGACTAAATTAGTTGATTGACCCGACAACCGTACTAATCAGTAGCATTCCCAAGAGGTCACCAATCTTCGACTTACCCCTAATAAAATACGTTTAAATCTGAAGTTCTTCTAACTCAACTTCTGAAAAATAATTAACCTATGTATATATGGAGTGCTTGCTTGATCCTGGATCATCTGTTATTAGAGTTCCCGTCAATCGAAACTAGATCGAAGAGAACGACGATCGAAGAGCCCCAGATTTTGTAATTCTGCCACTTGCAAGAATTAGTGTATTGAAAAATGGTGGAAGTACGTGCTTCCTCCTTAACTGGATGATGCAGAGGAAAAATGATAATCTAATGAAGATGAGCACCGCCGGGTGCTCTGGGGTCTGTGTGACTTCGGCTGTGATATCCTGAATTAAAAAAAAAATGAAAAACCCTTTTCTCGCCACGTACCCCTCCTTCTGCCCCGTCTTCCCCTTCCCCCCTCTCTCGAATCTTCTCCCCTCTACGGCCTCTGTCGCCACCGCCTTCCTCTGCCCCCTCCAGAATCTTTCCTACGCCACCGCCTCCCCTTCGCGCCTTCGCCGCCTCCGATTCCCGATTTATTTCCCCCTCCCTCGCGTCGTCGCCTCCCTGCTCCATCTCCTCCTCGTCGCCATCGTCACCGTGTCGTCGTCGCGGTCGCCGCGAGCCGCCGTCGCCTCCTTTCCCCTTTCGTTGCCTACGCCATCATCTTCCCCCCCCCCCTTCCTCCTCTTCTTCTTCTCTGCCCGCGGCCGTTGCCACCACGTGGTCGCCACCGCGCCCCCGCCGCTCTCTCCCTTCCGCGCTCTCTCTCCCGTGCACCCCACCATCGTCGCCGCCACCGCTGTCCGCCGTCCGCGCCCTCCCTCTCTCTCCCCCCCTCTCTCTGTTTCTTGCGCGCTGCACACCCGCGGCCACCGCAACCCCCGGCCCCCCTCAATCGCCGATTCCACCCCTCCCTCCAGTATCGTCGCCATCGAGACGTCCTCTCCCTCTCTCCTTCCCACAGCGGCTGTCGCCTCCCCTCCTCCTCTTCTTCTTCTTCCTTGTCGACGCGCCGTCGTCAACCGCCACCGCCGTCGCGCCTCGCCGCCGTCGCCGGCGTCGCGCCCCGCCACACTCCTCTCTCCCGCTCTCCGGTCGTGTTCCCCCTGCTCCCTTTCTTGCTCTCCTCTCTCCGGCTCCCCCTCCCGTCGTGGTCGCCGCCGCATCGTAGCTGCCGCCGCCGCGCTCCCCTCACCTGCTCTCTCTCTTTTCCGTCCTCTCGCTGTGCCCCGCCGAGTCGTCGCCATCGCCGCGCTCTCTCGCCCGTTCTCTCTCTTTTCCCTCTCTCTCTCCCTCGGTCTCTCTCTCTCTCTTCTCTCCCCCCCCCCCCTTTTAGCGGGACCGGATCCTCTGTGCACCTCGGTGTGCACCTCAATGCACACCACTTCTTAAATTCATCTAATTATGTGATCAAATTAATTATTTTAATCATTTTTAAGACTGTGAATATAAATATATATTATGTATTGATAAAAAGAAGTAATATTAATATTTTTTCAATTTATACTATTTTGTAAATTAATTATATTTTTAATTTAAATAAATATGTATAAATTATATTTAATGTTGATTTTCATAAAATATAACATCACATATTATATATTTATATTCACGGTCTTAAAAATGATTAAAATAACTAATTTGATCACATAATTAGATGAATTTAAGAAGTGGTGTGCATTGAGGTGCACATCGAGGTGCACAGAGGATCCGGTCCCCCTTGTAGCTGCGCCACGCGGGGCTCTCCCGTGCACGTGCCCGCGTGGGCACCCCGCGGCCGTTGCGCCACCCGGTGCATGCGGTTGCGCCGTCGTGGGGGGTGGCGCAAAACGCCGCCGTTCTGTCCCCCGGGGCTGTAAATGGAGCGGATACAGAGCGAATATGACGTTTCCGTATCCGCTCCGTTTAGCTATTCGGATAATCCGTATCCGGTCCGAATCGAATACGAATACGGATCGGATATTATAAGTCCGATAATCTTCGGATTCGGAGCGGATACGGATAATATCCACTTTGGAATGTTAATTAAATATTATTTAATTAATATATTTAATAATATACAAATACATAAAATAAAATTATAAAATATTAAATTTATCATATATTTATCAATATTAACTTAGTATATTAATATATAATAAAGAATACTTAATCATATTTGTAAATATAATGATTTTAAATATATAATTATATATATTATGTATATATTATCAAAGGTGGATTCGGAGCGGATCTTAAACGGAGCGGAGTGGGCATTTCCATGTCCGCTCCGATTAACATTCGGATAATATCCGTATCCGGATATCCGCTCCGATGGATATCTAAAATCGGATATTATTTGTCTAAACAGATACGAATTCTGAGCGAATCCGAATTTCATCCGCATCCGTTTACATCCTTACCCCGCCCCCATGCCCCCTCTCTCTCTCTCTTGCCTCTCTCTCGTCTCCCCCCCTGCGCTCTCTCTTCTCCTGTTGTACTCTCTCTCTCTCCCGCACTCTTCTCTCTCTCTCCACTCGCTCTCTCCCACGCACTCTCTCTCTCTCTTTCTTCTCTCGCCCCCCCCTCTCTCTCTCTCTCTCTATTGCGATCACTTGGCCTCCGCCACGACCGGCCTCCTACGCGGCACCCTGCGTGCCTCGCCTGCTAATTCCGCACTCTCCCTCCTTTTCTTTCCTCGCGCGCCCGCGCAAGCGAGATGTCTGCGGTAATCCCCGTGTACGCCACCCGGTGCGACTGCTGCACCGCCACGGTGCGCGGCGCACCGTGCCACCCATTCCCCTCCTCTCGTCGATCTCTCTTCTCTCTCTCTTCGACCAGCACCCTCTTATTTCTCTATCACTCTCTCTCGCTGTCTCTCTTTCTTTCTCTCTCTCCCGTGATGCTATCGTCGTCGTCACCACGGTCGCTCGCATGCCATGCGACCACCCCACCTGTAACTATAGTCGACACCGTTTTCTCATTAATTTGTTAGTCCACAATATCTCATTCCTATTTTATATTGAGATATTTATATTAATTGACAATTTATTAAAAGATTGTTATTCTCTTAGTTAGTCATCGCAGTTTGCCGTTGCTGTTGTCGGTCCATGCTCGTCGTCCAGTCAGCTTCCCCTGAACTTGGTTAATAGTTATCTTCACCGAGGTAGGCATCCCAACTTATCCTTAGCACATGAAATTGTAATTAATATGTTAAAATATGATTATTAGATTATTAATTAGAAAATGATGAATAATGATGTGGTGTAATTGTTTAATTGTGTGCATGTGTTTAATTAAATATCATTCATGTCATTCATGCATAGTTTTAGTTATATTCATGAATTGCATTGGTCTGATATAAATGTGGTTGATTATGCGTTGGTAATTATCTAAAATTAGTTATATATAATTGATGGTTAATTGTATTGATTGTATTAAATTATGCAAATGAAAATTATGACCTTTGCTATTAATATTTAAATCCGATCCAAATCAAGAATAAATTTTAAGTCATAAATATCGTTATTTTGGATATAATAATTCTGAAGCATAATTGATTAATATGAGTTGTTGCATAAATTTGTAAAATGCATCATTTGATGAATTGATATTGGTTATGTCTAAGTAAATATATGGCATTTACTTGTTGAGGTCCTCCAGCCTACATTAGTGGTCCTGGGGCAGCAGATGACGTAGTGAAATCCGGTGCATCCTTCGATCCTGAATACCGCGGTTTATCCTAAGTACGCCCTGCCTAGGTGTACTAAGGATCTAGCTTACTATATAGTATTTTTTATATATATTTAGAGCTGGAGTTGAGAAGTCCAAGTATGGCATATGATTTACTCAGACACATGGAATGAAAATGGTATGGAAGCATGCACAGTTGGCTCATGTAGGTCTAGATGGCATAAACATACAGTTTAGTTTAGTTAGTAGCCAAGATCATGCAGAGGCATGT
This sequence comes from Cryptocoryne crispatula var. balansae, assembly GCA_036172225.1. Lineage (NCBI taxonomy): Eukaryota > Viridiplantae > Streptophyta > Magnoliopsida > Alismatales > Araceae > Cryptocoryne > Cryptocoryne crispatula. The sequence continues at coordinate 37,106,259 of CM069927.1, read as the reverse complement.
TTAAATGGGTAATTTGGTGAAATAAATCTCATTTAAATAAATAAACATGATAAATAGCTTATATGATACTATAGCAATTGATGGGTCTGGTTTATGCTTATAAATAGCAGTTAGATTGGTTAATATATTAGGAAAGTTGGGTATAAGTCCTACTGAGTCCGTGTGACTCATCCCAAATCTTTTAACATTTTTCAGGTAATCAAGTAGCGCAGCAGAAACGTAGTGGATCAGGATTAGTGCAGAAGAGGATTAGAGTTTTGGTTTATGATTTGTTTATATTGAAATCCAGGTATGATTTATTTTTGGGATTGAGTTATTTATTTTAATGAAATGGGACCTGTGATTCATTATTTTTCCAAACCGACGTAGTTTTGGGGTTAATTCCCCAGTCCCGTACCCAGATTTATTCTGCGTGTTAGAAAATCCGAGACGTGACATCGGCAATGAGCGCAGCATATCCTACCATGCTGCCACTCTTCTCCTCCTTAATTTGATTAGGACCTTTCTTTTGATACGGAGCAACAATACGATCAATTTTAAGATTGAGTAGAGTTCACTGGGAGTAAGATAAGGATATGGTGAAGGGGGTTGACCGGTATGCATATATGAGAGGCGTATCTCTGGCCGCATAACAGAGAGGATATAATAAAAAGAGGGTAATGGGGTGTTTGGTTGCATGATAATTGAGGTTTTTATTTTAATTTTTAAAAATTATAAGAAAACTTGTTAAAAGAGGTGTTTGACAACTTATGTTTTGAAAGTGATTTTCTTCTTAAACAAAAAAGAGGGCCTCACCTCTTTCTTTTTTCTTGTGGTCCCCCACTTTGTTTGGTCATGTGTGGTAGTTACGCTTTTTTGTAATCACATCCCTCCAAACATGATAATTTTATGTCATGAGTTGGTTCACTTTTTATTTTAATACAATTTTTTATCATGAAAGTGTACAAAAAATTATCATGCAACCAAACACCCCATAAGATACAAGTGGGAGAAGGAACAAATCAAGGGGAAAGGTCAAGTTGGTTGAAGAGATCATAGGGGGGTGGCAATGGATCTGAGTTAGGGCATGTTTGATTAGGCCTATTAAAGCTCTAACCTCTGATTCGGCCACGGTGGTTAATTTTTACTCTTGTTTGATAAAACATATGAACCAACGTCTTGATTATTCTCTGAAGTCTTAAAAACATCTGAGCCGATCAGATCGATGACCTAGTTTTTTTTTTCAGGTGCGATTCCTCTTCGTCCCTGCAGTTGCTGCAGGTCTGATATCGAGGTGATGCTCTTGATTCTGTTGCAGGTCCTTCCGCCGTTTCATTTTAACAGCAGAACTGTTTTCTTAAAATCATTTTAACGGCAGAAATTTGTATAAAATTTTTTTACAATGATAATAACATAGTAATTATCAAACAACATTTTTAAGAGGATGATTCAAATTTTCTATCAGACAACATAATTCACTTATGTATTAATCAAAATCAACAATTTTTTTACCACTTGTTAAGAGGTTAGACGTGGAATTAAAAATTAAGATTTTCAAATTAAGTCTAATCAAACGTCACCTTAGTCACCATGTCAATATATATTTTTAATACATTTGTTTCGCTCTGTTTGAGGTCCGTTCGAAATAAATCTTTTATCACAAGTGAATAACATATATTATTATATATTTAAAATTATTTCATTCAAAGATATGTTTAAATATTCTTTAATATACACCAACGTACTCAGTTGATATCAATAAATACATGACAAATTTTGTATTTTAAGATTTATTTCTAAATAATCACGTATTATTAAAATTTTGTTGATATCAATCCAACAAAAAATTATTAAAATTTTGAATCCGATATTATTTTTGGTATTCGTTCGGAACTAGAAAATATCTGAATTGTAATATCCGATGTCCAACCTGGTTCAGGCATTATCTATTTATTTAAATGGAGCGGGCATGGATAGATTGTACATTGTAGTACCTAATTGTAGGCAAATTGGGCCAATTCCTGGTGGGCCTCGTCTTGTGTCTTGATTTGAGCTAAGCCCAAGTATTACAATTTACTATAATACAGGCAAAGGCACTTGTATATTCCTTCCTTATTTGGACTACAAAATTCAAGAATGATATTAATAACTAAACATGACGTAGCAATATCAATTTCGAAATTGACAGCAATATGCATACAATGAAACTCCATATATTATATTTCACAAATAACTAAAGGAATGATGTATATTTATCTTACGAATAAAGGTTACAAATTATTTGATCTTTGTAAATCAGTGAGACATGTTGGAGTGTTAAACAAGCCCCATATATATACGTAGATCATGGTGTGGATAATTAAAATCATGTATTATTATCAAACAATCGTAGTGTAAATTTCGAGGCATGATTTCATTTGATTCGATGTAAGGTTATATTTGATTAAAATATGATATATTTATACATAAGTTTACCTTTGTAACGCCGAAAAATTTTATTTTCGAGATGTAAAAGCATATGAAACTACTATTAATATAACTAAGGTAACATTCAAACCAATCCGATTTAACTAATTGATTCGGTTTGAAAGAGAAGAATTGTGTTTTATAATTCATCCAAATCAACGTTTAAAGGGCAAAAGATCTTAAAGTAACAATGACCGTCCAGGGGCTTCACTTTCCCAAGTTCCAAAGGAGGAAAAAAAAACTGTTTTGCTCCACTTTCTTTCAAGAGACATCTTAAGACATTATAAATTCACCTAAAATTTAGGTAGTATTTGATTTGACTTCACGAAATATTTGAAATCTTTATTTTGTGTGTGATGTAACCTCAAATTAACAAAAAGATTAATTCTCTTTTGTTTCGGAAATTCATTTTCCTTTTGAATTTGAATTAGACCTTAGCATTGACTTTGTAAGAAAATAGATGATATTTCATAAAAGTACTAACTAGGGTCAAAATTATGTGTTGAGGTTGTTAGGTTCTTTGAAAATTGATTTTGACCTCTCCCCGTCGGATGGTGCGAAGATTCGGATGGTGCGAAGATCCGACGTTAATTACATCGAGATAACTCGAATACCCTTGATTATCGTCATAGCAATCCATGGAGTAGAAGACATGCATCCACAAAATAAACATTCACACAAATATAGGAAAAAACAACTCCATGAATTTGGTGGAAGGCAAGTACTTAAATTTGTTTGAATTTTGTTTGAATTGGTTGAGTCGATTTGAATTTGCTTGAATTTAGTTTGAGTTGAATTGTTTAAAATTGATTTTGAGTTAAATTGGTTTGATTAATTAAATTTGTTGGTTTGAATTAAATCTTTGGTTTGAGTTTTGATTGAGTTAAATTCAATTTGGGTTGAAATTTGATTTGTTCATTTTAATTGGTTTTAAGTTTAATTCAATTTGGATTTGGTTTGAGCTTAGGTTAAAAATTGAATTGTTTTGAATTGGGCTGACTTTGATTGATTAGATTGGATTGAATTTGATTAAAATTGAGTTTGATTTGAGTTGGATTAACTGGAATTCAATTTGAGTTGGACTTATTGGTTTAAATTTGGTTCAATTTGGATTTGTTCGTTTATTTAAATTTGGTTTGAGACAGCTTGTTTATGGGTTGATTTAATTTCAGTCTGTTTTAGATTTGTTTAGTTAACGTTAATTTGTTTTGAGGTTTGGATTAGGTGAAATTTGTTTAAGTCGATTTGGCTTGAAATGAGGTTTGGATCGGATCTGTTTTAATTCAAACAGGTTGGGACTTCACAATTTTCAGTTTCAATCCTGATTCCAGAGATTCTTACATTTTTATTTGTTATCTTTGTTTGTTGATTCAGATTCAGATTTTTGAAGTTCGGATTCTAGAAAGACATTCAGATTCCAGATTTCTTACAGATTCTAGATTTTTTACGCATGTTTCAGATTCTAAATCTCCAGATTTCGGTTCCAAAGTTATATTTCAGATTGGTGGTTCATTGGATTTCTTTAAGTTCAGATTTTTCTTTCTGATTCGCCGAACATGAATTTTCTGAGTTAGGTAGCAGTTTCAGATTTATGTGATTTGATTTTGAATTTCAGGCTTAACGAGTTTTAGATTTTCGATTTTACGTACTTCAGTTTCTCGCAGATTCTGCACCTTCAAAGATTTTCGGACTGCAGGTCCTGAGGTCTGATTTTGGAATTCGGATTTTTGTTTATGGATTTAATTGAGTTTGTGATTTGTTTGGGAGTGTTTTGATTTGGGATGTGGTTGTATAAAGATTTAGATTTCAGATTTACAGGTTTTAAAATTTTAAAGTTTTCTATAGGTTCAGAATTTTTTTAAGGTTGTTTGAATCATTTGTTATATATATATATATTTTTTTGTTGTCTTGCATTTCAGCAATTCCATGTGATTGTCTCTCCTTCTTGAGACATCAATCTATGTACCGAACATGAGGTTCACTTGTTCTCTCAAAAATATGAGACATGATTTACAACTTGAACATAAACTTGGTCCTTTTGAGTTCTTGATGAACTCGGAACTTGTTTGATCAATTTGAGATGGAAAGCACCCGGTCTTTGATAGACTTGTGGGTATTCCTCTCACTGATTTGAAATTGAGCTTGTCCCGGCCTTTGATAGGCTTGTGGGGACTCACCTCCTTGTCTTGAGATTGAGCATCCCGGTCTTTGATAGACTTGTGGGAAATTAGCTCATGTCGATCTTTATGGCTCCTCCATAAGTTGATGAACTTGTCATTTCGTGGGCGGCATGTACCCGGTCTCAATAGACTTATGGGCATCCCCACTGGTTTGAGATTGACTACACCCGGCTTTTGATAAGCTTGTGGGCAATCAACTCACTGATTAAACCTCATTAGCTCATAGTTTGGCATATCGGCATGTTGATCATGCACAGCCTTCCCATGGCATAATGGGTAAGTAACTCTCTCTTGGGGCATGGTAAGACATTGGGGTCTTTTCATTAGACCTTTGTATGTCCACCTTAAAAAGTTAAGGGGAAGGTTTAGAACCGACCCACAAATTCTTTTAAGTTTAGCCGAGACCATGTGGCGGGTTTTTAGCCGGCCAGATGCTTGCCATCGGTTTGTTGAATTAGTTAATGAATTTTTATTTAATTTCTGTGAATTGTTTGTTTTATTTTGATTTTTTGAATTATGGGTCAAGAAGCTTGCTAAAAAGCCGGCTTATTGCTTTCCCATTTGTTTTGATTCTTTTAAGTTTAGCCGAGACCATGTGGCGGGTTTTTAGCCGGCCAGATGCTTGCCATCGGTTTGTTGAATTAGTTAATGAATTTTTATTTAATTTCTGTGAATTGTTTGTTTTATTTTGATTTTTGAATTATGGGTCAAGAAGCGTGCTAAAAAGCCGGCTTATTGCTTTCCCATTTGTTTTGATTCTTTTAAGTTATGCCGAGACCATGTGGCGGGTTTTTAGCCGGCCAGATGCTTGCCATCGGTTTGTTTAATTAGTTAATGAATTTTTATTTAAATTTTCATTTGATTGTGCATTTTAAAAGAGAGATCTCTCTTTTTTTATTTTCTGTCCGCATGCTTTACATTTAATGGGCCCGGCCCATCCTCCTCCTCTTGCGCCTGCTGGACCATCCAGCAGGCTCTCTCTCTCTTTTTTTTTAAGCCCTTTAACAGGTGGGCCCCACATGGATTTTGACCGCCCGGTCAACCCCTTTCTCCCCGCGAGCGCGGCTTGCTGCTGCATCTCGCGCGTGCGCGCGCACACGCGCAGCCGCGCGATTTTTTTTTTGCTTCCTTTTCTTTTGTGGGCCCCGCGAGCATTTTGACTTGCGGTCAAAATCGAGCCAACGAAGCCTCACGACCCCGCTCTTCTCCTCTTCATGCGCCAGATGGACGTAAGTCCGGGCAAAATAAACACGGCAGCCTCTTTCTCCCCCGACCAGACGACGGCGCCGCGGACAGCTCCGCGGGAACTTCTGGCGACGGCGAGGCTGTCTGCTGCCTCCGACGGCAACTCCAGAGGGAAAAAGGGCTTCCCACGGCAAGTTCGGAGAGGAAGGGGACCCGTCGAACCTTGTTGGCTGCGGCTTCCGGTGGATGCGGCTCGCGGCACCTGCAGAAACTTCCGGCGACGGCGAAGCTGTCTCCGGCGATCGCAGGGCTTGCTGGAGGTGTCTCTGGCAGTGCTAACACTTCACGGGGAGGCTCCGGCGATTGCAGCCGCAGGAAGAGGTCCGACGGCGGGAAGGAGGTTTGTTTCCTCTCTCTCTCTCTCGCGCACGACCTCCTTGTGCTCTCGGGGGAAGTCTCTCTTGCTCACGCTCTTGGGGCTCTCTTCTCTCCTTCCTGTCGTCCTCCCCTTGGCACGACGGGTCTCTGGATGTCTTATAGGCATCGGGCTCTCCTCCTTTCATCGGGAGACCTGCCGTGAAGGGGTTCCGGCATCGAGACGGGCTCAAAACAATCCCGAGACCTCCGGGATCGACCCGCCTTGCTCCCTTAACGTTATCTGCTTCTATAACCGTCCACCCCCCCATCCGAGAAGGACTCTCCCCCTTTGGGATAGGCTCGGGGCCTATATACGCGGGATCCTTCCCTCTGCGTACGCCAACTCCGAACGGATTTGGAACAATCCCGCAATAATCGGGATCGACCTATATCCCTTCCTACGACAGTTTCCTGCCATCTCTGGCTCCGGGGGAGAATCCGACGGGAGTCGGTTTCCTTCCCTAATCCGGCAGCTTCTCTTCCTTTTTATTTTTTATTTTTTGAATGGGCCAGTCATATGAGATGGGCGTGAATGGGCCTGTTTGGGCCGAGCATGCCATTCCTTTTGTTTTCTCCCTTTTTTTTTGAAAATGTTTGGTTACAACAGTGTGTAATCTCTCTCGTGGACCACGAATTCCTAATTACTAATTCTCCCAACACTTAAAATTAAGTAATTTACGAGAAAGTTATCATTATTTCTATATATATTTTATCAAAAGTCTCGATATCTAATTTTTGATCGAGTCAGAGTCTTGACATCACTTAAGCCAAAGCAAACAATGCCTTAGTTTCGGTGTTTTTTTGTCAAAACACTCTAAAAGGCGACAGAGCCAAACATTATCCAGTGATTCAGCTTAATTCAAGTCGGCTCTGAACGTCATTGCTCGTGGGACCTATTTACGATGGAAGTGCGGAAGAATACTCCTTTCTTTTCTTTCCTTTTCTTTTTTTGTCACAAGTGATCGAGTGACGAACAACGCGATGTTATGCGCATAGACGAGAGATCGAGCTCCCGCTCAACCCTCACTTGGAACCATCTCTCAAGAGAAGCTCCGCCGACTCTCGAACCCCTACCTCTGCTCTCCGTGAGCAAGAGACATGCCAACCGACCCAAGATCGGCTTTCTTGCTAGTTAGGTGTTCCTGTACGGATGGATATTGTTCAAGAGGACGTGCCGGATCCTCTTATCGGGGCCGGTGAGGCACCGAAGGTCCGAAACCCACTTGCAGCACCTGGGTCCCACCCCCCTATCTACTCGGCGGTGGAATGAATAAAGTTGAACACCCCCATACATCTGTCATAATCTTAGGATGTACAAGAAGACCATCCATGCTTTTGCCCGACTAGATATTTAATAACACTAAATTTCACACGAAAATGTGTGCGGTGTCAACATCAGAATTATTGCAGTATTATTTCCATTAATCTGATTAAACAGGCTCTTAGTTAGTCATCATCGGTCACAAAAAAAAAACTCTTTGTATTGGGTTGCCATTATCTTCTTTCAAGCATGTTCCGGCCAAACAAAACAAGCATCAAAATGTCCAATCCAGTGCCAGCCAGCTTGTCTGATATCATATCACACAGCCACCTACTTAATGAAAACAAATTGTAAAATACTAGAATAATTAAATAGTTAACATATTGTAAAGATTCCAAGGCCCCACGGTCCTTTTTTTCTTTTCTGTAATTTCGTGCGATGGTATTTCATTACTCCTGGAGTTCAAAACTCTCGGGGAAGGCGTTCCATTGTACGATGAATTGAGTTTTTGCTGTAATTTTATATTTTCGTAACATAACTTATTAAAAGAGATGTTTAACTACCATCGCAATTTTATATTCTTAAACTAGGGGTGGGTATTATTCGGTTTAAACTGAAAAAATCAAATCGAACCGAAGACTTCGGGTCGTCGGTTCAGGTTGGGTTGGAGGCCTTGGATAAACGGTTCGTCAAACCAAACCGAACCGTTTAAGTTAAACGGTTCGATTCGGTTTATTTTAACGTGTAGACCAAACCAACTCGTTAGATCGAGCCAACCTGTTAAAGACACTGGGTGGATCGGATTTATTAACTTCGTGTGTTTGTGTTAAATTTAACGATGTTGTGTGCTTGTTTAGTTTGATATCTATGTTTATGAGAGATTTAAACATGCTTTGTTTGATTGTAATTTGAACTTTGTTTCTAGAAAAATCATATTTACAAATTGTTTACATGCAATTTAGTTAAAAATTGGAATAGATCCATTAAATAAAGTAAAACATGCTCATTAAAGACTCGAACCGTAGACCAAATCAAACCAAACCAAATCTAATTCGGTTTGGTCTGGTTCAATTTGGAGATTTTGTGATTTATTTTGGCTCGATTTCAAGACTCAATTCAATTTGGTTTAGTTTCTGAAAAAAACACAATAAACAAAATCAAACCACATCATACCCACCCCTATCTTAAACACATCTTTTACTTGTACAAAAAAAAAACTGTGAGATCCTCTCTTTCTTTATGTTGTGGCCTCTCATCGACAATTTTATGTCATTAGATGCTATGTAACTAATTTGATATTTGATTGGGTTAATCCTCGAGTGAGGACAAGGATCCAATGGTTATTAACTAGATAAATATCGGACTATCTTAAATCTATCAAAACTCTAGATAGAAATTAGGAGAGTTCTAGTCGGAGTGAGTTTTTTGGATTATTCTTCTTATAAATGGCTCAGACCGGTGATTCATTTAGGTCCTGTTTGGTACGGGGATAACCCAGGATAAACCTGGTTTATCCCCAATCTCCTGTTTGGTATATGCTTAAACATGAGCTTAACCTGGATTAAATTAATCCAGGTTATTCCCAAAATTAGGGATAAATATGGGGATAACTCATCCCACCAAATATTTAGACTAAGTTGATCCCGAAATATTATTTCGGGGATACGACCTTCGTGCGGCGCCGTCCGCCGGGGGGGGGGGGAATCCTCCCGCCGGGGGGAGAGGGGGGAGCATCCGCCGGGGGGAGGGGGGAGCGGGGGCTCCGTCCGCCGGGAGGGGGAGCATCCGCCGGGGGGATCCTCCCGGCCGGGGGAGAGGGGGAGCATCCGCACGGGGGAGGGGGGAGCGAGGGGCTCCGTCCGCCGGGAGGGGGGGAGCATCCGCCGGGGGAGGGGAGGAGCGGGGGCTCCGTCCGCCGGGAGGGGGAGCATCCGCGGGGGGGGGGGGGATCCTCCCGCCGGGGGGAGAGGGGGAGCATCCGCCGGGGAGGGGGGAGCGGGGGCTCCGTCCGCCGGGAGGGGGAGCATCCGCGGGGGAGGGGGAGCAGGGGCTCCGTCCGCCGGGGGAGGGGGAGCGGGATCCACCGGGAGAGGAGGGAGGGGGAGCGGCGTCGCCGGGGGGGAGGGGGGCTCCGTCCGCCGAGGGGAGGGGGGCGTCCGCCCGCGGGGGGGGGGGGGTTGCTTTATTAATATTTAATAATTTTTTATATTTTTTATTAAGACAATTTAAACAGTTTGATTTAGTTTAAATCGATTTAAAGATTTCCAAATCGAATCAAATCGAAAGGGGTTGCAAATCAAACTAAATCGAACCGAATGAGTTGGTTCGATTTAATTTCTCAGTTTGAACTGTTTTGTGCCCATCCCTAGTTTGAACTGTTTCTCCGTCCGCCGGCTTCTGTCGGGAGGGGGGGCGGGTTGAGCTCCGTCTGCGTGTAAACTTATTTTTATTTATATATTTAAATAATATTTTAAATTTATTATATAAATGTGTAAATGAGTTAAGATATTTATAAATATGTTATGAATAATAGAATAAGATAATATAAAAAATAAAGATAAAAATATAAAAGTATAAAGTTATCCTCGAATTTATTGTTAACATACCAAACATGGGATAGGATTATCCCTAAACCTATCCTAAGTCAAGCCAAACATAATGGGGATAGGGTCAATCACACGGATTGGTTTATCCTTATTCCCATCCATTTTATCCCGATACCAAACGACGCCTTAAGAAGTCAGGTCGAGAGGACCACCAAGAGGAGATTGTACATCTACAGTTTAATGAAATTTAACTTTTTTAAAACCTCGTTGTTCTCGAGATGTGGGCGTCTTAATTCACATTTATGCAACAATTGGATACTTCATATTTTATTAATATAATCTTTATCACAAAAATATATATAAAAAATTAAGGTGCAACCAGACATTCCGTTAGATTATACAATTTAGTGGGCGTGGTCCAGTTGAAACTCTTTCTGGCCGCACAACAGTTGTTTTATTTTATTTTTGTTCGAAGAAAACCCCTCACAACAGTTGTCCCCTATCTACATCCACCGTAGCATTCGATCGTCCACGTCAACATCTTAGTCCACCGTTAACAAAGTGACACGTATCCACAATGATCTCGGACACCCTCACGAGCGCCACGCACGTACAGAAGGGGCACATGACACGTGTCCTCCCTTCTACCAGGACGACAAAAATGGCGTATGCGTCAGCGCAGCGCGGGCATCTTCCACCCTCGATTCCCGCATCTCTTTTTTTGATTCTGATCGGGTTCGACGGCCCAGATTCGTTCTCTCGACCACGTTATAAAACGCCGCCTCCCACGGCGGCTCCGGCAGCGGCGCCGGATCCTCTTCCGGCGAACCCACCTCCGCCTTCTCTCATCTCTGCGGACGTCGGCGAAGCGGGGATGGCGCTGCAGCTGCTGGCGGCGACGCCGGTGGAGGCGCTGTTGCTCCGCCACCAGGCGGCACTCGGGGGGTCCCTGTGGACGTGGCTCGCCGTCCTCGCCGCCGCCCTGGGCCTCTGGCGCATCCGGTCCGCCGCCGCGGCTCCCAAGCCCGAGCCCACCTCACGCCGTGCCGGTCCTCCGCGTGAGGGGTCCGGCCACGATCTCGCCAAGGCCGCAGCGGGGCAGCTGCCGCCGCCGTCGTCGCAGACGTTTCGGGCGACGATGGCACCTCCGCTCCCCACGGCGGGCGCCGCCGAGGACGTCGCCGGCTCCCCGAAGAAGGGCACGGTTTTCGAGCTGTGCGGCTACGACGGCGAGGAGGAGAATGAGGAAGACGACGACAGTGCCGGCGAAGAAGAAGAAGAAAAGTGCGTTTCGCTGCACAGAGGGGGCGGCGACATCGCCGGCCGGTGCGGGGAGTGGCGGCGAAGGTCGGATCTGGGGTGGTACAGGTACCAGGACATGGCGGCGCTGAACGGGAGGGTGGTGAAGCTGTGGGAGGACGAGAATGGGGTGGCGACGGCGCGGTTGAAAGTAAGGCGGCGGGTTCAAGATTCATGGCGGAGTAACTAGCTAGGTCGGGAAGGATCCGACGGAGCTGGAGGTAGCAGAAGCTTGTATGCTAGTTCAATTCTGGGTCGCCGCCATGGGTGCCGCTTGATCTCCTCCTCGAGGTTTCATCTCCTGGAGTGAATTACCACAAAAGGGAAATTTTACCAAGTACTTTTTATCTGTCTTTATTTTTAAAATTTTAAACTCTGTAATAATTAATAATACTTAAATCTATTTCTTGAATTTTTTTTCAAAAACTGATAGAAAAGATGATAAATGAGTCTATATCTCTTCTCAATAAAAATACAATACCGTTGATCTACATGAGAGTTTATTATGTGATGGTCAATCGGCTCAAATCGACCCTCTTGACTCGATTAGAAAATAAAATTATAGAATTACAAAAGAATAGAACAGAAGATTTCTTTGTGTATTAAAATGTGCCTGACGGAATAAAATATGATCGCCTATCAGCCCATGATCAGGGGTGCAATTGAGCCGAGTAGTGTACGGTTCGAGCTCGATTCGTTAGATTATTTAGCCGTTCGAACTCGACTCAATACTCGATAAACTTTTAAAAGTCTTGTTCGAACTCGGCTCGATTTAAGTTCAACGAATTCGAACTCAACTCATCGAACCGCTCGTTTACGTAAACGAGCCAACTTAACTCGAACTCGATTCGAACTCATATTCGAACTCGTTTACTTAAAATTATAATTTAAATATTTAAAAAATATTTTAAACTATTATTTAAACATAAAAAATATAATTTTACATAATATTAAAAATATAAATATATAATAAATATAATAAATTTTAATTTAATTATTTAAATAAATAACTAATCGAGTAATTAATCGAATATGTAATCCAATATTTTATCGAACACTTAAACGAACTGTTCGTGAACTTATCGAGATGAACAGGTCTCTGTTCAGACTCAACTTGTTTATAAGTCGAGTTTTTTTATTCAAATTCTTTTATTTAACTTAATAAACGATTTGAGTCGAATTCTTAGGCCCCGTTTGGTAACACTATTTCACATCTTTATCACTATCAATTTTAAAATTGATATTCCTAATAATCATATTGGTTAATAGTATCAATTTTGAAATTGGTAATGAAAACAAAGCACATTATGTAATACAAGTGTTAACTTGTATCAATTTTAATATTGATACTCCAACCTCTAAAATTATTAATATCAATATTGATATAGTATCAAATTTGAAACTCTAACCAAACGGGCCATTAAGTATCGAACTACTAGTGGAAGGTATTGGATCGTTTGCACCCCTAGCCATGATGGAGACGTGGACGAGAGACTGGTGAGTGATTGAAAGGAGGTTCCTGACCCACGAAGGAAAAAAATATAAAAAATAAATAAAAGATTGAAAGGGGGTTTGGTGCAACTACCGCTTTATGAGCCGGTGGTGATGACCGATGAGTATCAGCTGGATTGCATGTAATCAATGAATGATTATTTTTTTCGGACGGATGATCAATCAATAAATAAATGATATAATCTTTGCATGCGTCATCGGAGGCGATTAGTACTCATGATGCACCGACATTATTATCTGTTGCCTAAGACCCTATTTGGTAACGTTATTTGACAACTTTATCACTATCAATTTTAAATTTGATATTTTTATTAATCATTAAGAAGTATTTAATTAATAGTATCAATTTTGAAATTGATAGTGAAAACAAAGTACAATATATAATACAAGTGTCAATTTGTATCAATTTTGATATTGATACTCTATGGGGTGTTTGGTTGCATGATAATTGAGGTTTTTATTTTAATTTTTAAAAATTGTAAGAAAACTTGTTAAAAGAGGTGTTTGACAACCATGACAATTTTATGTTTTGAAAGTGATTTTCTTCTTAAACAAAAAAAGAGGGTCTAACCTCTTTCTTTTTTCTTGTGGTCCCCCACTTTATTTGGTCATGTGCGGTGGTTACTCTTTTTTGTAATCACTTCCCTCCAAACATGATAATTTTATGTCATGAGTTGGTTCACTTTTTATTTTAATACAATTTTTTATCATGAAAGTGTACAAAAAATTATCATGCAACCAAACACCCCACTAACTTCTAAAATTATCAATATCAATATTGATATGGTATCAATTTGAAACTCAAACTAAACAGACCATAAAATAGTGAGGGGACCAGATTCCACAAAGCCTAGAGGCGGTGTTTATAAACTAGTTTGGTTTTAATTATAGACCACATAGACTTATTTTGAAGTAGGACAAAGATGTAGAAAGTTTTAAGACTTTCAATTTTTACAACGTAGTTCTAATATATATATATATATATATATATATATGTATATACAATATGTAAGAGTTACAAGGATAGACACACAGAAATAAGAAGAATTCTTGTGGGCTGTTTTGGCTCAATCTAATGGGGTGTTTGGTTACGTGATAATGGTCATTTTCTTTTTAATTTTTGAAAATTGTAAGAAAACTTGTCAAAAAAGGTGTTTGACAACCTTGACAATTTTATATTTTGAAAGTGATTTTCTTCTTAAACAAAAAAAGAGGATCTCACCTCTTTCTATTTTCTTGTGGTCCCCCACTTTGTTTGGTCATAAATGGTAGTTGCTCTTTTTTGTTATCACATCCCTCCAAACATGATAATTTTATGTAATGAGTTGGTTCACTTTTTATTTTAATATAATTTTTTATCATGAAAGTGCACAAAAAATTATCATGCAACCAAACACCCCATAAGAGTTTAAACTCTAAATTTTATGTTTAACTTTTAATTTGTGATTAAATTTAAATACTTACATTTGTTAAGATATTTATACATTAATCAACTTACTTTAGACCCTAAATTTTATGTCTAACTTTTAATTTGTGATAAAATTTGAACACTGAATTTTATTAACATACTTGTATATTAATCAACTTAGTGCTTACATGAAAGATATATTATATATGTTAATTTTATTTTAGATAAATGAATACACCTGAAAATATAAATATTAAACTATGTAACTTATAATTAAGAAGTTTATTAAGATATGAGAGATAAATTTTATTGAGGTATAAAATCAAACAAACTAAATTTGCAAATGTCTAAGTCAGAAGTCAGAGATATGCTAAACTGAAAACACAACCATAAACAGCAGAACCACCATCAAATAAGAGTTCAAATTGATTCTACACAACCTTAAACAGAGGATCAAGTAAGAGTGCAAATTGATTCCAAGGTTCCATCCCGATAAAATTAACAAATTTAAATTTTCTTCAATCTCAAACTCAAACTCAACATTTTTAATCCCAAATAATTAAAGTCGACTACACAAATTTGTATTTTCTATTTTTCACAATGCTCAGCTAACTCCTGTGGTTTGCTTTTTCTCCAAAGTCATATTAGATTCATTTACACCATGTTAACTTGTACTTATCTCTCCACTTCTTGTGCGCCCCACAATACCATGACCGACCCGAAGAATACTCGAACCAAAACTCAAAATCTTAAGGGGTGTTTGGTTGCATGATAATAAAAATTTTTATTTTTATTTTTAAAAATTATAAGAAAAATTGTTAAAAGATGTGTTTGATAACCATGATAATTTTATGTTTTAAAAGTGATTTTCTTCTTAAACAAAAAAAGAGGATCTCACCTCTTTCTTTTTTCTTGTGGTCCTCTACTTTGTTTGGCCATGTATGATAGTTACTTTTTTTTGTAATCACATCCCTCCAAACATGATAATTTTATGTCATGAGTTGGTTCACTTTTTATGGTAATCTAATTTTTTATCGTGAAAGTGTACAAAAAATTATCATGCAACCAAACACCCCATTAATCTCATATTTAACATTTCTTTAAGAATCCTATAAATGATCAAAATTGACATTAAAATTTGTCAATTCCAATAAAAATTAGTTTATATATACATACCATAATTGATATTATACTAAATAAACATATTAATAATTAAAACTAGGCTGTATAAGTGATAAAAATGATCCAAGTATCATAACTAATATGCAGGTTAAACGGTAATCCCACCTTATATTAGGTTGATTAGATATTTTTATTATGTTGGCAGAGAAACAGCCACAGGACATCACTTCAAATACACGACTACGAGTCCACAACGAAGATAAACACAGAATTTAACCCCCAAAAAAAATTAGAATATTTTGAAATCCTAAGTCAAGAAGTATTTACAAACGCTTGCATCTCATTCAAACCAGCATACATTTGGCAACAAACACAACGCAAATACACTAATCTTTTCTTTCTTTCTTTCTTTCTTCTGCAAGGTACGCAAATACATTCATCTGCCAGTTCAACGAGGCCACTGTAATCATGCGTTCGAAAAGAAAAGCTGTAAACCCACTTCCAAATTTCAGAAGCGGTGCTGCATCTGTTCCTGAAACTGTATTTGGAAAGCTGCATCTTGCTGATGGATACCTGGTTTGTATAAAAGGAATATCAATACGCATCAAGTGAAACCAGCAAGTCTTGCAACCGTGGAAAGATGTAAGAGGGAATATGCGAAAATCAAGAGCTTTTTTTTCTGAATAATCTTCAATTCATCTAAATGTATAATTCGTGCATGTTCCTATTTATCGAAAAAATAACAGCTCAAATGATGGCACATAAAACAAATTTTTTATTCAGTGGTAACTGCAAGAAAGAAACATTCTTTTTTTTAGTATGGATGTGAAGCAACAGAAGTACATTAAAAAGAAATAGAAGATGAGGATGAGAAAAAAGGAACAGGGAGAACCCAAAATAGACTGCTAACCAAGCAGCAGCAGCAACAAATTACAGTTCAGATAATACAAAGGGGAGAAAAAAAAAGATCCTGGAGCATGGAAAGCAGGACATAATAATAATCAAGTACAAATATAAAAAGTTGAACACAACAAGAGGAAGTGGGTAGGCATAACTAATCAGATTTAAGTATGCATGTAATAGTGAACAAAGTAATCCCATCATAAACATGTAGCGATTTTGTTAAACCAGAGGGGAAACACTCCCAGTTGAACAGTAATTCATAGTTATTGCCCAGCGCATAGTTCTCTGTGTAAGGGTGAATTAAACCATCTTGCCACTGTGGTCCAGGTGGCTAACATCATATTCAGTTGTTCCACATATTTCCAGGCATGCAGCTCACACTTGTTCAGCTACCGAATACATTATTCATTTAAAGGAGGAACCATTATGTATAACAAAGGGCAAAATTACTTTTCCCTTATATGCAGCATAAAAAAAAACTGAGCTTCATGGAAAAGGCACGATTAAATCAGATTTCTTTAATGTAATAGAACAATTCACGCATGATTCCCAACATCGAAGAATCGTTAAAATTCCTGTAAAATAAAGATCAATCGTAAATGAAACCAATATTTCGAACAAAAAATTTTTAAATAAAATAAGTAATCCATATCAAATACATCACTAACTTAGAAAGTGTAAATTTTATATCTTAAAAATTCGTATTTTCAGTTTTTTAAATACCTCAGGTGTTTCAGTTGGACTGTAATTTACCCACATCCTGCCCGGTCATGTTGCCTATAACTATCTGACTTCATGGTCAAGATATCGGACATTATTCTGAAAGGACTGTGAGTTCCAACCTTGATCTGTCACGGATCACCCAGGTTCTGAATCTCTGATGTGTGACTTTGTCGGTTTCCAATCATTTTTTCAACCCTCTGTAATATTTATCAATTAGATCTGATGCTTGTGCTCCAAAAAGCAAAAACAGAAAGAGGAAGGTTGTTTCTTCTGCACCTTAATTGAGCTTCCAACGTCCTCCAGTTTTTGCAATATTTGATCTCCAGATGAAAGTAATTGTACATTTTTCTGTGACCTCGAAGAATACATCTGCATTTCAGAACTAAAGAAGTTTATTCACCTTCTGAAGAATAATGAAAAATACACTTTGATTAAAAACCATCGAATACATACTAAGTGGAGGAAACAAATGAATCACGACTGCAAAATTGTGATTTCCAAACAGGTATAAACTAAATTACAGTGGATATTTTCCTTTTCTCCTTTTTTTTCTAGTTTTTTAAACAAGAAAAAGATTTCAAGATTAATTAAAAATGCTCTAGTTACATTATGTGCATCAAATCATAACCTTCCTGCCCGTTTACAAGATGTTCATGCATCAAACATGGTGTATCCTGATCCATAAAAGATAAACATCACTAAACTTCACAAATATTTTATTATGAAACATAGGAGCGTGAAATGAAATCACTCCATAATGTCTTCAGTTATTCTAAAAATCTCTCTCCACATCTCTGAGAAACAAGATCACCAAAACTACAATATCTACATAAATATTTTTGATCCTTAAATTTTCAACACTTGTTGCTACTTCTACTTCTCAACTCCCTGTAATGCAAATTGTCACTAATGTTTCTATTGTCTCTCATCCTATTTTATTTTTTATTTTAGTTAGATGGCCTTGTTAACTTTGTTCCATGAGTTAACAGTTAACACCACTATCCATCCAAAAACTTATCTAGATTTTTAAAAAAAATAACAATTCATTAATTCAAAATATATATATATATATGAAGACAATAAATACAGATAAAAGTATACATAGAAAAAGGAAATAGTGGTGAGGAAAGGGAGAGGGTTAGGACCAACTTACCTAGGTATTGTTCTCTCATTTTTTACTATTTTATAAATTAATATTTATATGATTGTATATGATCCAAGATATCTCACCAATCTATCATTATTTCAAAATGCACTCGCTATGATATCTTTTTTTAGTATTGATCAAGTTGAAAGCTAGACCCAACTTAGGATCTCAAATTCCTTGATATTTCCCTTTTAGACCATGCCCACCCTCCTTGTATTCCAATCCTAGTTACCTTTGTTAACTTGTCTCAATCTTAGTCCTCAATCTCACCCCCTCTTCAAGATATGATGATCTTATTTTACACTCATACATGAACTTACTAACATTTTTGAAGTTTAATCTCTCGAAAATTTCTCTAAATCTCTCCAAAATCCCTTCTCTCCATCCGTCCCAAGACAAAGTCGAGGTGCGAGAAGACTATCCTTATACAGGAGATAGAAAATGCCCATATGATCAAATTCTTTGGTATACAAACAGACAAAGTTACTGAAGAAGAAAATTCTCAACTCCATATCTAGATAAATATTTTTTTTAATTCATTTGATTACAATTAATTATTTTGTAAAAAATTTCAGTGAAGCCAAGCAAGAGGAAGTTGCTGTGGACAGGCAAGGGTGATCATGAAATTAGTTTCCTGAGCTATCCATGCGAACTTTTACCAAAAAAGTATTTCATATACCTTCAAAACCTTGGCCTTCTTAGGATCTCGTATCTTTCCCATTTCCTAAATTGTACAAGTCTTTTAATAGTACTAGGTTCTTTGTTCATTTATTCATCCTTTGTACCCTTTCCACTTCCAATAAGAGAGGAACTTTGCTGGACCTCTCTATAAATTGGAATGGAACATAGTTTGCAAAATCGGTCAATCTAGATTGGGATCGGCCAATTCTCAGATTTGATTGGACCCCTTAGCTCTAATTTCGGCCGGGAGATAGATTTGAGTTGATCTCCCGTCGGAATCGACTGAAATTGGTCAAATCGGCTGGGATCAGGTTCAGAATCTATAGAATCGGCCAATTCCATACCAAAGCCCTCCTCAGTTCGGTAACTTCTGTAAGGCATCTTCTCAGCCCGATAGGTTGGGGAAAACTACTGCAGTGGCATACTGGCATAGCACCACCATGGCAGCCTATACAGCCCCATTTTGGGGCTGAAATTGGCCCCAAAGGGCCTAGATCGGCCCACATTCTATGTTTTTATCGTTTTTTGGAACTTTTGAAGAACTAATCGAGACTGATTCTAGATCGGGATTGCTCCCAAAGAATTGGCCCGGATTGGATCAAGACCCGGCGATCCCAGTCTCAATTCCAATCCTACAATCGTTGCATGGAACATAATTATCTATACAATTTCTACTCCCATCATGAAGAAAATAATGATATATGTTGGACTAGGTTAGCACTAGGGCTGTTCACAAGTCGGGTCAGGTTCAGAGCAAAACAAAAAAAAAATCAAACCAAAACCACACATCAACCCAAACAAAACCGAACCAATCTAATTCAAGTTCGTTCGAGTTAAAAAGATAAAAACCAATATTTAATACATATAATATTATTTAATAATTAAAAGTTAAAACAATTTATTATCCTAAATCTTACCAAAATGTTTAAATTAGTTTTAATCCCCAAAGCCTAAAAGAAGCTTAGCCTTGGACCAAAGATGGAATGCACAACAAGCCTTGGGCCTCTTTTAAAGACTTCACCTAGGTGGTTGAAGAAGCAACCACTGATATGGGACTAAATGGTTGAACATGCGCTAGCGGTGGTGGTGATGTTAGGCAAAGTAAGAAAACCATTGGGCACCAACTCCAACACACTTACAAACAGACCAATTCGGGTTGCTGGTTGGGTCAGGTTATTTCAAGTTAAAATTTTTTAAACCTGATTAACCCGATTTGATTTGTCAAGCCAACCCAATCCAACATTTTTGGGTTGGTCCAATTCAGTTTCTCGGATTGACCTGAAGAGTGAACACCCCTAGTTAGCATGATGGAGGCATATAAATGGCACCTGATCTAAGGGTGTTCAAGGTTTGGTTCATGCTGATTTTGCTAAAATCATAACCAAACCGCTAAGTGAATTGAACCGATCCAAGCCAATTTGGTAAGGCTCAAACCTCAAACCGTTCAATGGTTCAACGCATAAAATTTATTCATAAAATAAATACTAAATTAAATTAAAGTAATATAAGACTAAACTAAAATAGAATAACTAACTAGGGTCAGCCTGGCATTTTATTAGTAGAACTATTCATCTATGGTGTCACTATCTCTCTCTATACATATATATCTTATGATAATATATTTTTAAAATTATCATAATATAGAAAATAAATTAGGTCAACCAATTCACTAGTTCAGTTCAGATCATAAGGGGGATAAACCAAACCAAAGCCCTTATTACATAACAATCAATTTGCTTAAAAAAACCAAGGTTTGACTCAATTTACCACTTTTACTGGTTTGGGTGAACAACTAATCAGATCTACCAACTTCATAGTTCTCTCTACAAAAAAAATCCATGTAGACAATGGTGTAAGGCACTTGAGGGGAGGAAGGGTCGCCTCACCTCAAGTAACCTAGGCGAGTGCCCTAAACAGCAGAGATGAATGGATTGCTGATGCGGGACAAAATCGATTTAAAATTGTTCAGAGCAACTAATTCGATCAAACTGATGCTAAACTAATTAAAACTATCTAAATGCATAGAAATCTATTTATTATGCCCAAAACAGTTCCCTCCTGCGTCTGGCCGTCCAGCCAAGGCCCACGGTAGTCACGGCAGCCTCCTGTTGGCAGGACGACGGGAGAGTCCACGGCCCACTTTGAAGCGGCTTATGTGCGCATGTCTGGAGACCATATACGCACGCATCTTTGAACCCAGCCCACTTCCGCCTGGTTGTGGCCCATCTGGAGGCCTTGTTGGCGGACGCACACGAGGGACCAGCTGGATCCGCTGGGGCACGCCTCCAGACGCGCGCGAGTAGAGGGAGGCACCTCGGAAGCTTCTGGATCGCACACGCGCGAGACATTTTGGCCAGAAGCTCTCGATCGCCAGCTTCCTTGCAACCTGGAAGGTACGCTGAAATAAGGAAGCTAGCATTCGCGGGGGCAGAGTGCAGAAATCCCTGAGATCTTGCACAGCGTTGCAGCAGCACTCCGGCATCGTCTTCTCATAGGCATCGGGCAGGCGGAGCAGGGAGGAAGGCGAGGGGTTCAGATTGGACCGCACGTAGCGGCCTACAGATCTGAAGAGATTTGATGATGTCAAAAGTTCTGGAGAAGCCGATGCAGGTGAAGAATCGCAGATTCGTCGTCGCTGGAAACATTCGCCAGATCAGCCACCGTCGAATGTCGGT
Organism: Cryptocoryne crispatula var. balansae; assembly: GCA_036172225.1. Lineage (NCBI taxonomy): Eukaryota > Viridiplantae > Streptophyta > Magnoliopsida > Alismatales > Araceae > Cryptocoryne > Cryptocoryne crispatula. Next base: position 37,084,755 of record CM069927.1, on the reverse strand, counting down.
TGATGGCGGAAGTTGCACAGATCTGAAGTCGACGGGAGGATGCCGTGTCGTCGTCACGCTCTGTTGGACGATGCCGTACTGCTGGAGTCAACTGGCCAATGGGACGGCGACGAGGACGCAAACGGTTCCGGGGATCGCCGGGACCGTCGCCTTCGCTGATTCCGATTTGAAACCTTTTCACGCCATTCAGAGCGTCTTGCTGTTGTCGTAGGGGAACCAAAATGGAGATGAGGGAGAAGAACTAAAGAAGGGGAAGATTGGAAGGAACGGCTCGGACTAAGAAAAGGAAGACAGCCAGGGGTGGAGAAGAAGCGGCGCTCCACGCCGGGTGAGGAAGGAAGAAGACCGCAGCCGCTGCTACGCTACCATTACCACTAGAATAGGCTACGCTACGCTAACCTAAGTTACACTACCAGACCATGCGGGAACACCCGGGAAAGGCTCCAAAAATTCTCACTGTGTCTATTCATTTCCGATGAGCTTCTCCCCCTTATAAAGAGGAGTTCGATTACAAGACTGGACAGACTTTAACAATATTTACAGACATGTCCATTTCAGGACTTTAAAGAAAAAAATCTCTAAAAGACTCCTTAAAGACGTAAAAGTGACTTAGGCAAAAAAACAAACCTAAAAAATGACAAAACGAATATTTACATATTTTTTTGTCCCCATCATTTGCTCTGGAAGGCAAGTTGGAGACTGGAGAAGCCATTGGATGTGGGAGATGCTATCGGAGGCATCGTCCCTCTTACAGAGCAATAGAGAAGAGAAAATGAGATCCTTAATGGGTCAATCATTTGAATCGGACCTGTTCATTTAACCAGATCCGCTTAAGTAGTTCATTTATGTTAAGCAGATCCTACCTAACGGGTATCAAACTGGTTAGGCAAGCAGATTTTGAGACCCGCGACCAGTCTCATATTCCCTACCCAATAGGGACTTGCAGCGGAGAGGGTCCTCTGATCTGATGCTCCACACAGCCACCGGAGGGTGTATTGAACATTCTGCAAGTCTCTAAGCCCCTTTATAAGGTGTTTAAGAGGCTAGCAGCACCTGAAACAGCCACTTTGTCTGGTCAATCTCCTAGGCAATATGGGATAAAACAAGGCATTTTACGCCCCCTAGTTTCTCCTCGTCACCTAGGCAAGCGAGGCGATAGCCGAATTAATGTCCCTATAAAAAATGCAAAGATTTGATTTCATTTTACTAGATGGCTTTAAGAAACCAATGCCATCATTTATAATGCTTATATGCCAGAAGAATTGCATTCAGAAGAATGTGGGTATCTTATAATAAGGTTAAAGAAGGATGATGCATGACTTCTTTATATGAGATAAAGCTAGATGACTTTTGCCACATGACCATCAGGTGCCTCTTATTGAAGCGTCAGGCAGCAAATGCTTATACCATTGGTTGCAAGAAAATGCGCTGAAGCGGAAATGCATTCAGATAAATAAGAGAATCATTTATAATATTTTGGAAAATAATCCTAAAACATGAGAGTAAAATGGCGCAGCAAAATAGAGATAAGAATATAACAGAAGAAGAAAGAGAAGGATTGCAATGACTCATCACATAGAAAGATAATCAAGATTCAAAAGTCAAAAAAAACATAAAACTTATATATCCAAATGCTCTCAATTGAAATCTAGTACATACAAGAAAATTCGTGAATCTGATAAGGCAAGTGATATTACATTGATCATTCATACAAGAGATGATAAAATGTATTGGCCGATGAAATAGTGTCCATATGTGTGTGTGTGCACTTGTGCCTATGCATGCATATTCATGTGCATGTGAATGTGTGCCCATACATGATGTAATGCACGTGCATATGCTTCCTTAAGAAATTCACAGAATGCATGCTACGGTGGTACAGAAAATTGGACAAGCAATGAAGTTTTGCAGTAACATTGCTCTTAATCTTCTATCTGAAGTTGTCACAGAACAATAATGTATACGTATGGATGGATATATGTACATATCAAAAGGTTGATGGAATGCATGCAATACCAATTTGGATGAGCAATAAACCTTTTTTTTGCAATAAAAATGCTCTTGATCGCCTTTTTTGAGCTGTCATAAAAATCACTTCAACAGTTTCTAGACAAATGAACTTATTTACGTAGACTGCAAGCATAACACACTTAAGCAAATACCCTCAAACCAGCTGAACTGCCCAAGTGCGCACTCTGAGGATCCTCCTGCCTAGACACTTGACAATTGAAACTTACTCTTCTGATCATAGAAAGGTGAGTGAGAACAGCCTGATAAAAAGAATAAGACTATGGTTATGAATCATGATATTATCCTTTTAAGGTAAAACATAGAAACAGCTAAAAACATGATACCATCCTAAAAGCCCGAGGATTAGCAACCCCGAGAATCTTCACATCATCACTTGCAGGCCGTTGTACACCTGCATTCTCTATCCTTATAGAATACACACCGAAAAAAGACTGAAGATATCCTGGTCAAAAGAAAACAGTCCAAAGTCAGACAAAGATATCTAGATGTAAGAAACCAAAGCAGTTGGCTTCAACAAAGAAAGGTCACTTCATTAGCATCTCGATGCTGGCTACTAGTTTCTTTCACCTTGTTCAATTGCTATATCCGCTATAGAAGGAAGGATTACATATTTCTCTTTCTTTAGGACTCCAAAACAGGGAAAAGCTGTAGGACGTGACACCTGAAAAAATGAAGTAATTAAGAACTTAATGTTGAAAACAGGTTCTCATCATGTGAAACAAATTCCAAAAAACAAAAGATGCATGATGCAAGCCAAATTTTATAAATATAGATAAAACCATTTTCTTCTTTTTTTCTGAGCTAGAAGGACGTCATTTGTTACACTACTGTACTTTAAGTATGTCGGACACCATGCAGAATGAGACCAGAACTCCGTCGCTACACAAGGTAATTCCTCGAACATCTTTACTGCAATAACTCTGTGCCAATTCCTGCCCCTCCATAAAAGAGAACAAACTACTACATGTACTTTCATATAAAGCAATATATGCGGTAAACGTTTTACCTTATAAACTACAGCATTTGGCGTGAGATAAAGCCTTCGGGACCGGAAGTCTTGGCGCAGATTATACCGTCGGATAGGGACATAAAGCAGCATCAGCAACCCAATCCCCCATGCGAGGATCAGGATCACGGAGTACATCACCCACTGGGCAGTTTGATACTTGACGAAGTTATCCTCCATCTCGTCGAAGGAAGCGCTATAAAGGACAGCATCTTCATCGTCGCCGCCGTCACCACCGGTGGAGTCCGGCAACGACGGTAGTAGCCGCCTCTCCAGGGCATCAATCTCGACTGCGCTCTCTGTTGCACTCATTCCTGAAGAAAAGTCCACCACAAACAAGGCAGCTTTAGGTGAGAACGTACGCTGTGCTAATCTAGATCAGACCGAATTCGCCAGGTAAGGATCGATAGAAAGGAATGGGTCTCCAGCATTCATACAGATAAGTGACCGCGAGATTGATAATTATAGCGTAACATTTTGAAACAAAATTGGAGCTTGAAAACAAAACATGGTACAAGATCATAAAAATCCGATTTTGCACGCCGCGAGCACGAATCGAAGCATCGGCTGCGAACTTGAAGAGAAATATTCAAGCTTGTATGATGACCAAAAAAAAAGACAGGGCAAGATAGAAGAACCGCCGAGTGGCGATGAGCAACCTGAAAGAGGCGTAGGGTTCTCTTTGGTCGTAGAGGTCTGCACAGACGAAAAGGGCTCTTTGAAGACAGTAGACTGGTGGAAGGATCAAGGATCAGAGCTGCAAACTTGGAATGGAAGGTGTTCTTTGGAGCCTCGGAACCTTGCGTATTCTGAGCTCTTCTCAACGGTATTGGTTGCTTGTTGGGGTTTTTGATTTATAAATAACACTTTATGGGGTGTTTGGTTGCATGATAATAAAAGTTTTTATTTTAATTTTTAAAAATTGTAACAAATTTTGTTAAAAGAGGTGTTTGGTAACCATGACAATTTTATGTTTTAAAAGTGATTTCTTCTTAAACAAAAAAGAGGGTCTCACCTCTTTCTTTTTTCTTGTGGTCCCCCACTTTGTTTGGTCATGTGTGGTAGTTACTCTTTTTTGTAATCACATCCCTCCAAACATGATAAATTTATGTCATGAGTTGGTTCACTTTTTATTTTAATATAATTTTTTATCATGAAAGTGTACAAAAATTATCATGCAACCAAACACCCCATTAGCCTGTTGTTTATGGGGTGTTTGGTTGCATGATAAATTTTTGTACACTTTCATGAAAAAAAAATGTATTAAAATAAAAAGTAAACCAACTCATGACATAAAATTATCATGTTTGGAGGGATGTGATTACAAAAAATAGTAACCACCGCACATGACCAGATAAAGTGGGGGACCACAAGAAAAAAGAAAGAGGTGAAACCCTCTTTTTTTGTTTAAGAAGAAAATCACTTTCAAAACATAAAATTGTCATGGTTGTCAAACACCTCTTTTAACAAGTTTTCTTACAATTTTTAAAAATTAAAATAAAACCCTCAATTATCATGCAACCAAACACCCCATTAACAATGTTAAACACAACACATTAAATTTAAAATTAATATCGATATAAGTCATCAAATGTCAATATATTTGGCTAATATTAGTTTTGAAGTTTGTAATACCAACAACGCATAGATGATAATATAAATGTCTCTGTATATTAATTTCATATTTTAGGTAACTTTATTTCCGTTAGTCAAAAAAAAGGTAACTTTATTTTCAAAAACTATATTCTGATGTGTAGGAACACAAAGTTTAAACAATAGTCGATGACTGGTTTGCCAAAAATAAAATAACTATTAAAAATTATTTAGTGCTGCTTGGCAAGAAATCAAAATTAAATTTATTAAATTGGTTATTTTATCATGATATGTACTGCTTTATTCGTAGGTAATTTATTCTATATTCATGAAATATATTTCTCCACGTAATATATTAACTCACTCGCTTTTGTTCACTTGAGTAGGTTGTCCTTTATTTATACCCATTACTCGTTCCTTTTTAGTCTAATCAGATTCACAAGCTGACCTAATAATTATCCTAATTGGTCATTTGGTTTGTCTTGATTTAAAATTTAAAAAATTTTAAATTCGTGTTTATTATATTTTTTATTAATTTAATTAAGGCAGTTCTATATATGAATCAAGTTAATCTTATTTACAGCTAAACTATAGACGCGTGTGCTTTAATTCCCAAACAAAAATATATAACCTAACTTCAAGAGATTTTGTAGAAAATAAATAAAATGTGTAATTTATAGGAAAATAATTAATAAAATAAAATAAAATTATTAATTTAAGTAACATAGAAATTAAATTACAAAATTAAAATATTTTTTTTGTCAAACAATCGGATTGTACTTGACAATGACATGCAAGGTTTAAGGAACCCTAAAACAGCGGAGAAAGAAAACACTTCGACGACGAGCGGTCCCGTCCATGGCGGTGGCGAGTAGGCACAACCGCGGCCGGCAGAAGAGGGCTGAAAAGGGGGGGGATAACAAGGCGACCGAGATGTCTGCAAAGAAGGAGCGACAGGCGGCGACGAGCACCAGCGGCGTCTTTGCCTCTTGTTCCTTCGCTGATATCGGTCTTCATACCACACTCTGTCAGCACCTCAAGGGTCTCCTCTCTCTTTCTATCCATCGCTCAGTGCTTCAGGAAAAAAAATGCATCCGCATGTTTTGTTTACTTCTTGAGTGCCCAAACCTGTTATTCTTCTTTCGGAAATCCGATGGATTTTGTCCCTTTTCTTCGTCTCCAGAGAAGATGGGCTTCGAGGTCCCAACACTAATCCAGGCGCAGGCAATACCGGTGGTGTTATCTGGGAAGGACGTGTATCCTTTTTGATACGTTTCAAAGCTTTGGTTTCCGTCTTCTGCACACTGACGCCTGTCATTTTCTCAATCTTGTGCGTAAAAAGAACTTTCTTTTCATAGATTATGTATTTGCTGTTTGGTTACTTAACCAACATTGGAATCTCTTATGGTCATAACTGTTGTATCTTGGGGGTTTGTGCCAAGAAAGAAGTTATGTACACTATATTTGTAGCTTTTCATCCACTAATTATCTTACTGTTCTGCTAAATTAGGCTTTTTAACATCGTTTTCATCTCGAGGGTGACATTTTGCCTCCACGCATTTATTGAAAGTAGTAGAAACACTACCCAACAGATTATGAAACCGTCCGCTAGTCCATTTTTATAGGGACAATGTACACCTTGTGAGAATTTTGATAAATGAATTCTATTGTTTAATAACCCCTCTTCTGAGATAAAAACTGCTAAAAGGAGGGTGGGGTTGGTGGGATCTCGCCTAAAACAGTTTATAAAGGTAACAAAGACAATAATGTGTAAAAATGTGCAAGCTCGGAGTTCTTATTTTATTACTTATACCCAAATTAGTTGTTTGACATCTAGGTTCTGTAATTAGAGTGTCTCTAGTGTTATGCCATTTGGTTGTATTAATCTTTTCTTAAGATTCAGCCTAGCTCCTTTTATGAACTGATTTCTTAACTCTCTGGTTTATAGCCTTGTAAATGCTGCCACTGGGACAGGCAAGACAATTGTTTACCTTGCACCTATTGTGCACCTTCTTCAGATGCACAGCCCTCGAATCCAGCGATCTGATGGAACCTTTGGTATGATCTTTCATTGTAGTTATGGTTTTGGCTACGAGAACCTAATTCCTTTGAAGAATAATGGTTTACATGAAATTGGCACAGGTTTGGTACTTGTGCCAACTCGTGAGCTCTGCATGCAGGTATATGAAATTTTACAGAAACTGTTACATTGTTTTCACTGGATAGTTCCTGGTTACATAACAGGTGGTGAAAATAGATCTAAGGAAAAAGCTAGACTGCGCAAAGGTTAGGAGCATTCTCTTTGTTTATGTAATTATGGTTATAGCATCATGACAGTTTTATGTTTAAACACAACTTTTAGTGACAATTATCATCCTACCGTGTAAGTTTTTTTCATGAAATTCATGTTTGTTGCTTGTTTTCTTTAGTTATATGATTTATTGGTTAACTACATTTAAAAGTTTCACTTTATCCTTCAGATGATTACCACATTTTGTCACAATTTTCATGGCTAGATGCTTCTCACTTGTAGTTGTTCCAGGCTTTGTTCATCCATCATCAGTTGTTCTATGCATTCTATTATTCTGAGTATCATTCAGAACTAATGTCATCCAACCTTGCCTCATCTAAGGTTTTTGTGGTTATGCTATGGTAACAAGTTCTAAACATTTATCACGTTAGCATTGTAAGAAAGCTCAAACTAATTTGTGGTTGTTTGGGAAGAGTTTTCTTATTTGACCAATTATTCCCGCATCTATAGTTTTAACTCTTTCTTCTGAACTAATCTCAGGAAACATTGGGTCTTAGGTTTTAATGGTTACAGTGTGATGAAAAGCTGTCTAGAATGTTTGTGTTTAGGAGTTATAGAGCTACTCCAACTAATTTATCCATTGTTTGGACAGGTCTCTTTACTTTGCCAACTACTCCTATGTGTTAAACTTTTTCCTTGGTAATTTGAAGTGTTGGGAAGTGGATTGCAATACTTGGATCTTGTATATCAACATATTTAAAAGGGATAAAATGAGTGTAGGAAAGTATCTTCCCTGATTTTTTTATTTAGTTGTTGTCGTGAGGGAAGAGGGAGGGAGGTTAATTGTTCACACAAGTGAGAATGATATTAGACAGTTAATGATGGAGCTATGCTACTTTTAAATCGACGAATGCCCTACTGAAATGACATCATTCTTTTTGCTGCTTATGTATATTCTTTCTTAACTCTAATGACATAATGAAATTATGTTTATGTATTAGTCCATATGTTCAGTATTTATATTGAACCTTGACTGAGAGTTATATATGAATAAAGTAAATTATACACTATTCCTTTGTGAGGCGTTATAAAATTTGTATAGGTTTAAAAAAATAAAATATAAATTCTTCACATAGAGGTGCTAATATATGTTTTTAGCATGTTTGAGCGGATCCAAAGCCAAGGTCCTTTTATATTCAAATATGCATATGTACAAAGAAATGTCCAATTTCTTTGATGCAGGTTAGTCAATAAACCTACAAGAAGGGACATGTGGTTTTGTCCATGTGTGATCAATATGTAGCCATGCAGAGGTTATAGGGTGTTTGATTGCACAATAATGTTTTATACACTTAAATGATAAAATTTTATATTAAAATAAAATGTAAGATATTTAAAGACAAAAATATCATGTTTGGTGAGATATGTTAACAAAAGGAGTGGGGACCATTTATAACTAAAAGAGAGTGGGGGCCTCCATGGAGAACAAAAAGATCTCACCTATTTTTTAGTTCACGAAGGAATTATTTAAAACCATATATTTGTAATGATTGCCAAAAGCCTTTTTTAACTTTTGTTATAAAAACATATTTTTGTAATAAAACTCAAATTTTCATGCAACCAAACATCCCATTAATGTTATTTATCTCAGTACTTTGTTGCAACATGCAGGAATATCAATCCTTGTTGCAACTCCTGGACGCTTATTGGATCACTTAAAGAACACATCATCTTTCTCATATGCAAAGTTGCAGTGGGTAGTTTTTGATGAAGCTGATAGGTATAGACTTAAGTCTGAAGACATCATTTCTTCCTCATGATGTGGTATTTGCATTTGTAATAGGTTTACCTAAGACTCCAAAAATTGTCTTGTTTCTTGTGGATAGGATCCTTGAACTGGGGTTTGGGAAGGCCTTAGAGGAGATAATTGGCTTCTTAGGTGCTGATCAAAATGCTTCTGCAAGAAAGAAAGAAGAGGGCACAATTCATCGACAGAATTTGCTGCTGTCAGCGACTTTGAATGAAAAGGTGAACCATTTAGCTAACATCAGTTTGGACAACCCAATTATGATTGGGCTAGATAACAGTAATATCAGGTTAAAGAAACCATTGCCATCGGTTGTGCATCCTCTATCTATAAAAGCCAAAGGAAATGAGATGTCAGAACATTGTGAAGTTTCTCAGGGCCATTCTCTTGAAGACTATAACCTTCCTGAGAAATTAGTTCAGAGATATGTCAAAGGTAGTTGACTGTCCGTAAGTGATTATTGAGCTAAATTTTGTTCCCTTTATTGGTGCAGCTGACTACTTGGTTGTTTTTTGCAGCACCTTGTGGCTCACGACTTACAGTCCTCCTATCCATTCTTAAGAACCTTTACGAAAAAGAACCTTTGCAGAAGGTTCTGTAGTTCACTTTTTCCTTGCATGTTGATTAACCTCCAAGCAAGATGTAAATGCCAACAGTAAATTTTTCATTCTAACCTATCATCTTTGCTTATGAATTCTATGCAGATTGTGGTATTTTTCTCCACGTGTGATTCAGTAGACTTCCATTATTTTTTGTTGAAAGAATTCAAGTGGTCATCGTATTCACGTTCTGAAGCAAATGGAAACCAACCATTTGTGAAATGTGAAATACACCGGTTGCATGGGAATATGGAGCATGAGTCAAGGAGGGCAACGTTTCTGGGTTTCAATTCCGAGAAATCTGGACTTCTTTTATGCACAGATGTTGCTGCAAGAGGCTTGGATTTTCCTAAAGTGAGTTGCATAATTCAATACGACTCCCCAGGAGAGGCCACTGAATATGTTCATAGGTACATATTTAAGTTGGTTATCTTCATGCAACTAAACGGAGGAACTGTTTCTTTCCATTGTCTCTAGGTTTTGACATATTTTGCGTGATGTGCATAGGGTTGGTAGAACTGCTCGGTTGGGTGAGAAAGGAGAGGCTTTGCTGTTTCTTCAACCTGTGGAGATTGATTATTTGCACGATTTGCATAGCCATAATGTCTCTTTGACAGAGTTTTCTCTGCAAAAATGTATGGATAGCTTCCGTCTACATTTTCAGAAGCATGACAAGATTCTACTTTCTTTGGATATGCATCCTTGGATATTAGCCCTGCAAAAGGCCATCGAGAATTTTATATCAGGAGAGGTACATATGATTCTTCCTCCATCCTGCCCTGCTTACTGTTGGTATTCTGAGGTTAGCCTGTAAAATATGCTTGTAGTAATTCCATTTTGTAGTTCTCAAGATATGGTTCTCTTCGTTTCCCTGCCTGGTTCCCGGGGGGCCTTCTGTCGTTCTAATATCTGATCTTGTTATAGGCCAAGCTGAAGCAGCTTGCCAAGAGTGCATTTTGTTCATGGGTTCGTGCATACACTGCTCACCGAGGTGAACTGAAGAGAATATTCATGGTAAAGAAGCTCCACCTCGGGCATGTCGCAAGAAGCTTTGGCTTAAAGGAACAACCCACACTCGTAGGGAAATCTTTACAGATGCAGGCTAAGAAGAAGAGGAAATGGGATCACAAGCAACAGGGCCGTTTAAAACGGAGGCGAGTTGCCAGAAAAACTTGAACTGGGCACTTAAGTTGCTTAATGGTAAGCTCAAGTACGAGGTTGCCTCTTTCCGAGCAATCAGCAGATAACAGTGGCGTCCCAGCTCAGGTCTTGCTAGGCTGCTTTGATGTGTGGGTAAACGGAAGAACCGCTGGAGTCTGTGCAAAGCTTGTTTTGCATCTTCGTCGTACCAAAATTCAATCAGCGAAGATCATCTGAATACCAGGTCTGCAGTATCATGCTTCTCCGTGACTTGCAACCGCAATTTGGTTTCGGAATCTGTAGGCACTCTTTAGCAGCGGTTCCTGATAGGGTGAAGGTTTACAGACACCCAGATGTTTGTACCGGGTATCTTGATTCTCGATGGTACTCGGCTACTTGGGTGTCGTTTAGGGAGATCGTCAGATCGTGCCCTGATACCCACCACTCACTGAATCTTTGTTTTCGATCAAATTGTACTACATATAATCTTCAAGCTTGTTTTACTTGTTTATTTAATGCTCTTGCCTGACATGGATCTCAAGTTTTGAAAACACGAGGGATTGTAAAATTTCTCAGGCTTGCCGCAGATCCGATGTTCTTTGAACGATAACCCCTTTGCTTGAGCATTGCCTGGTGCACAGTTCTTTACGCTTGCTGCAGGGTTGAATTCTTGTGCAAGGGACGGAGAGGCTAGGACATATTTGATGAATTTTGTGAATCAAATCAAATTCAAGAATCACAGGTTATTTAGCCAGATTGCATCGTTTTTTTTTGGAATTAATTCTCAAGAATCTCAGCCTTCATGCCTGTCAAGAACTTCTTTCCACAACCTTTACATACAGGTTGAAAACCTACGTAGATATCGTCCGATGTTCTTGTCTGATAACCCAAACGGTTAGGCATCGTTTGGTATCAGGATAAAGTCAATGGGGATAGGGATAGACCAATCTTTGTGGTTAACATTATCCTCACCATGATGTTTGGTTTGAGTTAGGATAAGTTTAGAGGAAATCTTATCCTATGTTTGGTATACAATAATAAATTTGAGGATAGTATTGTCATAAATATATAAATATTTATTAAATATAACATTATAGTCAACAAAACCTATTAAAATTTAATGTACTAAACATGAAATATTTTTATTTTTAAAATAATTTACATAATTATTTAATGAGTTTGAAATGTAGATGCTAATGTCACTCTCTGGATCCAATTAACGAACCCAATATTATTTCTAAACTTGAACCAACATGAGATTTTCCAAGTTTCACTGGTCTGATTTCTTGGGTAAACATATTCAATACGAGTAGATATATCTTGGGCTAGTAATTAACATTTAGCCAACGTTACTGAGATATACTCAATTGTACAATTTTAATGTGTTATGGTTTATATACATTCATGCGACTATAAATAAGTAGTAATATATCTAATACATTTAAGATAATTACCACTGGGAAAATAAACAACATGTTATCATGTAACATCCATAATCAAGACATTCGCGAAGCCAATCATAAAGTCAATCACAAGACCACTAAAAAATTAGTAGAGAAGTTAAGCATGTAGCATTCACAGAATCACTTAAAAATAGAGAAGTTAAACATGTAACATTCAGAAATTCATTCACAAAATCATTGAAAAATAAAGAAGTAAAACATGTAACGTTCACAAACCCATGACTTGAGTTTAAATCCATGTTCCAAGTTCAAGCATAAATCCATGTTTTTAAGTCCATGTTTCTCTAAAATATTTTCCAAAGATAGCCAGAGTTTGAGCAATATATTTAATTCCCACATACAATCAAAGCTCATCAATACATCATTCTGTCCCTCTTGCTCTTCTGATTAGGTGAATTACAATTTGTGCTCTTGCATGTTCAACATCTTCGTCATTGTTAAAGTCTCAATTCACAAAGCATTTCTTCACCAAGCATTTAACAAAATTTATAACATATAATCCACGTTGAATATATATTGCTACAATAGATGAATAAAACAATAATGGGGACTATGCATACTTTCCAGAGCACATTCCTTGTCTCATAGAGACAACACATCTTGGCTAGAGGGACTTAGCCAGCTGCCAGTTTTTTCCAATACTTTCCCCCAGGCCAAACAATTACCTCTCTTCGCTGAACAAGGCTCATTTTGCTTTCTTTATCCTCTTATGCCTACATTAGAAAAGGGTAAAAGTTGTAGATAGCTTACATGTGTAAAGGTTGACTTGGTCAACTTAAGAATCTTCCGGACTCTTCTAGCCATATCTTCTAGGCACATCTAGAAGTGCTTAGATGTCTTCTAGGGACATCTAGGGAGTGTTTGGATATTTTCTAGAGATATCCAAAAAGGTATATTCTAGTCATATCTAGAGAGTTCTTACCACCCCTATATAAAGGCATGAGGAGGGGGGCAAGAACAATACAGATAAGCAAGACAAGGTCAAGCTAGCAAGAGAGAGCCACCACCACCCTATTCTCTTCTTCTCTCTATTTCTTGTATTCTCTTAGGAGATATCATAGAGAGAGTTTGTGGGTGTAAAGGGTTTCGGGTCTTGAGAGATTCTCCATCCTTTGTACTTGTTTCTCATATAGTGGAAGTCGTTCGTCTTCGCCCGTGGACGTAGGAAGGCATATCGCCTCCGAACCACATAAATCCCGGTGTGCTCCTCTCTATCTCTACTTCTCGTATTTATTTTGTTTATTTATTCTTTGCAGAGTTAGTATATTAGTTCCGCACTATATCAGTGATATTTGCCGCGATCCTCAACAACATATATAAATACTTTCTCAAGAAATAAGCAAAAGCAATCGAAACAATAAGCTTGCTCTAGAGATTGAGACATAGATGTTATCAGTAAAACTCTCCTGCTGCAGAGCCTCTACAAGGCCACGGAGTGCAAACTTACTTGCACAGTAAGACGTGTAACCGTAAACCCTTACTTGCAACGAAATCACTCTCGTAAATTAGAAAGCTTTGGATTTTATAATGAAATTTATTGATGTGCTTAAAAACATGAAGTAACTCTTAATATAGCAATAAAAACAACATGAAAAATGATATAAAAAAGTTCAAAGTCAATTGGGAAGGCTGAAAAGGTACTACCAATCTACAAAAACTGATATAAAAGCAACACCTAGATAACCAAAGCTACTACAAGTTTACAACATACACCGGTATGAACATCTTTAGCTTGGACACATGAAACCAAAGAAGTATTCGTGGATCCTCACCAAGAAAAAATTAAGACAATTAGACATAACCAGCATGGCATTCAATTTTATACACTGAGGCGTCACAGGATTTTACCATGATATGGTTTGACTTTGGCAAAGTAAACCTGGATCAGGCTTTTGAAATGGCTTATAGCCCATTTGCTTCTCGTGAATAAATGAGGCATATACAGTATACACAGGTCTTCTGGGAAGAAAATTGTCGTGTCAGTTTGGTTATTCATAGAAAACTGTTATCAAACGAATTTTTGGCATCTTTCATGGAAGAAAGAAACCAGTTTATTCACGGTCTAAATAACTAATTTTGTTAAGTACCCGTTTAATCCGATTACAATCTATCCAAATTAGAATCAGATGCATTAACAAAATTATGTTAGATAGGCAGTGCTAATTCTAGAAAAAGTAAGAAGTTCTTACTGTACGAGATCTGATTCAGACAAATTATCAAACACCTCATACCATGACAACATGTCTTACCCTTTCAATAATCGGCTAGAAATCTCCTCCACTGCCAAGTTCATCACCAACATAGAGACTGCCCTCGCAACTTGGACATCTTACAAAATCAAAACGCATAGTAGAAATTAAGATTCTTAAAGATACAGAGAAATGGGGGAACACAGTGGACAAAGCTGCTATCACCAAAGGGAATGTAGGATCTGCTCTTGCTGTCCATAAAGAAGAAAGACATGTTAAAAATTATGAATGCAGACCCATCGGTAGCACTGAGGTGCGGAGCTCACCTTCGTGCTCCCCTTGGAGGCCTGTTATGACGGCTACGACATGTCCATCTCTGGCTAAAAGGATCAGTTCTCAAGCATTAAAGACTGCAATAGAGAAGAGGGAAATCCATGTGTCTTAGCTTTTAGAAGAGATTTGGGCGGTAGCGGTAGCGTAGTGCCTTGCGGTGCCTAGGCAATGGTCTGATAATAGTAGAAATGATGAACAAATCCCATGATGGCTTCACTAGTACTGCCTGTGGAGGAGCGTGTAGGTGGTCAATCGGACAACAGAGGAGCACAACGAAGGTGTTCGCAATTCGCATACTACCGATGGGGCTGCATCGGATGTGGCAGAGAAGCTTGGAGACGACGAGGCCGTGCACTGCACCTGAATCCATGGACGTCGCTAGCACCGGCGTGAAGACACCCTTTCCTACATGCATTGCAGCCGCATATATTGCAGCGATGAAGAAGAAGATGATGGCGGCATATATATCCACCCTTTGCCATGTCTGTTAACGAGAACAAACTTGAGTTGCAGATGGGAATCATCGTATCCTCGAAAAACTATCTGGGAGTAAAGATATCCTCTCTATTATATGGGATGATTTATCCCGGTCCTTATCCTTATATTTTTTAGGATAAACCGATTTAACTTAAACCAGGTTAAATATTACTTTATATCTAAACAAACAAAGATTAAGGATAAACTAAGTTTATCCCTCCTTATCCCTCTACCAAACAGGGCCTTGGGTCTTCGCAAATCACAATCTAGGAGATAGACCGGTAAGAAGTCTAGCAGGCCAGCAGGGTACCAGCCCAGGATAGTCTGGGGAATACTAACACGGCTGAGCCTAGAGTGGTGCACAGCGTGGAATATTGAGTCGTGACTCGGTCCGACCCAGGTTCGTTTCAACCGATTTTTGAGTTGATCGACTCGGTCTCGACCCCAACTTGGTCGAATGTTTTAAATTTATTTTTTTATTAATTTTTATTACGACTTCGGTCGACCTGGGCTCCAACCCTAGCGTCCCAGGTTGGTTTGGGCTTAATTGACTTGCTCTTAATCACTAAAAAAAAAATCTTTGTGCGCAGTACACACGCTCGCCTTCATAGTAAACTAATACGAAATTTTACAAAGATATATATATATATTTATATATTTATATATTGATGACATCTGTCATGACAACTTGCAGCCTGAAGGCGAGCAACATGTACCAGTTTAATAATGCTTTCGCTCGACCCAAAAAACAAATATATATATATATATAAATAAAGGGCTTTAATGATTGTGGGATGGCCACGACGAAGACGTCAGGGCTGAAGTGCGACCCTACCGTCTACGTCACTGCTGAGCCAAGGCTGCTCGTAATCGGACCGACCAGCATGTGCGCAGTCTTATCTATCTATGCTATCTATCTATTTTTTTATTTTGATTTTTGTTTAGATATATTTCTCTATATCCCGATCCTCGAGTTGCGCTCAGCGGTGCTTATCGTTAAACAGAAAATTTTGAATTTATATAATTACTTTTGAAGTTACGTAGGGATGCTGGACGCCAAATGACCGTGCTTTATTCGATAATTAGATATTTCAATCCCCAAAGCTAAAGTCTTAATTGGGGGAGGGGGGGCTTCTGATCGAATCCAAGTTTTCGAATGATTAAAAATGTCGAACGGTTTTTTTTTTCGAATTTTAAATTAACATCTTTTTATTAGATTGCTTTTGTAAAAGGCACAAAAAAAACAAAGTACAAGATGGCGTGATGGAGATTTTTTTTTTGAACAATAACAACACCACCACTTAATTCATTTATAACGCAGAAGAGTATACAACTGATAATACAACAACGGTAGACTCAAACTAGAAAGACACACGATCAAAATAGGGATAACTAAAGTTTATCTTTCAGAAATGATCCAAACATAACCACAAATTGACCGGCACATAAGAGTGCTCGTAAGGTTGAACAACAGGTAAAGAGACTCTATCAGAGAAGTTTGATAACTGTCACAAGACCGGAAGATCACACCAGAAAGATGTAGATATCGCCCAGACTATCGACCTTGAAATAAGGAAAGTGGATATGAAGATAACCAGAAAGATAACACGAAGGAACTCGACCACACGACATCAAATAAAAAGAGAGAACCTAGTAAAACAAAGTAACATAGATAAGCCAGACTCTACAACTCCAGCACAACAAAATGAGACAAAATGCCTAAACTCGCATTTAGGCGGAGTGCCGGAGAGGGAGAGTGGGAGGGAGGAACTACTCCTAGAACAAAAATAACTTCAAAACAGCAAATAGAAACTACGTAGGGAATCAAAAGTGAGTGGTGAGTCGCGACGTCTCGGGATCAAATGCAGTGAATCACTAAATGAAAATTTTCGTCTTGATATTTCGCTCGAGGGAAGCCGCAGCGTGGAATGAACCCAACGTAGGAGAGTGTCACCCGACAAGTGACTGCCGAGCAAGGGGATGAGGGGGGCATCAAGGTTTCTGTTCCGCCATCGAGCAAGATTTCCGCTATGCTGCCAAGCGAGAGGCCGCTGTGAGCGAGAGGATGCACTGCGAGCGAGGGGAGCAGCCGCAAGTGAGGGTTCTGCTGTGAGCGAAGGGACCAATGGGCTGGCAGTCGCTGGAGCGAGGTTCAGCTGCGAGTGACGGCACTGGATCAAACGGGTGGCTGCTCAGATAACGTAAGTGGAGACATCACACTTAAATTTATATAAGTACGAACCTTAGAAATGTTTGAACTAAACACGCGCGTGTGTACATAGAGATATTCTCAAGGCATGTTCTATCACACACACTCAAGGTCCGTTTGTTTAATTATCTTCGCTCAGTTCAATATTGAGAGGTATGCACGTGACTATTTTTACCTCACATATTCTTAAAATATTTAATTTTTCAAAAAAATACATAAGTATGCATAAGTTCAAATAATTAAGTTATACCAGTATAGTTTAAACTGAACCCATCAGCGCTTCAACTTGTAATAACTATATAGAAAAACAAGATTCAGTTCGAATATTGAGATGTATGCACATGACTATTTTTACCTCAGGTATCCTTAAAATATTTAATTTTACAAGAAAAAGACATAAATATGCATAAGTTCAAATAATTAAGTTATACCAGTATGGTTTAAACTTAACCCATCAGCGGTTCAACTTGTAATAACTACATAGAAGAAAAAGATTTGTGCTGCGGGAACGTAATCCCCGTTCTGTTAATCCACAGGTATTTAATTTTTCTGTTAATCCCCGTTCTGCACATGACTATTTTTACCTCAGGTATCCTTAAAATATTTAATTTTACAAGAAAAAGACATAAATATGCATAAGTTCAAATAATTAAGTTATACCGGTATGGTCTAAACTTAACCCATCAACGGTTCAACTTGCAGTAACTAAATTGAAGAAAAAAATTTGTGCTGCGGGAACGTAATCCCCGTTCTGTTAATCCACATTTGGATCAAGTGAATAACTGTGATGTTGCGCGGCCAATGTCAAGCCGGGTTGCAGATCCTCAAACGGCTCCACCACGTCTTGGCCTCGGATCCGAACCCGACTTCACCCATTTCCGGGTTCGCATCTCTGCGATGCACGGCCCGGGGACTTTCCTGAGCCCGACAACCCAAAGGGAAGCGAAGAGCCCAGCCACTCCGCCCGCAGCACGAGATGCCGGCACCGCTTCACGTCATCCTTTTCAACGATATAAACGTTCGTAAGATTCCCGATGTGGGATAATATATAATTATGAAATATATTATATTTCAACGCCACTTCGCCCCCACCACCTGCTTCCCCGGCCCCTTTCTCTTGCTCGCTCGCTCGCCCGCCCTGCAGCGCTCTCCCTCCTCCCCAAGCAATGATCCCAAGGCCGAAGGGCATATTCACTTTGGGGGAGGAGGGCGGCGGCGACGCCGACGAGAGCGCCCCATCCTCTGGGGTCCCGGCCACGGGCCCCAAGCGGCCGGTGCCGGCGGACCTCGTCGGCCTGCGGATCCTCATCCATCGCTCCGTGGCGGAGTCCAACGTGGTCGCCAAGTCGGCGGTGAGGGCGAGCCGGCCGCGCGCCTCCCCCCCGCCGTCGCCGGGCTTCCTCCCGGCCTGCTTTCTGTGCCACAAGGAGCTGAGTCCTCAGAAGGATGTTTACATGTACAGGTATGTATCCACACGGAGATCAGTCCCCACTCCCTTCGATCAAGCTCGAGGACCGATTCGTTTGGATATCGTTGTTGCTTCTCGATCCATGGACATCGGTCATCCGATCTTCTCTCTGTGTACCTGGTCGATGTGGACGCCTTGTCTTCCTGCGTGCGAAATTCCCTCTTTGGATACATATACACATCTCGATCGTGCGTGACTGGGCGGATCATACATCATCTTGTTCGAGCGCATACGCATACGCGCTCCCCCTCCCCACCGGGAGCTCGAAGGGGGGCACGGCCTCTTCTCACGTCAATTTTCCTTTGACGATCTTGCAGGGGCGACCAGGGATTCTGCAGCGTGGAGTGCCGGTGCCGGCAGATCTTGCTAGACGAGCGGAGGGAACTGGAGGCTGCAACCAGAGACCGGCTGCCGTCTCCGGTGCACCGCCTCCGCGCCGGCCACCGGCCGCGGGAGTCGGACCGCCGGAGGAGAATCTTGGCGGTGGCGTAGGAGACATACCGTCCCTGTTACCCCCCTGCGGCGTGCCCGTCCTTTTTCCCCCCTTTTATATCAGCATGTTTGGGGCCAGAAAAGTCCCGTTGCCCTTTCATCCGAAAATACCGCGTAAAGTTTTGAGAAATATCCGACCAAGAAAAATGCACAGGATTAAAAGAAAATCTATATTTATGTGACCGACGACTGAAGCACGTGTGGGGAGTTAAGATAATGTTTTAAAAAATAAATTTTAGAGTTTTTGGAAGCGCTGCAATCAACCTCCTACTTGTCAGAGTACGCTCGTCCTAAGCAAAGCAACCCCGTGACGTTGCCCAGGAGGCCCACTAAATGCTCATGCGGCCCAGAAGATCCTAGTGGATGGACATTGCCATCCAGATCAGCGTGGGCCGGGGGGAAGGGGTCTGAACCAGCATCGGGCCAGGGAAAGCGACCGGCGGCGACGTGATGGACTTAGTGCTGTCAATGGGGGCAGGTCCGGCTCGGCCTGAAGCCGGTCCAATTAAAGCCGTCTAATATGTAACGGGTCGACTCGGCTCGACCTGTATTGTGTTAAGAATTCAGCTCGATTCGACCTATATAAAATATAAATTTGACCCGGCCTGACCCAACCCAACCCATCTTATGCACTTGAGAATCTACACCTGTTATGAACACATTAGAAACTTAACTATGACGCTATTTCTTCATTTTAGATTTAGAAGATCACATACAATCTTATGTGTGAAATTCATGACTAGTATGTATAATTTAATATTAAATTCTGGTATTATATTTTAATTTTTGACTTAGAGTTAAATTCAAATTTGCTGAACATTTTAAGGTCCAACCAAACATATCAACTAGATAAAAGATGAATTAACTGTGTTGAGTTCGATTTTGGACAACAAGTTTCTTAGATTGGACGATTGGTGATTTAAAAATAATGCACATATCAATTAATTAGCACATATCCGTGCTTATCTACTCAATTATTGTAGATTATCCAGGTTTACCATTATCCAGGCAATGAGAAAATCGGGATATCCTTGGTCCTGATAACATTAAAAAGGGACAAAATGATTAATTAAGTTAATTATGGCTTAATAATGATTAAATTAGATATATTATGGTGATTAATTGTATTGTATCTATTGATTCATGAAAATTGAATTATGACCTTTTATAATCACATTTATACTCGATTTATATTTTGAATAATCTTAAATAATTAAAAGTTTAATTGAAATGAAAATTCTAATTGCTTGAAATATGATTAGTTAATATTAATAGTCACATGATCATGTAATATACATCACTTTGTGAATAGTTATTAAATCATGATCAATTTAATTTTATCATGTCTAATTGTGATGCGTAGTATTTTTAATTGAGTCAACTGCATGAAATTGAGAATTAGTTGAATTATGGTGCATATCTTGGTATTTTGCATATTTGATTCAATAAATTTGCATATATGGTTGATAATTTGTAATTGTATGAGTAATTATATTGTTTACTTGTGAGATGTAGTTGGTGTTATAATGTATCATGTGATGGACATTTTACTCATCCAACCTACGTCAGTACCCCGTGGGCAATGAAGAACTAAATCAATTTAGTGCATCATTCGATCATGAATATCACGATTTATCTGAAGTACACCCTTGCTGAGACATACTATGCGATTTAGCTAACTATACAACACTTCCTATATATATTTAGAGTTGGAGTGAGTTCTATGACGTATCTATAATGTCTAAGTGGAGCATATAATCTACTTAGACAAATGGATTAGACTAGCATTAATAGCATCAAACACATGTAAGTCAAGGTAACAAGGACATGCAGAATGAATTAACTAATTGAGTCATAATTAGTTGGTAAATTTAGAATCGGGTTAATTTGCTAGATAATTGAAAAGTATAAGAATTAAATAATTGAAATTTAATAAATAGTTTAGTATATATGTAAAAATCTAACCTGTGAATTTTATTATTTATTACTATAATTTAAGTTGATTAATTTAATAATAAAATTTAGGTATATAAATCTTATTGAGTCAATGTGACTCATTCTAAATCTTTTAACATTTTTTAAGTTTACGAGTTTAGTACAGTAGAAGTATAATGGCAATTGGAATGTGAGAAGTTAGTTGATTTCTTATTTGTTTCTGATATTTAAATTGTTCAGATTTTAGCATTGAATTATTTTTGTGGTAGAATATTTTGAATTGTGAATTGAGACTTAATATTCTTTAATTTTTTCAAACTGACACACTATATGAGTTATTTCCCCGTTACAACATCGGATTATATTTCGTGCGTATGTTGAAAATCTAGGGCGTGGCAATTAGACTCGTACACGTGAATTGTTCAACGGACTTAGGAAAATATCTAACTAACATAAATCTAAAAGTGAAAATCAAATTTATCAATCAACCATAAGACCCTTGAATTTAAAGAGTCAAAAAAAATCTTTTTATACATATTTAGTACTACCTTGAGGACTTCATTCAATTTTAATGAAGGAATCAACAAAGTTCGAAAAAAAGCAGATCTCTTGTTAAACTAATCATGTAGTTGGAACTAGTACGTGTTGATTTAGTAGGTACGGTGAATTGGACCCCTTGTTCATTTCTCGTATAATATTTGGTAGTGTCAATTTTGGTATCAATACATACCCGGTGTCAATACTAATATTAAACCAGATATAGAATCCATTTTAGTATTGCGGTAATTAAACATGCTTGTTTCAACTTGACTTAAAAGTCCAAACTCTCAGTTCACCGCTAATTAACATCTCATCGATCTAACGATTAAAAAAGTAAACCAGAAAAAATTGAAATTTGATTGCATATCTTAATTTCTGCGTGATTCTTTAAAACAATATAGGTTGACCTGTGTATAAATTAAAAGAATTCACATATGAACATTCCAAACATATGAACATATGACCCATTCACACACATGAAATTAAGTAGGTTGAAACAAATCAAATACCACTTAAGGCACATTTAACTATAAAAGTTGAGGGGCCTCAAAGACAAAACATATTGTCTAACCACCTTTTTTTCTCCAAAAAGGATTTTATCTAAACCATATTGTTATACTCATTTTCAAACGTCCTTCCAACCAGTAAAAAATATTTTTTAATAAAACCTTAATTTAGCATTTAACTAAACACTTCTAAATTTTATTTTAATATAAAAAAATTACCATGCACCCAAAAACCCCCCAACCTCCAAAAATTCTAAACCATGGGAATCACGAAGGAAGGAAGGGGAAGGGAAAGGAATCTCACCCAGTAGCTAGCTAGGGTACCGGATCGTCTTATCATTTTATGATAAAACTCGATATATCGTGCCATCGAACACCTTTATTCATCATAAAATAATAATTATTTATGAACCACCCTAGTTATATATGATCTATATATAAGTGAACCAATTGTGGCGGCAAAAGGAGCCCGGCCGTTGGCCCTTTCAAGAAGGAAAAGGAAAAACAAAACCCTCTCCTAGTAGGATACCGGATCGTCCTATAACAAGTCGAAACAGCAAGTCCGTTCCAAATCCGAATCCGAATCCGAATCCAAGTCAAATCCTTCCCTATATGAACCTCTCAACCCCCCGTCCTCCCTTCTCGCAGCAGCGTTCTCTCTCGAACGAACGAATCCCCTTCCTCCCTTCTTCTCGCAGAAGCAATCTCTGTGAGGCGCAATGCAGAGGAGTACTGCACCACCGGTGGCCAGCCTTGTTATCCGAGCCATTCGCAGGTGGGCTTTTCCCTTTCCTCGCTCTCCTCTCTCCCGTCCTCTTGCAGCCGCGTCTCGGCCCCATGACCTATCGTCCTCTCCTCCTCGCAGAGCCCACTCGGCCGCCGCAGAGAACGCGGTTGCTGGCACGGCGGCGGCTGGCGGCAAGGCGGAGGCCTACTGGATGCGGGACCCGAAGACGGGCCACTGGATCCCCGAGGACCGCTTCGGCGAGGTGGACGCGGCCGAGCTCCGCGAGCGCCTCCTCCCGAGAAACAGACGGCCGACCGAGAAAACAGAGAAATCTAATTAGCAGCACGAAGTTCCTGTCGTCGTCGTCGTCGTCGCGCTGTGTCTGCATGGCTTCGATTCCCGTACGTCCTTCACGCGGCCATGCGCGTCGGAGTTTGTTGGGCGTAGATAGAGGCCAGCTTCGTGTATACACGGCCGACTCTTTCCAGTTTCGTTCTCTGTCGCTGGCTCCCCGTTTCGCACGTCACGCCTACGTAGGTTGAGTACGTCCTGGTCGTCTTGGACGTTCAGAGGACGCCACAGTCCTCTCTTGTGAGTGGTGACCCTTTTTCTGTTAGGTTATGAACCCCCCGAAACAGATAATATATACTACTATATGTATAGAAGGAGGTCCTGTGACGACTTTGTAAATGAGGGGTCGTGACCCCCTCCCTCGGCTGGCTCATGTGGCTTCGGATGTTATTATCCACCCCGGCCGGTTTTCCTATAAAAATAACTAATGGGGTGTTTGGTTGCATGATAATTTTTTGTACACTTTCATGATAAAAAATTGTATTAAAATAAAAAATGAACCAACTCATGACATAAAATTATCATGTTTGGAGTGAAGTGATTACAAAAAAGAGTAACCACCGCACATGACCAAATAAAGTGGGGGACCACAAGAAAAAAGAAAGAGGTGAGACCCTCTTTTTTTGTTTAAGAAGAAAATCACTTTCAAAACATAAAATTGTCATGGTTGTCAAACACCTCTTTTAAAAAGTTTTCTTACAATTTTTAAAAATTAAAATAAAAACCTCAATTATCATGCAACCAAACACCCCATAAGCATCTCAGAAAGGGGAATATTCATATATATATACTGGAAGCCGCATGCAGGTTGGCGCTGCGATTGCAAGTTATATCTATGTTGCTTCGGGAATTCGATCGGCGGATCGGAACAGCTGAAAACCGTACAAACCCTAACACACAGGCCCTCCTCGAAGATCCGATCGAGTAATTAATTTCTCTCTCTTTCTCTGAACCCTCATCTGGGGATTAATTGCACAGCATCAGGGGATGCTTGTGTACATTCGATCTTGGCCGCAAGAATCGATATATATGCATTTTGGGCAGAACGAGAGCAGGCGGATTTTAGGGTTAGGGTCGAACTCTCGTTACCTGATCTCCCACCAGGGAGAGGCCAGCACGTCCGCGATGCATGCATAAATCTTACTAATTTCCCATGAAACGAGACCCAAATGAATTAAGCAAGATCCGTTAATTGCACACGATATACATAAACTTCCCCCGGGAAAGGCACTTTCTCTATCTCGAATATTGGAGCTTGGAAACAGAAGGTTATTATATATTGGTTTCAAAATTGGGGAAGAAAAAGCACCATTAATTAATTAGGTACACGTGCATATATATATATATATTCATTCTTTAATTTATTTATAAGGTTCAAGCTGAAGTTGGAAATCCGACGAGCGTTTGTAGGTATTAGCAAAGGGTACATCCGATATATCATAAACCTAGCTTTACCGACGGCGCCGACCATATAATTAATAATATTCTCACCTTTTGAGTTTGAAGAATTAATGCCTTTCCGTCCACCGATATGTGGCCTCCCTTCCCCTGCACATATAAATCAGTGCAAGGAATCATCGATCCTCTGGGCTGGAAGGAACATATATATATATATTAACATGAGGATAATTAAGAAAAAGGTGCCCACATAACATGTTCATATGTGTTAGCTAGGTGTTCTCTGTTGTATATATTTGTCGCTGCGAGAATATTCGGCTAGTCACTGCCTCCATCGGCATATGATTCTTGCCTTATTAATTGGATGCCGGCGAGTAAGAAAAAATCATGATGCCAAGCAGAAGGCAGAGAGATGTGCAGTGCAAGACTGCTCGACGAATATTCTGACCAAAAATAATTCAATTTTATGGGAGAGAAAGTTGGAACCCCCGAGCATATTTTTATTGGAAGGGTGGTTTTATTTGATTTCCAACATTTTAGAAGATTTTAAGATATGCACACATTAATGCTGATAACAAATAATAAAAAAGAATAATACGCAAATATGGATCTATATAGATGATGCTAAACAGGAAGCAAAAAACAGCAATGGTAAATAATAATAATTATAAGAACAATAAAAAGAAGTTAAAAAACACCAAGCTGCGACAGGAGAGATGAGGAGAGGAAGAGAATGTATATGTTCCCATAGTTTCTTTTAGGCTCAAATACTTCAAATACAAGGGCTTGGGATTGGGATCGGCTCCGGGAATTTGACACGACTTATCCCAACCTAGATCGGATCGGCCTACAATTTAAGCCAATCCAAGAGGATCATGTAATGTTTAGATTGATTCCTGCAAAATTCGCGATCTATAGCCTATAAGGTCCAATGGGCGGAGAAATACCACCGACCCAAGTCATAATAAACATTTCGGGCCTGTTTGGTAAACAACTTGGGATAAAACTGGTTTATCTTCAAAAAAATTTTGATACCAAACAAGCCTTTATGGGGTGTTTGGTTGCATGATAATTTTTTGTACACTTTCATGATAAAAAATTGTATTAAAATAATGAACCAACTCATGACATAAAATTATCATGTTTGGAGGGATGTAATAACAAAATATAGTAAATGACCAAACAAAGTGGGGGACCACAAGAAAAAAGGAGGAGGTGAGACCCTCTTTTTTTGTTTAATAGGAAAATCACTTTCAAAACATAAAATTGTCATGGTTGCCGAACACCTCTTTTAACAAGTTTTCTTATAATTTTTAAAAATTAAAATAAAAATCTCCATTATCATGCAACCAAACACCCCCATTAGAGAACTAAAAGACCCAAATCACAAAGCTACTTGAAAGTGTAAGAATCCATGAATTATGGGACTTTTATGAGCAATAAGCAGCAGGTAGTGTTTACTTGTTAACACAAACAACTTCTCTGGGTATGATAAAGTTCTACATAATTTGCGGAGTAATCAAGAAGCACAGAATAAGCTTGCTATTCCATACTAAGCTGGTATAACAATATCGAATGTATGACTATTTATAGTCAATCTTAAAGAATATAAATGAATTTTCAAGTAAACACATCGACTCAAATAAAAAAGAAGCTATCTTTTCAATCATTGGTTCATTTAATTATCTTCGCTTAGTTCAATATTGAGAGGTATGCATGTGACTATTTTTACCTCACATATCCTTAAAATATTTAATTTTACCAAAAAAAAGACATAAGTATGCATAAGTTCAAATAATTAAGTTATACCAGTATGGTTTAAACTGAACCCATCAGCGGTTCAACTTGTAATAACTATATAGAAAAAAAAAAGTTCAGTTCGAATATTGAGATGTATGCACATGACTATTTTTACCTCAGGTATCCTTAAAATATTTAATTTTACAAGAAAAAGACATAAATATGCATAAGTTCAAATAATTAAGTTATACTAGTATGGTTTAAACTGAACCCATCAGCGATTCAACTTGTAATAACTATATAGAAAAAAAAAGTTCAGTTCGAATATTGAGATGTATGCACATGACTATTTTTACCTCAGGTATCCTTAAAATATTTAATTTTACAAGAAAAAGACATAAATATGCATAAGTTCAAATAATTAAGTTATACCGGTATGGTCTAAACTTAACCCATCAGCGGTTCAACTTGCAGTAACTAAATTGAAGAAAAAGGTTTGTGCTGCGGGAACGTAATCCCCGTTTTGTTAATCCACCTTCGGATCGAGTGAATAACTGTCATGTTGTGGCCAATGTCGAGCCGGGTTGCGGATCCTCAGACGGCTCCACCGCGTCTCAGCCTCGGATCCGAACCCGACTTCACCCATTTCCGGGTTCGCATCTCTGCGAGCACGGCCCGGGGACTTTCCTGAGCCCGACAACCCAAAAGGAAGCGGTGGGCCCAGCCACTCCGCCCGCAACACGAGATGCAGGCGCCGCTTCACGCGATCCTTTTCAACGCTCTAAACCTTCGTAAAATCCCCGATGTGGGATATTAACACACGAACATAGTCCTTTCTCGGGAGGCCTTCCTCTCGGAAGCTGCGAGAGCCTGTCTCTCGGAAGCCGCGAGAGGCCTTCCTCTTGGAACCAACGAGAACTCCCTCGGGACTACGCTCTGCGAAGCCTCCTTCTCGGCGTTCTCACCCCGGGTTCTCTCTGCTGTCAGTTCTCTCCCCCCGATAGCTGATCCTCGGGCTCTCTTGCTCCTCGCCTTCGCCGTCTTCGGGGTTCCTCTTGCCTCAGAGAGTACCAGGTGACCCAGGCTACTGCGGCCACGGTTTCAGAGCTCCCCCTTCGCCAAGCTCGCCGACTGCTGCTGGAGTCATTACTGGTGCGTTGCGGCGGAGTGCTTCACCACCAGCCTCTTAACTGTTGCAAGTCGGCTACAAATCTCTAAGGTTCAAGCTGAGGGCTCTTGTTGCATCAGCGGCCTTTAAAACCAGGGACCCCTTCAAAGTGTAATCGTGCTTGAGCAGCACTGCCGATTGTCGCTAAAGGTCAGATTTCTCGCCTTAAACTCCCATCTTTCATTGTGTTCTTTTCTCTCTTCGCCTAGTCTCCTTCTATTCTCTTTCTTTTGTTTTTCTTCTCCTCTTTTCTTTGCTTTATGGAGTCTCTCGGGGGGTTTTCCCCCTTTTTTTCCCTTTTCCCTTAGGACCCTCTGCTCCTCGTTTCCCTCCCCTCCACTCTGTTCCCTCGCCCCTATGGACCAACCCAACACCCGCTCCACCCTCTCCATTGATGAGGAAAACATACTGCTTAGATTTAATGCTCTATTTCAGCAGGACCTATCTGATACCCCGATTCAGATTCCCCCTGATCTCGCCCCCAAGATCGATAGATGGAAAAAACATCTGGTCATCTCTGTTCTAACCACCCAAATCATTCGTCCTGCCGGCTTAAAAGAGTGGATAAAAAAATGTGGAATCCCCAAGCACCATGGAACATGCTAGACTACCCAAACGGGATTTTTTTGTTAACCCTTAGCTCTGAAGAAGAAGTTGATAATATCTATCGGAGAACTCCTTGGTTCTACAATGGGGACCTTGTTCTTGTCTTGAGAGGTAAACCAAATACTTCCCCCTCAGATTATAATCTTAAATTTGCTGATCTTTGGGTCAGGATCTTTGACCTACCTGTTGAATATCTAGATAATGACATAGTTCTTCTAATTGCCAAACAGATCGGAGAACCCTATCAACCCCATCCGGACATTATAAATTCATGGAGTTCATTTGCTCGTCTCAAGATAAAGATTGACACAACCAAATCCCTCCCGATCAATATCTCCATTCTCACCCCGAATGGACAAAAGGGCTTCTTTGAATTAGCCTATGAACGAATCTCCAAACTCTGCCTTTTTTCAAATTTTAAATTAACATATTTTTATTAGATTGCTTTTGTAAAAGGCACAAAAAAACAAAGTACAAGATGGCGTGATGGAGATTTTTTTTTGAACAATAACAACACCACCACTTAATTCATTTATAATGCAGAAGAGTATACAATTGATAATACAACAACGGTAGACTCAAACCAGAAAGACACACGATCAAAATAGGGATAACTAAAGTTTATCTTTCAGAAATGATCCAAACATAACCACAAATTGACCGGCACATAAGAGTGCTCGTAAGGTTGAACAACAGGTAAAGGGACTCTATCAGAGGAGTTTGATAACTGTCACAAGACCGGAAGATCACACCAGAAAGGTGTAGATATCGCCCAGACTATCGACCTTGAAATAAGGAAAGTGGATATGAAGATAACCAGAAAGATAACACGAAGGAACTCGACCACACGACATCAAATTAAAACAGAGAACATAGTAAAACAAAGTAACATAGATAAGCCAGACTCTACAACTCCAGCACAACAAAATGAGATAAAATGCCTAAACTCGCATTTAGGCGGAGTGCCGGAGAGGGAGAGTGGGAGGGAGGAGCTACTCCTAGAACAAAAATAACTTCAAAACAACAAATAGAAACTACGTAGGGAATCAAAAGTGAGTGGTGAGTCGCGACGTCTCGGGATCAAATGCAGTGAATCGCTAAATGAAAATTTTCGTCTCGATATTTCCCCCGAGGGAAGCCGCAGCGTGGAATGAACCCAACGTAGGAGAGTGTCACCCGACAAGTGACTGCCAAGCAAGGGGATGAGGGGGCATCAAGGTTTCTGTTCCGCCATCGAGCATGATTTCCGCTATGCTGCCAAGCGAGAGGCCGCTGTGAGCGAGAGGATGCGCTGCGAGCGAGGGGGAGCCGACGCAAGTGAGGGTTCTGCTGCGAGCGAAGGGACCAAAGGGCTGGCAGTCGCCGGAGCGAGGTTCAGCTGCGAGTGACGGCACTGGATCAAACGGGTGGCTGCTCGGATAACGTAAGTGGAGACATCACACTTAAATTTATATATGTACGAACCTTAGAAATGTTTGAACTAAACACGCGCGCGTGTACATATAGATATTCTCAAGGCATGTTCTATCACACACACTCAGGGTCTGTTTGTTTAGCCGTAAAATAAGTCCTTGTAAAAAGTTTTTTCCGGAAACTTGAGCAAAAATGTTATTTAGTTGCAAGTAAATGGGTGATCAATTGAAAATTGTATACGTTGACTCCCTTCAACCCGTGATTTTGGCATCCAGAAAATACAACCAGATGCCATTTTCCAAACTCAGGTCAATTCTTCCCACCATCCTATATATATATAATAAACACAAAAATCTAAGAATAGAATATGTCTGGTTTACTGGCGGATATTTTATCATAAATATTTTACCATCTTCCGAATAATTATATCTTACTGTATAATTACTTTTGAATAATAATTTTGATAGTAAATAAAAATATCATTTTTTATTCAAAAAGCACATCAAATTTTAAATTGTTAAATTTTTGTTAATCATTTATAAACATCTAAATGATTGAAAATAAATATATAAAGTTATCTTTTGGATAACTAAGTAAACTTGTTTTTTAAAAAATAAATTACATCCAATCAAATAGATGATTATGTTTTCCATTTCTTTGAAAAAGTGGTTCGATGAAAAATGTTTTATTTGTTTTTTTATTTTACATGGTTCCAGATGGACCTATTATTCACCGCTGCTCGCGTCACGTGGGGGCGGTGAAACACCCGCCTCAGATTACCCGCGACATCCCGCGCTCGTAGTGCAATGGGATATACAATATTTTGGTTTCATATATCAATATAAGTAATCATCATTTAAATCCATATGATGATTATGTTTTACGGTCATTATCATCTACTGCAACTGCAACTTTTCTTTGCTTTTCTTTTTTCTTATGTGGACGTGGAACTGGTCACGACGAAGCTATTTTTTTATTATAAATTTGATAAAAATTATCGAGATACGGAGAAAGAATTATATATGATTTTTACTGGTTTGAAAAAAAATCTACGATAGAATTTTATAAGAGGTTTATGTAGTGAATGTTGGAATGAGTGATGGTGCAAGTTAGGTGTATATAAATGATAAAAGATGTATACGAGGAAACAACCATTAAGGTATGTACAGTTGGAGGAGAAACAATAGAATTTTACATTACAATTAACTTACATTACGAGTCAACACTAAATCTTTATCTTTTTTTCATTATTTTAAAATAATTATGTATATTTTAAAATAATATTATATTGATAGATGAGACACAAGAAAGAAGTAGTGAATATGAGATTATATTTGTGAAAAAGATTTTAGAAATTAAGAGTTTCAAAATAAACAGAACTAAAATAAAATATGTACATTTTAAATTTAATAAAATTCAAAGAAAACTACGTGATGCTGTTAGTTTGGATCGGACAATATTATCTCGAATACTACAATTCAAATATATTAAATTAATTATTTAGAAAAATAGAGAATATGATGAAAATGTTCATCACAAGATTAAAGTAGGTTAGATGAAGTGGAGATTGACTATGTGAGTTCCATGTAATCCAAAAATTTCACTAGACTTGAAAGAAAAATTTCATTGTACGAGTATAAGATTTTATAATATTGTGCGATAGAAAATGTTGGATAATAAAAGTAACATATATTTTTAAATTAAGCGTTGTTGAAATAAAAATGTTAGGATAAATGAGTGATTATACTAAAATAGATAGAATACAAAATAAATATATCTAAAAATAATAAAAACATGGAGTAGGTATAACTTAATTTGAAAGAAGATAATTCAATGTAATTTACGTATCTTCGAAGAAATAACTCAAATTTAACAACACCGGAGAAAGAGGATCCATACATATGATCTACCCCACGCAATTTTGAGCCAAAGCTCAAAGTTAAGGTGAGTAGTAGTAGCATTCCAATATAGGAGGGTCATCGTAATCATAAAGTTAGTAGACTTGTGCCATACGCTCAAAACGCCCAAATTGATGTATTTTGCTGTAATATAATTTATGCATCTTTTATTTTTATTTTTTGATGTACTCTGTCAAGTGTATTCACGATGAGAAGAGAGCTTAATTACGCGGTTACGTACAACAAGTAAGCTTGAATATTGTCTCTGCAGCTTTGAAGAGAGCACCAGTATGGACACAGCTAGCGTGTTTCTTCCAACAATCTAGTTTGTATAAGGAATCATAAAATTCATATATAGTGGGGGAATAAAATTTTAAAGTAATCCCATAAGCACTATAAACTTAGACATATGACTAGCAAAAATAAGACGGCCCCTTTTGCTCACGGTGACATAGTCGGCTCAGGTGGCCCCTTTCGCTAGCGGCGACTCCCTCGCCGCGGCAGCCCCCTTTTGCTTGCGGCGGTCCCCCTTGCTCGCGGCTCCATCGGCTCTGGTGGCCCCTTTCGCTCGCGACGACACCCTCGCCGCGGAGGCCCCTTTTCGCTCGTGGTGGTTTCCCTTGCTCGTGGCTCCGGTGGCCCCTTTTGCTCGCGGCGAAACCCTTGCCGCGGCGGCCCCCTCGCTTGTGGCGGCCTCCCCTTGGTGCCATCTTCATCCCCTTGCTCGGTTGGCCCTTGTCGGGCGACATTCCACGCTGCGGTTTCCCTATGTAGTTTTCTATTTGTTGTTTTGAAGTTCTTTTGTTCTGACAGGGAGCGATTCCTCCCTCCCACTCTCCCTCCCCAGCGCTCCACTTAAACATGAGTTTAGACATTTTGTCTCCTTCTGTTGTGTTGGAGTTGTAGAGTTTGACTTACCTATGTTACTTTGTTTTCTTAGGTTTTCTGTTTTTGTTTGTTGTAATAAGATCGAGTTCCTTCATGTTATCTTTTCTAGTTATCTTCGTAGTCACTTTCTTCCTTTTGAGGCCGATGATCTAGGCGATATTCACACCTATCTGGTGTGATCCTCCGGTCTCATGACAGTTATCAAACTCCTCTATTGGAGTTCTTTTACCTATTGTTCGACCTTACGAGCACTCTTACATGTTGATCGCTTTGTAGTTATGTTTGAGTCATCTTAAAAAGATATACTTTGTTGGAACTTTAGTTATCTCTAATTTGATTGTGTATCCTTCTAATTTGAGTCTAATATTATTGTATTTTCTAATTAGGCGATGGTGTTGTTGTTAAAAAAATGACAGGCAAAAATAGCGCTCGCTAGAAAATTAGTACTGAAAATTAAGAATCATTAAAGTCGAAGAATTTGTAAATTATTTATTATTCCAAAAAATAAAATAAAAAATCATTTTAACTAACCATGCTAGTCCGGTGCCAATACGAATAATTGATGGGCAGAATTCTCCGGCATCATCACAGTCCGCACCTGCCGGCGCCGGCTGCCGTTCCCGAGGAGCTTTGTCCGCTTGCTTGGCTCTTATCTCCTCCTCCGGGCTCTCCGGCCATCCCGTCGCTGTCTAACACCGCTACCGTAGATCGTTCTTTCTCGAAGGATTCCTCCGGTGCATGCACCTTCCTCTGTGCATGCAAAGGTCGGTCCTCTACCCCGCCGCCGATACTTTTTACCGCCCCCTTCCTCCTGCTCAGCTGCTCCTCCTTCCGGCAATAAAGAGACCCGGCTGTCTTCGCCCCGTTCTCTCCGCATCTCTTTGTCGACGAGAGCTTCAATCCCTTCGACACCGCGCAATAGTCACACAAGGCCGACCCCCCTCTTTCCGAGCGCCGGCGGCATCGAGCCCATCTTTTGCTGTTCTGCAGCAAAGTTTGATTGATTCCATCTGAGATCGATCGACATGTGCGGCGGGGCAATCATCTCCGACTTCATCCCTGCGACCTGGTCGACACGGGTCCCCGCCGACTACCTCCGGCCCGACCTCAGGGAGGGGCCGCCGCTGCGGGCCGCCAAGCAGCAGCAGCAGAAGAAGAAGACGACTCCTCGTCCGCTCGAGGAGGAGGATGAGGAGTTCGAGGCCGACTTCCGGGATTTCGAGAAGGACTGCGAGGAGGGACGAGATCCTCGACGTCCACCCCTTCGCCTTCTCGGCCAAGGCCCGTCTCCCTCGGGGTAGGTATTCCAAGGAAGACAGACCGACGCCTGTTTTTATAGATCTGTGCTCCCTGTTCTGCAAAAATTGCCCTCTCTTTTTTGATTCGTATCGACTCCGATGCCTGATTCTTGCCGCTGAGGAATCTTTCACTGTGGTACCAGCGGATTTCGACGGGGGTGCTGCTAGAACCTCAAAGACGAAGAAGAGGACCAAGTATAGGGGCATCCGGCAGCGCCCATGGGGCAAATGGGCGGCGGAAATCAGGGATCCGAAGAAGGGGGCTCGCGTCTGGCTTGGCACCTTCAACACGGCCGAGGACGCTGCCAGGGCCTACGACTCCGAGGCCCGGCGGATTCGCGGAGCAAAAGCCAAGCTCAACTTCCCCCAAGAGGCCGCCGACGCCGACGGGAAGCATGGCAGAAACTCCAGCCCGACGACGACCGAGAAGAAGATGACCGCCGAAGAGTCCTCCAAACACTTCGCCTGGAGCCATTCTTCCGAGCACTCGGAGCTCGGCTGGAGTCCTGGATCACAAACCTCGGGGATCACCTCTGTCTTCGCTCCTCCCAATACGGAGGCCCCCGAACAAGGCGGCGGGACGGAGGGGGAGAACCCGCGGAAGAAGATGAAGGCGAACGACGGGAGCGCCGTGGCGGCGGAGGACGGCGCGGCAGCGGAGCTCCTCGAAGAGCCACCTTACTTGGAGTACGCCGACTTCCTTCAGATGCCATACTTGTACGGGTTCGCCGCCGGGGATCCGGTGGAGACGCTCTTCTGCGGCGTCGACGCCGACGGGGAGCCCGGCGGAGCCGTCGATCTGTGGAGCTTCGAGGATCCAGCGCTGCAGTACGATCTCTTCTAGAAGCAGAATGAGATCGATATTTCTCCCCTATGCGCAAGAAGATATATTTCTGTCATTTAATCGAAAAATCAAATAATTTGGTTCAATTTAATTTGGTTTGATCGGTCTAGGTTGATTTTAAAATACTTTAAACCAAATTAAATTTCAAATAAGATATATTAATATTTTTTGTAAACTATTTTAAGATAAAATAATGCAATTCATAAATCTATACATTAAAATTTAATAGAACATAATTTAAAATAAACCAAAATGAAATAGGATAACATATATATTATCTTAATAACATATATTTGGAATCGGAGCAAATTAAGTCAAACCAAATTACTTTGGTTTGATTCAAGAAAAAAATTCTCAAAAATCAAACTAAACCAAATCAAGAACGCCCTAATTGTAACCAAGCGTTCTCTTATGCGAGGAGAAATTTTAATAACATTTAGAGAAGGGTAATTGAAAACAAAATGTCAAGCTTTTGTTATAAAAATATGTATTTTTGGAACAAATTTTTTTAAAAAGAAGTACTTGACAACAATTATAATTGTATGTTCTTAAAATGGACTTTCTTCTTAGACAAAAAAGAGGTGAGACCCCCCCCCCTTCCCCTTTTATCTTGTGATCCCCACTCTTTTGGTTATACATGATTCTCACTTGTCACATCTTCTCAAGTATGATAATTTTATGTGATTAACTAGCTTAAATTTTATTTTAATACATTTTTTGTCTTGAAAATATATACAAATTTATTGTGCAATCAAAAACCATATTAGGGTTTGTTTGATTGAGTGTAAAAATAGTGCAAACTGATGTATTCATTTCATCTGGGGTATTTTCAATTGTTTTAGTTAATGTAGAATGCTGTGTCTTGAAAGAATGATTATTTCTTTAAATTAAACGAAAATAACAGTACAAACTAAAATAAAAACTTGTCATAAATATAAAATTATCTTGATCACGCGGTTTCTTATTTTGTTTCTCAAGTCTTTTAAAAAGTTAACTGAAAAAAACTCATTTTAAAACACAAAAATAAACTTATTTTAAAATAATTAATTATAAAATTACAGTATGTTTGGTAATAATTTTAAATATTTTTATCACTGTTAATTTTAAATATAAATCATGAAGAGACGCATTTGATTTTATTAATATCAAGTTTGAAATTTGCAGCACAAAATTAGCATGATAAGTAATACAGCTGTCTCATCGTATCATTCTTGATATCGACATTATTCTATAAAAGATTAACGTAAAAATTAATATGGTATAATTTTTGATACTCCGAAAAAACCATGTTTTTATTAAAAGTTTGATTTTAGTACGTTTAATCATTGTAACTGATACTATATGAGTAGTTAAGAAGTAGTTTGGTGAATTATAATTATTTGACTTTCAAATTATAATTATAATTATAATTATAATTGTTTGCACCCTTACTAAGGGCACTAAAACACAATGAATTAACAAACAATGACTACGGTTCTATTTGTTTAGATTTATTTGACATTTAATCTCTGAATCCATCGGAGACTAGACATTCAAATCGTTTGATAAAATGTCTAACTTCTTGATAAAAAAATTCAATTAAAAAATAGATATTTAGACTGTTGATAAGAGACCTGAACTACCTTCTAAATATGATAATTTGTTTAAAAAAATATTTAACTTTAAACAATTTTTATTTTTTTATTTTTAAAGATAAACAATTAAAATTATTATGTTTCGTGAGATAAAATATTAAATATGAAATTAAAAATTTAAATTTTTAGATCGAATCGAACAACCGCTGCCTAAATACACAATTCTACCGGTGAATACATACGGGCATGCGCACTGACGTTATCCGGCCCTACCTGTCAGTTGTCACTATCCGGCCCCCCGTTCACGTCCCGAGCCTCTCTTCTCCTTTCCTTTTTGCCGCTTTCCTTTTCTAATCCTTCGTCACCTCGTAAAGATAGCTTTTTTACGCTCCCCGCGAGAGGAGACGAGACGAGACGCCGGCGCCGGTTTTCACCGCCAGCCTATTCGGAGATTTTCACCTCTCCTGCCTGCTTGGATGGAGGCACCCGCTCCTTCGCGCCCCGGCTAGAGCTATATATTATAAAGCGCCCGGCGTCCTCGACCCCCTTCCTCACATCTCCTCTGGAGATAAAACCTTCGATCTTCCCTCGCCCGAGGATCGCCTCTCCTCCGCTCCGTTTTGCAGAGGGGGCGTTCCTCTGACACCGTCGGTATGTGTGGGGGAGCTGTCATCTCCGACTACGTAGCCCCGCCCGGGTCGAGGCGGCTCAGCGCCGACTACCCCTGGTCCGATCTCAAGGACGAGTTTCTGCGGAAGAAGAAGGTGCGCCATGTCGCCGAGGAGGAGGAGAAGGAGGACGATTTCGAGGCCGATTTCCGGGATTTCGCGGACGACTCAGAGGACGACGACGAAGCGCTCGATGTTATGCCCTTCTCTTTCGCTGCAAAGCTCCCCCTCTCCCTGCGGTAAGCATCTGCAACCCTGATTGCTTGTTACCATTTTGGGGGCAATTTTACCCCGAGGAGCATGAGATCTGGTATGGCTGATCGTATGAAATTACCGGCAGATCTCAGCAGCAGGCGTGCTGATCTAGCTAGCAACAGGAAGCGGAAGCCCCAGTACAGGGGCATCCGCCGGCGCGGGCGGGGCAAATGGGCAGCGGAAATCAGGGACCCCAAGAAGGGCGTTCGCGTCTGGCTGCGAACCTTCGCCGCCGCCGAGGACGCCGCCAGGGCCTACGACTCCGAGGCCCGCAGGATACGCGGAGCGAAGGCCAAGCTCAACTTTCCCCGCGAGGCTGCTCCTCTCGGCCGGAAACGCAGCAGGACGACCACCGCCCACGGTCACGCCGGAGAGACTCATCTCCTTGTTACAACCGGCGAGCGGGCCAACGCCGGGCGGTCTGCCGGAGGCGGCCCCATCTTCCTCTCCGGCTACTCCTCCGACGGCTCGGAGCTCGGGTGGGGGCACGATTCCCAATCTTCCCCAAACTACCCGGTCTTCGAATTCGCTCTACCCAAGACGCAGCCGGCGGAGTCCGGTAGCATGACGGAGGGGAACCCGGCGGCCAAGTTCTCCGGCGAGGAGCTACCGTATGCCGTGTACGCCGACTTCCTCGAGACGCCCGGCGTGTACGACGGGTTCATCGGGAATTCGTATGCGGCGGAGACTCTGTTCGGCGGCGACGCGGCTCAGGACTGCGCGGAGCCACTCCATCTGTGGAGCTTCGACGACCGCCCCCTACCTTTCTCTTTCTGATTTTGATGTAAATCGTCGAACTCAAAAAAATAAAAAACTTTAAATTTCAGCAAGTATAGTGAGTACACGTTCTGTATGATAGTAAGCTATGCTTTGAATAAAAATTGCACTTCGATCAAGCCTTCTTATCTTTTCTTACAAAATCTCAAGATCATACCAAAATCAAGTCCACGCACTTCACGATGTACCACTCCTTGGGCTAAGATGGGTTGTAAAATTAGAAAGAAAAAAGAGAAATCAACTATTGATGTTAGACAAGCAACCTACTCTGATAACATTTTGGGAGAGATTGAAAAGCCAAATATGTCGTTAATTTTGATATTTTTTTTGTTCCCTTAGAATGTGTCTTCCCTGCATACCAGATACTATATTTTTTTTAAAAAATTGTAGTTCAAGCTAGCCTTCTTAAATTTCCTTACAAATCTTAAAATCATATCAAAATCAAGTCCAAGCACTTTATGATGTGCTTTCCCTGCTGCTCTTGAACAAAAAGGAAAAGAAAAAAAAACTCTCGAATGTTGATGCTCGACAAGCAACCTATATACTCTCTGAAATGGGAATTCCCTGCACACCAGGTACAAATTTTGCCTTCTTCGTGATTCACTCGAAGAGAAGGAACCAGACGATCACCTTCAGACGTTATCCACTAATAACATAACATATACATTGAAGAACAAGACGTTGTAGGGCATGCAAATCCGACGGGAATCAGAAGATGGGACGACAGAGATGCACGCTCGGGCCGGCTAGCGAAGCATACCATCGCGCTCCGTCGTCTGCTGCCGCTCCATGCACTGCAGGATGTACTTGAACGTCTCGATCTCACACGGTAACGTGATGGCCCCCTTGTGGTCGAACCCGAACTCCTCCTCCGCCTTCTCCAGCAGCACCCTGAACACCGGCAGGGCGAGGTAGCTGGTTGGTATGACGAACCTCCTCTGCTCCTGCCCGACGTACACCGCGAAGCAACCCCTGGGGACGTCCGGGGGCGGCTCGGGGCTCTGGCAGCTCTCCTCCTCCAGGTCGCAGACCACGCGCAGGCTCCTCAGACGACGTCCTTCGGCCGCCGCCGGCGGAGTGCCCGCGGATTGCCGGTGGGTCTCCCCTTCCTCGCCCTCC
Organism: Cryptocoryne crispatula var. balansae; assembly: GCA_036172225.1. Classification (NCBI taxonomy): domain Eukaryota; kingdom Viridiplantae; phylum Streptophyta; class Magnoliopsida; order Alismatales; family Araceae; genus Cryptocoryne; species Cryptocoryne crispatula. The sequence goes on along the minus strand of CM069927.1, from coordinate 37,045,992 downwards.
GCCCTGGGGCCGAGCGCGAGTGACTGCACCTTCTGCAGCATCTCTCGCAGCTTGGCGACGTGCACGACGCCGAGGCCCTTGCCACCGATCTCCTCTCCCATGGCGGAGCTTGATTTCTTTCTCGAAGCAAGAAAGGATTGGGGCAGGGAGCTCGATGCCTTGCGGTACTCAGCCAGTCCTATTTGTCATATAACTATCAATATTCATGAGAGATTCCCGACAAGTCTGACGGACTATCATGGCGATTGAATAATAAAATGCCCGGAGATGCTTAAAGAGTTTAGATGTGATCGACGTTGGGTTTACATCTTTTTGTTTCTAATGACGTGGTACATCAGGCAAATAGGAAAAAAAAAAACCAGATACTTCCGTTTGACAAGAGAAGAATGAAACCATTAAATAAGGTGATTGACACAACAATCACGTTAATTAATAGTCTTCTAGCGATCAACCACCTTTGAACTATTTCCAACAAAGCATATTTGATTTCAAAGTTCTTGAGTTATGGTAATCTAGTGATTTATTTAATCTTTTAGGGGCTGTTTGTAATCTCCAAAATAATCTTGTGCCAAACATGCCCTAACCTGGGTTTATCCCTAAATTAATTTGGTACAAATTAATATGAGAATAAACATGGTTTATCCCCACATTTTAAAGAATAAACTAGTTTATCCCCTAAAAAGTCACATACCAAACGGGTCTTTTAACATAGTTAAAAATTGGGGTGTTACAAAGAATTGCAAGGAATGAGAGCTTGATTTCCCTCTCTTCTGCTAGAAGAAACCATCCGGCGGAACAATCTTTCACCTACTATGACCGGCCGAATGCATTATTTTAAGCTGAAGGTAGATCTGATTCAGCAAGCTGCCTTCTAGCTGTTTGCTGAAAGCTTCACACCGCTTAAAGCTTTGCAAATCCTTCAACCATGTGACTCGGCTATATAAATTACGAAGTCTTGGGCGATCCTGTGGTGAGGTACCGGTGCATCGACGTCATAAAATATTGGTCCAGATCTACTTTCTTTTCGGTGGAAGAACGCTCGGCATCTTACCAGGATAGGCGGATTTAATCAGACAAAGGCCTGTAATTGATCTGCCTTGAGATCACATGTCGATCTGCTAGTGCTACAGCTACTGTGTGGTCGGTATATGTATATACTCTTGGAAGCATACGACTAGGAGGTGTGCCTAAACTAAAACTGAACGACGCAAGGAAAATAAAATCTAAGCTTGCGTGTTTGTTTCACCTAAATTGATAGTCTAATCTCTGAATCGGCAACAGGTTAGATATTCAGACGTACGGCTTTGTAAAACATCGTTCACAGAGACTAAAATAGTTCAGGACGGTTGATAAACTATCATCTGGATATGAAAGTAATCTCTTAAAGACACTTAATTTTTAATGGTTCATTACTTCATTTATAGTTCTTTTATTTTCAAAGGTGGATAATTAATATTTTACATTCCACGACAGAAGAAAGTAGAGGTTAAATTAAGACTTTAGATCTTCCATCAAGCCAAATCAAGCTGGCTGCTAAAACAAGCAACCAAAGAACCCTAGTGTAATTGAGATTATGTACTGGGAGCGTGGAGGGTGTCTCAACCAAAAGATAATCCTTAAATTTTCCAATCAAAACTCTAACCGGCCTTCTGCACATACATGAGGATGAAGCAGCTGTTGTTCTTCTTAACAACACCCACAGGTGCTCTTAAAAACCGTCCGAAACAATGGTGAACGGTGGGTAGATTTCAAGAGGCAGCAGCATCTAATTGCAAGCTATCCACATAATTAAGGCACATGTACTCAGCGGAATAACTAATTAAACTACGCAGCGATCGAGTTAAGCAGCAGAATATATAACTAAACGCTCGCGGAATATATCCTAGACTGAGAATCCAGATGCAAGAACCAGATATAGGAACGAAATGACCTCAGCGGATGAAACAGACAAAGGAACCCGAAGGAAGAACATATATATAGAAATGGGAGGCCGCAAAATGCCTGGGTGTCGTCCGTCACCTGACGCTTGCTAATTCCGTGAAGGAAAGTAGATATCACCGCCGGCAAGCTGCTGCGGTAGGAGCGTCAGAAGAAGCCATAACCATGAGGAGGGGGAGAAGGAGGAGAATGGCGCTCCCGGAGGGAGGAGGAGGAGTAGGAAGAACTGCTTCTGTTCCAGAGAGCTTGGCCCAGGAGGACAACAAAACGTAGAGATCTAACTAGTAACTACCCGTCTTGTTCCAGTTTTACCCTCCTCCACCGCGGCGCGTTGTTCCTTTTCCTCCCGCCTTCGTCCGAGGGCAGAAGAGGGATAGTACAAACGGAGCGAGGTTGCAGAGCGAGCTCGCTTATTAATTAAACGGAGGAGGGACGCGTTAAGGGAAGGGGAAGGAGACGACAAATGGCGCTTGCAGAAAAAGACACGTGGCTCGTGGAGACGTGGATTAAAGCGAAATTATTATGGTTAATTACAAAGTTTTACAGCTTATCTTTTATCCAAAACAAAAAACAAAAAAAAGAGGTTGTCACTTATCTCTAAAGCGTAGTGAATAGCACCATTATTATGGGTGAAAACGGGTGAACATGACTATACTTGGACTTGGGTGATGCATGTATCAAAATTAAGATCCTGTTTGATAACAGTATTAAATATCGGTTTTAACATTAAGGTTGATGGTAATCATTTAAAATTTTTAGTTAATAATATCAAATTTAAAATTTATAACACAAACAAAACAGTGCACTTGCATTAATTTTGATATGAATATTTTAACTTTTATAAATATCATTATCAATATCAACTTATTATCACATGCTACAAACCGGTTGGATATACATTTTAGGGTGTATTTGTTTCGAATTGTGTCCGAGATCCTGTAAAAGTCTCCTTAAAATAAAGCTTTTGTTCACCATCTTTAATATGTGTCTATACATTTAGGTGATAATTGTTTTGGATTAATCTAAAAATTTAAACTCTTAATTTCATCTCTAATCTTTTATCTTGTGAAACACAATAATCTTAATTGTCTATCTTTGAAAATAAAAATTATAGTAAATCACTTAAAATTAAATAATTTTTAAATGTTAGTTTAAAAATATCACATTCAAATGTTAGTTCAAACATTTTACTAAACAGAATGTCTAACCTCTACCTGAACTTCTCGTCGAATCATATATTAGACATTTTATCAAATGACACGAATATCCGACTTCTTCTGACCAATTCAGAAGATAGATGCATGTCAAATAAGTCCAAACAAACAAAACTTTATAAGTTGAACTTTTAAATCTTCGGCCGACGAGAATCTTTCCTTTAGAATTAGAATCTGAACCAAACACAACCTTGGGCTCACGTCTGCAGTAATAAGGTACTGAAGTTGAAGTTGTTTTTTATACTATCCAAACATAACCATAGACGTCATAAGCTAACACCGTGTTTAGTAAAAAAATTAAACATTTCTTTCGCCGTTAGCTTTAAAATCGATACAATTTATCACGACAAGGTGTTTGACTATCAATCATTTTAAAAAATTATAGTACAAGTTAGGCGTCAACTATAATATAATTGCTTACTTTTACGATTAGTTTTCGATACCTATACTTCAGGAATATTAACATCGCAATTGATGTCAACTCAAATTTATTATTCTAGCCAAAAGGGCATAAAACATCATCTGTCTGAACCAACCTAATTAGTAGAACCTTTATAAATTTTCACCCTTACATCACCGAAGACAAAAAATATATATCTATGATTCAATCACACAAAGTCGATAAATTTAAAATGTTATTTGCAACACACTCTTTAGAAGAAAAAAAAGAGTTAATCGTGGGACCCCAGAGGAAGTATGAATGCCACCAACCAGCAATTGTTTTCTCTTCGCACCTGAAAAATATATATATATATCCTTAAATTTTTTGTTTTCAAGGAATTTTATGGATGAAATTATTGAAAGAGAGTAGAGAACAAATAACGACGTGGAATGTCCAACATAGCAGCGGATGTTCAGAAGAAAGAGTATATGAAATCTAAAAGGGAAAACTACTTGTAAAAGGCCTCGTAAAAGATGAGCATTTTTAATAAAAAAAATTATCAAGGTGGCACAATTACCACTTTTGTTTGCGGATCCCAAAATTATAACGTTGAAGTTGAAGGGCTCGAGATATATAAAGTAAATGAACTTCATTGTATCTATTGATACAAAATAAAATTCACACCTTCCAACATCACTCTTCCTCACCGACAAAATGGGTGAAATAAATATAAGAATTAAGATAATCAACAATTATAATGAAGTATATTGATATCTTGAAAAGATGGGTTATCCGTATCGAAATCGATACAAATTAACATATGTATTATATAACATGTCTTGTTTGTATTATAATTTTTAAAATTAATATTATTAATTAAACATATGATTATTATCATTATCAATTTTAAAATTGATAGGATGCCTAATAGTATTATCAAACATGGCATAAAATAAGTGAACATCATTACTTTTAGTAGGACAAAAACTCACTCCCCAAACACTCTCGTATCTTAAACAACACAATTCTCAGAAATTATTGACAGGTTTTTTTTTTCATCTGTTCTTGCCTTGTAAGGCAGGTCTTTCATCCTACTAACATATATATAAACCACCGACAACGAGGTTGCTTTGCCGTCAAAAAGCAAAGAGTGCGCTCACGGGAAAGATGATTTACTTGCATCACAGTACGAGAGAGAGAGAGAGAGAGAGAGAGAGAGAGAGAGAGAGAGAGAGAGAGAGAGAGACTTTGTTCTTCTCCCCATCTTCACTTTATAGTAAACTTTGCACGAGAGAGAGAGAGAGAGAGAGAGAGAGAGAGAGAGAGAGAGAGAGAGACTTTGTTCTTCTCCCCATCTTCACTTTATAGTAAACTTTGCACATGTTCTGTCTCGATATTCATACAACGATCTCTCATGTGATAATGCTATCAATACATCCTTTGATTTTTCAACATGAGAGAGAGAGAGAGAGAGAGATGGTTATTTGAGTCTTTTGTTTTGTCAACCATTCGTTCTCATCTTTTCGATTGTTTATTGTTCATTTGAGTTATCTTCTAAACTCTATCTTAATCGGTGAATTAAGCATCGATATAACTTATTCACTTCCTCATTGATTACCCCGAGCATATTAAGTATCTATTTTACAATTTCCTATGATGGTAGACATATAAATTCAATACATCTTTTTATTCACTGTTACTGACTATCTATCAATCTTTTATCTATCTAATATTTTAGAGTGTATATTTAATAGGTAAAATGAACTCCCGCCCCTGTTCTGGGGAAGTGATTTATTTTTTAGTCCCACGACTTACACTTTTTATATATGTATTAATCCCACTAATGAGACTTTCTTAACTCCCACCCTTACTAGCATGTCCGGCCACTTAGAGTGACATTATCATGTATAAAATTCCCATCTTACCCCCGCTACCGTGCGGAATGTTGTCGGCGAGTCCGTGGTCTAATAACGTTGTGGGTCTGTGGCACGAAGTAACGTAATCATGCAAAAATGTAGATCCATTTGATTGCAAGAAAAACTAAAATCTAAGCACCCATTCCAACAAATTTAAAACCATGATCTATTTTTGTTGAGAATATCTTTCATCATTTTATATTGTTTCTAAATTATTTTTTAAAAACATATTTATTAATTTAGATGCTTTTAACTCGTTCTAGATAGGTTTATTATTATTTATTTATTTATTTTAATTTTAAATTAATTATATAATATGTAAGTGTTAAAGCAGTAAAAATATTTTATATAAATATAATTAAAAGTAAATATTAAAATAAATGTTACATATATATTCATTAAATTTATCAAATTATCTATTCAGATCCATGCAAAAGTACAAATATATATATAATAAAATGATTTTATTTGATATGCTTTTTAGCGAATATAAAAATATAATTTTTATTTAGTTTCATTGACATTGTATTTGATGTAATTTATTCCTCATCTTACAACTAATAGTCCACCCCATTCGCTCCACCGTAGTCATGTTAAGATCTGGAGGGGGCAAACGTGGAAATAAAAATCGGAGGAGAGAAGGGCGAAACAACGGAAGAGACCAATAGATAATGTTTTAATAAAGATAGGATTAAAACATAACAAAACTGACCCGTGGAACTAAAAAATAATTCAAGCTTTTAAATAGGATCAAAAATCAAAAACCCCATTTAATATGATCAATCCTGTTTACCTCAAAATCAAACACAGATTCTCTTACGATTTTTTCTTTCAATCTGATTTAATATAATTTTGTGAGAACATCTGTCATAAAATGAATAGTATACAATTCTTTATTAATAGTTAATTTTTTTTTTCACATCTTAAGTACCATTTAAAACGACCGCTATACATAGATAGTTAGATACATCGATGCTAAGTTTATAAATTTAGTATCAACATATAAATGTCTCACATCTTTAACATCTCTTGTGTAGATATATATACATATGATGGCCCTGTTTGATCAAAATTACGTCGGCGAAAAAACAAAGCACCAGAAAAGAATTATATTTTTAAACTCTCAATTCCGAATACGAACTTCTGTAAGTTTGGCGCCCAACCGTTTGCCACATCACTTGATCAATGGATTCAATGTAATATTAATAAGTATACCATAAAAAAGTGACAAAAAATAACGAAAATTTATCACCCCTGTTTGGTTAGAGTATCAAAAATGATACTATATCCACGGAGGAACACACCAGAAAGATCCTCAGAGTCCCTCTTCTTGGGTCTGAACAATATCAAGGGAACTTCGTAATGGCGACAACAGACTCGACTATGTTTGGCATCCATTTTCTTTACTGTTCATTAACGGGCACAACGTTCACATGGCTACGGAAATAAAAGAGCAATAGTTTGCAGAAAGGAAAAGAACATAGCAGAACAAGAGCGTTGATGTCAACACGTAGCATGCTAAGATCTCTACTTCGCAGATGTTACGGGAACATAGTTTTTCCTAAAAACAGAGCAGTAGCTGCTGCGTAACGACACCTAAACTTTTTCTTACATCTCCCATCCTGTTGCTTGGACGGGAACACCCTCGATCGCAGGGGCAGGGGCAGGGGCAGGGGCAGGGGCAGGGGCAGCAGCTGCATCCCAACCCTCGCCTCCCGAGGCTGTCAAGCACACAGAGAAATACATAGTCAGAAAAGAGAATAATGCAAGTTCCGCAAGGATGAAGACGACCTTATTGACCTACCAGGAGCAGCCGTCCACTCAGCTGCACCGGCTACGGCGGGTTGGGCAGTCGGCACCGCGGCAGGCGCCTCACTCGTCCACTGCTCTTGAGCCCAGTCAGTAGAGAGGCCGAGTGGACCAGCAGCATATTCTGGTATTCCGCCGTATTCTGGAGGTGCAACAGCGAGCTCGCCCTCCTCTTGTTCCTTTGCCTCCTCAGGTTCCCGGTAGAAGAAAAGGTCCACCTGGCATGTCGATTTCATCCAACCAACATATTAGAAAATATGCGATGAGCAAGAGAACTACAGAATCACTGAGCTGATTGAAGAAAATACATATCATCACATCCACATGCCAGTGGAAGACACCAGATGATAAGTTCGGTGGTAAAAGGCTAACGATATCAATAACATATAGGAGGATAGACAAGCAAGACAAACTATATTGGGCATCTGGAATGAACATGCTACAGAAAAGATGAGCCAACCAGTGACTGGTATCACCATTTTACCACCACATTAAAACTACAACTGGGATGATAAAACCATCTCTGCATGAGTAAATGTGTGCATTTCATCCATAAAATAACTTGTAGAAAATGAGTTCAATCAGAGTAAACAAGAGATCTGCATTGCTCCTTACCATCACATCCCATTTGTGCCCAGGTGGAATAGTCCCACGCATCTGAAGAACCATTCTTGCCAAGAGCCAGAACAAACACCCAATGCTATGCTTCCCCTTGTTGTTTGCTGGAATCCCGATATCAACATAGCGCATGGGTGAATCCGTGTCGCAGAAGGCGATAGTTGGGATATTCCCAAGGGCAGCTTCTTTAATTGGCTGAAAAGAAAAACATCTCATCTTGTGTGGTAACAGGTGAACATGGCTAACACATAAAGAATGGCTGAACTTGATCGCTATTCACCTGGTGGTCAGTCCTGGGATCAGTAAGAATCAGAAGACGTGGCTCACTGAATGATGTTTGGAGCTGGTTTGTGAAGGTACCAGGTGTGTGGCGCCCGGCAATGGGATGAGCACCGGTGTAGTGGGCAAATTTCAAAACCGCCCTCTGACCGTAAGGTCTTGCAGATTGGACAATGATGTCCTGAGGATTCTCAATGGCGACAATAACCCTGGCAGCCAGCTGAAGTTTTTCCCAGGTTTTACCAAGGTTGATGATGTAAATACCTAAACATTAAACAGATAAAATCTCAGCAAAGCAATAACGACCAAATGCTAAAGAGATTCAATCCAAAACCATCATAAACAACTTTACCAACAGCCCAATGTCCACATAATTCAATATATAGGATAAAACGTAATCCGATAAAAGGTTTATCATTTACATGGATGCAAAAGAGTGATCCATGAAATCAGTGATTCCAAATCACGGAAGTAAAATCCCAAGTAATTTGTAAAGGCCACCTTTGACGTTCCAAGTACACCTGTCTAAACAGATCTAGAAGATCTGATAAACAGATTGGAAGCCAAATTAGAGATGGGTTTAACTCAATCAATTAACACAAAAAACTTTTAAAACAAGTTCGAGCTAAAGCTAAACCCAATTTCAACAAAACTAGGAATCTGCTTGTTGGATTCTTCGATAAAAACCCAAAATCTTCTAATGGATTCATCGTTTACAAACCACAGGTTGAGCACCCTTGTCTTCCCATGCTGCATCTGGGCATTTTCTTCCTTCTCCAACAAATCATATGATTTCTTGGGCAGGGGGGCAGGAATCGAAGTTAGGGGCTGTGGGTAGAGGCAGGGTTGTCCCAAGAGGTTTGTAGCTGTTGCCTGTTGGCAGCTTCCTGTTTACCACCAAAGCAGTCCGGACACTACCAAGTGATAAAGCACCGCCTCAGGGTACTTAAGCATCAAAGCAGCCCAAAGCCGGCACTTTATCGCTTTTAAGTGGAATGGTTCTGCATAATGGAAAGAAGCAGACCGGTTCTGCACAATGGAAATGATGTGCATGTAGGTTCCCTATTTGAACTTGTACTGTTGTTCTACATGGACTTAGTGAATCTATTTGTTAGACTTGTTTTCTTCTAGTTGCACCATTGTTTACGGAATCGGTGGAATCGGACCGATTCCGACCGATTCCGGAATCGGATCGGTGGATTCCGATCCGATTCCATGCGGAAGGACCGATTCCGGCATGAATTCCGCGGAATCGGTCGGAATCGGTAGGAATCGGTCCGGAATCGGCCGGAATCGGTCCGGAATCGGAATCGGAATCGGATCGTTTTTTTTCATTTTTTGCTATTCCAGTCGGATCGGCCAGAATCGGTCCGGAATCGGATCGGAATCGGAATCGGATCGTTTTTTTTTTTTGCTTTTTTTTTACCGATTCTGGATCGATTTCCTTCCATTGAATCGGTCGGAATCGGTCCGATCCGATCCGATCCGGATCGAATCGGTACCCACCGATTCCGATTCCGATTCCGATTCCGCGATCCTTGAGTTGCACTCTTTTTTGTGTTTCTATCTACTATCCAATATGCTTTTTATCGTTGTTATTTACTTTGATATACATTTTATATTAGTAAAAATAGATTGCATATTGTATGTTTTGGATAAATATTTTGCAGATTTCTTTGAAAGAGGTAAAAAAATATTTGATAACGCACTTTCTCTTTTTTATTTACCTAAAAATTTCATTTGTCAAATTATCATATAAAAATTAATTTTATTATATTTATTTTTTGAGTGAAATGTCAAGTTGTGTTTGTATATTCTCTGTTGCTAGAATTTTTGGCTATATCATTATATGACCCCACTGGCCTTTCCACCTAAGCACCACTTAAGTGGATGCTTTGTGTGAACACTTACCATTTCCATTGTCTGTCCAGGTAAGTGCTATTGCCGTAACAAAGATACATTTGTCTTCTAAATTTGGATCTAATAGTATCTGCAATTATTTTGGATAACCAATTGTTACCCATTTTATTTGTTTGTTTATATTGTCCTTGTTTGTACTATTTATCGTTTAGGAGATGATGATTGATGATTCCACTAACACAGTAACTGATGAAAGTTTATCAAGAACAAGCATAAGAACCAGCTTCCTTCCAAAACAAGGACAAACAAGTTCTGTCGGATGAGGAAAAAGTAACTAGTTTACTGAATGTAATCATCAAGTAATAAATGTGAGTTTACAGTTTATTTTCAAGAACTTCTGTATAACTTATCTGTCAGTAACTTACAGCCATTAATGTTATTTCTTAGGCCCTCTTTGCTGGTGATCTTGATGATTAAAGTACACTTCTTGTGTTGGGAATTTGAAAAACTTCAAGGACATTCTGAATTACGGAATTTTTTTATTTTACTATATCACTTATACTATTGGCATGTTTCAGATCCTAAATTCAGTGAAATGTACACATCATTAATTGATACTAATTTTCTACTAACAACAGACTTGTGGTTATTGATGGCTTAATTTGTTGACCATAGCCTTCAAAGGTTTGGAGTTGGACCAATAGGATATATATATATATATAAAGTTTAAGATAGTACTTATGGTAAGTCATTTTTCGATCTTATCCATCACATTTGAATACAATAGACCTAAACCATCATTCAAATTGGCAGAATTGATAGAAAGGCAGAAGATGTAAGAAGTGGATCCACATCTCAAAAATCAGGACACAAACACAAATCATTGATAGAAACAATGATCCATATCCATATCTTACAGATCCCAACCCAAGTCCTGCAAGCGAATTAGGACCAATACCCAAATTTGATAGCACACGTTGTGATAGATCCAGGTTGGGTTTCGATCTGGCATCATTAGGTTCAGGACCCGAGTCAGTTGGGTTTGATCAGTTTACAAGGATAACTGTAATCGTGGGGTTTTGTTCTGTAAAACAGTGAATCACACCTAATGGGGTGTTTGGTTGCATGATAATTGAGGTTTTTATTTTAATTTTTAAAAATTGTAAGAAAACTTGTTAAAAGAGGTGTTTGACAACCATGACAATTTTATGTTTTGAAAGTGATTTTATTCTTAAACAAAAAAAGAGGGTCTCACCTCTTTCTTTTTTCTTGTGGTCCCCCACTTTATTTGGTCATGTGCGGTGGTTACTCTTTTTTGTAATCACATCCCTCCAAACATGATAATTTTATGTCATGAGTTGGTTTACTTTTTATTTTAATACAATTTTTTATCATGAAAGTGTACAAAAAATTATCATGCAACCAAACACCCCATAAGACTTCAGTATTACGAGCATATCCAACCTGAAAAGCAACAGCTTTCAGTATTCATCATTTCCAACCGAACATAACAGAGATATTCAGCAATTTCACTACTATTTGTTACCCATATACTGCAACATTAATGGACGAGAGTAAAATACTGCTATTCGCTAGAATTGTCACACCGCAAAAATACCAAACAGTGTCAGATGACAGCTAGGGAAGAGTGACAAACAACTAAACAAGCTACTAGAACCGATTGCGACAGCAGCATAATCGAGGGATCACATCCACAGCATACAGATATTCATAGTGAAAACATTATAAATAGCCAAGCAAGCACAAAATCTTAAATGCCTTATCCTACTCTAGCATAATTAGTCCCGGCATCTCCATATCCTTAAACGCTAACGCGCAACATGATAAAGCAGACATCTTTACGTGCCGAAATGAATAACCCACAAAAATACGCAGATCGGGAACACTAAAGAAACCATTCCAGAGAGGACGACAGATGCAGAGAACGAAGGCGATCTTTAGAGGACTCACCATCGGTCCTGCGCTTGAAGACGTAGCGCTCCATCTGAAAGTCGCAATTCTTTGTACCAAGGTGCACATCAGCCGCCAACATCATATGTATGTCGGTCTCCTTCTGAGAGAGCGCCCGGGTGCCCCCGGCGGCCGTCGCCATGGCTCCGGGCAAGGTCCCTCGCTAGCTCCGCGATCTGCAAGAGAGATGGCACCGGGCGAATAGGGAAAAAGCGGAGGCTGCTCGCGCCGAATGGGAGTTTTTATGTGAAGCGAGAATTTATACCCCGGGTTGGAAAAACCCTAGCTGGGCATGGGTATCATGGTATGCCCTACGTGACCAAAAAATAAAAAAATCATGGTATGCCCTACGATGTCAATAATGCAGCACAGAACCATATGCGAATGATTCTTATTTATTTTTCAACTTTCATGTATGACTTTTTAATTGTTTGGGTAAATAAATAATTTATTACAATAAATTTTTTAGTATAACTAATGCAAGTACAGAAACTTGACCAAATGCATCCATTCATATCTTTTCTTTTCTGCAATTTAGTATCGACTTTATCATGTCTATTAATGTAAAGAAAAGAGAAAAACACAAATAAGAGATAGTACAATTGATATTTAAGATGTCATTAAAAACAATTTTTGGAATTGTGTATGACATGAGAGACACATTGACAACTTCAAACCTATTTTGTGTAAAAAATAAGTTTTTAACTATTTTAATTTGTATTGAAATATCTGGAAAAGACCGGTACAAGCACATAAGGGAGTTCATGAATTGATTTGATTTAGTTTTTGAAGATATTCTCCAAACTAAACCTAAGTAAATATATCTGTTGAACTTGGGTTTGGTTTTATTTTATTTGGTTCAAACCATATTTATTAAAGTATAATATCCATGTTTATACATGATTTCATTCGATTTTATTTAAATTATATTTCATCAAAATATAGTGTATATATTTATATTTATGGTCATTTTTACTTTAAAATTATTAAAGTATTTACTTTCACATAAAAAGATATGAAAAGATCATGAATATATTTAAGTTAGAATAAATATTCAATGAAATTATGTCATTAAATTCACTAATTTGATTTGATTTGAAGACCCCTAGAAATTAAATCGAAATGATTGATAATTCAACCCAAATCAAATTGAACCTGATTAGTAGCTTCATTGGAGTTCTTGAGTTGAGCCCCCACAATGGACGCCCTGCATGCCCTTGTGTATGTCTTCTAGGCTTTCAAGGTCGAAAAGATATTTGGTTGCATGATAAATTGAATTTTAGTTACAATTTTATATTTTTGTAATAAAACTTGTTAAATGAACTGTTTGACAGCCATTAAAAAATTAAGTTTTCGAAGAGATTTTCTCCTTGGACAAAAGCAAAAAAGGTACTTGCACTTTTTTGTTATGGCATTTCTCCAAACATGACATAGAAGATGTTAGGACCACTTTACTACTAGAAAAAGAACCAGAAAAACTTTCTTATTCCACTTATTCTTTATTTAAGTAGTTTACCATTAGAGGGATGAATTATTCGATTATAACTCAGTTCTACCTCAACGTGCATCAAATCATGTTAAGCTCTACTGTATGATACATTTATATCAATATATTATATAGAGACTATATCTTTTTTGGTTTGTGTACATAAATATTTATTTTAAATTATAAAATTAGTTATTTATATATTGATATGTAAATAAATTTATATCATACATTATATTATATTGTGTATTATATAAATATTATTAAAATAAAATATAAATATATTAAAAGTTACAAACTGCACATAAATTAATTATTATTTACTATAAATGATTTTATTATAGTTTTATAATTGTGAGTATTTCAAATGTAAACTTTAATTGTAATCTTTGTTTAACATAAAGGTAATTGTAACTACTATAATGCTATGATATAATTTTATTTATGTTTTTTCGTAAATTTAAAATTTATTTTATCTTTATGTTTGACGTAAATTTGAGTAGTCAACCTAAAAAAATGTACTGCCTACTATTTATTCCATGAGCAACTCATTCTTAGGTGCAAACTATTTTTACTTACTTATTCGACTTACTTTGCACTCACTTGTCAAAAGGGTACTGCCTCTTATTTCATTATAATTAATCTCAAAATTTATATTATGGTATACTGTTGTTATCTAGGACAGCTTAGGGTCCATTTGGTTTAACGTAAAATCAAAACTAAGGGAAAAGTCGTTCATGAAAAACCTTTTTCAAGGAAATTGAAAACATTGAGTCTCATTTGGTTATGTGCAATTGTTTTTCTAAAAGACTATAGGAAGCATTTCAATGAGAACACAATTGTCATAGTTAATTTCATCAATATTTATACAATCAAATCATTTATTTATAATAAAATTCAAAATAAAAATAAATTAAGTATATTATTTTGTTTGAAGTTATTTTATTGATGAAATTGAAAATAAATTTTATTATTTATATATCAGTAAAATAATTTTATGAAAACAGGATTTATGATTTTGCTACTTTAAAATCATTTTACTAAATTATTTTTAATCATTCCGATATCTGTTTACTATCTAGAAAAAGTTACTAAATATCAAGTTTTTATTTCAAATTAAGTATATCATATTTTTTTAAAAAAATTATAAATAATTTAGTTAACAAAATAGTTCAAACACTAACTCAAGTTTCAATTAAAAATTTATTAAATGAGTAATTTATATGGTAAAATAAATTTTCAATAAAAATATTTTATGCATCAAGCACATAAGAATAATGTCAAAATAAATTAATTATTTAATAATATAAATAATTATTCAAAATTTTAATTATTATTATGTCTAATAGAAAAGGTAAATGATCGAAAACGGTTTCCGTCGAAAAATTTGGGATGCCGAAATCCTGGTTTCGGGCAGGTCAAAGGAGTTTGTTTTACTTTGACCAGCCTTTTACCTGCAAACAAACAACAGGAGTGGTCGTTATTTTGGGAAAACCTATTCGTGCAGTCACTTTTACGTTCAAACAAATGCATCCTTAGTGTGGATGGCCAGAAAATGTCCTCCCTGAGCAGAGTAATTGTGACAACTTAAAAGAAGCCATTGCAAATTGAAGACAAAGCCGATTTCAATTAAAATAATCGCGAACTTGAAAGAAGACCCTAAACTCCCCATATATATAGAGTATTTCGAGAAATTCATTACCGATGGCTTACATAAGTTGTCACAAAAGTCTTACCGGTGATAGTGATTTCACGTCAACTATTGAACGGTCTAGAGTTATTGGCGACGACTCTAAGTAGTGGCATTGACTGGAAGACTTTAAAAGCACCGGTGCTTTGCTCAAAAAACAAATATTGACGATGGCATTTTGTGTTTTAATCTCCCATGTGCCTTTTCTTTTTCCTTTTCCCCCCTCTTTCTTTTGCTCTTCCTTGACCTCCCGTCGTAGATCAACATTTTCTCTATAAGTTGTCTTTGATTTTAAGGTATAAAACTTCTTAATATACATTTCTAACTTCATTTAAATGTGAACACGCACGTCTTTTCTTGTTTATGTTGTTGTTAAGGTTCCATTTCATTGATTTTTAGAGTATGCTTAAATATGGTTTAGAACATGTAGAGCCACATTGTTTAATATGTATTTTTTTGATTATTTACATGCTAGCTTCTTTAATTAGATATTGTAGTTGTATGCTTTCCTCTTTAGACATTTAATTAGATGTGCAGTTAATTTAGATGTTTAAATCATAATAGGGGTGTGCACATGGCCTGTTTTGTTCGGTCCAATTCACACAGACATTTTTAACAAATCGAATGGAACTAGGGTAAAACCCTAAACCGCTCTAACTGAACCGATTCATTGTGCATTGGTTTGATTAAAAGTAGTTAATTAACCTACATAAATATTCTCTTTTATCATGTTCAACATTTCACAAGATGATCGCTATAAGAGATATATGAGAATATACTTTCGTGATGTTATGATGATCAATGACATCATATGGTCGAGAGTTGACAATAATGTAAATTTTTTTTCTTTATTTATGTAAGAATTTATAATTTTTTAAATTTTTATCATTTTTTATAGGTATTTAGCGAGAACTATACGAAATTGTACCCATTTATCAATGCCGCATAGAAAAATAGAACGAATACTCGTCGATTAGAAAGATATTTTGTACTCATTTGTCTCAATTGTTATTTTTTTGTTGAGTTGAATCGGCATATATCCTCACGTTCTTCAATGTTGTAAATAGATACCAAAAAAAATGTCTTCCCATACATCCACACATGTTCTAGATGAAGTAGACTCGTGAAGAACTTGACGAGTCTTCTGTCTAAAGCAACACAGGGAGGCTCATGTATGATTTTATAAATTATTAAAATCTTATAAGTTTGTTGATATAAACTTAGTGAGAAGAATAAACGTAACTGAGCTCATCTATCGATGCCATATAGAAGAGGAAGAAAAAAAATATTCATTAGTTAGAAAGATCTTTTGTATGTATTTTTTTCAATTGTTAATTTTTGGTTGAGTTTGATTGACATGTATTCTTGTATTTTTTAATGCTGTAAGTAGATATATATGGAAAGAAATATATTCTCCTACCTATCTTAAGATATGTTCTAGATGATGTAGACTCACGAAGAGAGAGATGGTTTGGGCTCGGGTGAACGAGAAAATGAAATGGGATACTGTAACGCACGTTGATGGTTAATAATATATGTAACTGATTAGTATTATACGAAGAAACATGTTTTAGCGCACTATATAGGTGGGTCAGTAGTATATGTAAATGTTTAACAAAGAAAAAATAGACGTGTGTACTATATCAATCAATAATTTATGTCAAGAGTCAGTAATATAGGTAACGAATTTAGCAAGGTCAAATTCTATGCCGAGTATTATAGTATATTGTAACAGTTAGTAATATACGTAAACAGTTAGAAACGAAAAAAAAAATCAGAGTGAAGGTTGAGGGTTATTAATCTGTTACATACGTTATTAACTTTCAAAATAAATTAATTTTAACCAAAACAAATTCTAAAAAATTATATAGCAAGTTATTAACTCATTTTTTCATATTTTTTAATTACTAACAATTCGTAAATATTACTATTTTTACACAATTATTAATAATCTTTAAAATAAATCGATATTAACTCCAATTTTTTTTAAAAATAATTATATAATAAGTTATTAACTTATATTTTTTCAGAATTTTTGGTTACTAACTTTTTATATGTATTACTAACCATATATATATAATACTAACACTCAAAATAAATTCATGTAAACCACGAACAATTCTAAGAAATTTATACTATAAGTTATTATTAACTCATATTTCTCGAATTTTTCGGTTACCAACTCTTTAAGTATATTACTAACTCCTAAAATAAATTAATATTAACATCCCTATAAATTTCTAAGAAATCATAAAGTTAGTTTTTAACTTATAATATTTTAGAATTTCTAACACTTAACATATATTACCATCCTCTTACATGTATTACTAACCAAGTTGATATTAACTCCAAAAGATTAAAAAAATATAATCATTTATTAACTCATGCCATGTGTAACTGACCAACCCAATCGATCATTTATTAATTACATGTTATACTGATATGAAGTGTACGTTTAATAATAAATATAAATAGTTAATAATATATGTGTACGTTTAATTAATTAATAATTGATAATAGGTGGTTTGTACGTAATATAGTTTCAGTGAGTTAATAATATATGATGAGAGTTAGTACGTGATATATAATTAACAAGGGTGGAAGGACGATGGAGAGGCTGTGTTGGTCTCCTCCGATATATATATTGCTATCCGGATATGAAAATTAAACAGAGAGAAACACTGTGTGACGAAAAGGACTGAAGATTATAGAAATTGAATGTGAGGGACTAGACATTATGCAAATTTGGCCAACGAACAAAGTATTAATTAGTTGTTGACTTTGTAAAATGGACAGGAAATCAGCTTCCCCATATATATATATATATATATATAGTTTTACCATGCTGTACCCCGTAGCCCCAAATGATGAGTGATGCAGAATGTGAGTTATTATTATATGTAAGTGGTTAATATTAATTATATGTAGATAATTGATACTGTATGTAATTAGTTAGCATTATGTGCGGTGAGTTAATATTATAAATAAGGAATTAAGTATTATATGTAAGAGATACCTGAGGGGTTAGTATTGTACGCAACATGTTAATATTAAGAACAGTGGGTTAGCATTATATGCAAAGATTAGTATTATAGGTGGTGGGCTAGCTAGTAGTTAATGTGCGGTGAATATATAATGAATTAATATTATATGTAGTGGATTGAAATTGTATGCAATGAGTTAGTATATTATATATAAGATATTAAAAGTACACATATATAAGGGGCTAGTATTATATTCAACATATTAGAATTATTAGCAGCAGGTTAGTATTATATGTAGTGAGTTAGTATAACAGATAAGAGAATAATATTATATGTAAGGAACTAATGTATATTATATGTAATGTGTGCTAGTATACTATACGCAGTAGGTCAATATATTATACGAAAGATATTAGTATATACTATATTTAATGAGTTAGTATCATATGTAAGAGATTAATTATATTATAAGATAAGAGATTAGGATCGCATGTAATGAGTTGACACTATGTGTAGTGAGTTAATATTATGCGTAAATGGTTAATATTGTGCGCAAGAGATTCGTATTAACTGCAACCAATTAGTATTATACTGAAGGGATTAATATTAGTGAGTTAGTATTATATATAAGATGTTAGCATTTTATGTGATGGGTTATTATTATATTTAAGGAGTTACTATTACATGTATATTATATGCATCAAGTTAATATTTTATGTGCAAGGTTACTGTTATATGTAATGGGTTAATATTGTATACAGTGTATTAGTATTATATGTAATACTTCAATATTATATGTAAAGGTCAATATTACTTGCAGTGAGTTAATATCATATCTAAGGAGCTAGTATTCTGCATAATAGGCTTTAAAATTATTCGTACAAGGTTAGAAATATTATACGCAATGGATTAGTATTATGTATAAGAAGTTAAAATTATGAGTAGTGGATTAGTATTACATGTAAAATGTTTTTATTATACGTACATGGTTAATATTACATGTAATGTGTTAGTATTATACGCTGTCGGTTAGTATTATGTGTAAGAAATTAATATTGAATGTACACTGATGGTTAGAATTATGTCGCCGGCCAGGTTTAATATTATATCCATATGTTGAAGGGTTTGCACGATGTTTACATGGGTAAGTAAATGATTACAGAGGATGACTAAGTGAGTTTGGTATATATAGCTAGTTGGTAATACGTAACATATGTTCATAATATATGACATCCGTTGGTAAAACAAAAATAAGAGGTTAGTGTCACGCCCGGGATTTCCTAACACGCACCGGAATAAATACGGTGACGAGACCGGGGAATTAACCTCTAAACTAGGTCGATTTAGAAAATTGAAGAATAACAGATCTCATTTAATAAAATAAATAATTCAATCTCAAAAGTAAATCATACCTTAATTTTAATATAAACCATTCATAAATCAAATTTTGTAATCTTCTTTTGTACTAATCTTGATCCATTATGTTTCTACTAAACTTGATTATCTGAAAAATGTAAAAAAATTTAAAATGAGCCACACAGACTCAATAAGATTTATACCCAACTATCATAAAAAAAGTGAGATCAGACATGCACTACCCGTTCTTCTAATAGGAAGGGATGGCGACGAGACCGGGGAATTAACTTCTAAACTAGGTCGATTTAGAAAATTGAAGAATAACATATCTCATTTAATAAAACAAATAATTCAATCTAAAAAATAAATCATACCTTAATTTTAATATAAACCATTCATAAATCAAATTTTGTAATCTTCTTTTGTACTAATCCTGATCCATTATGTTTCTACTAAACTTGATTACGTGAAAAATGTAAAAAAATTTAAAATGAGCCACACAGACTCAAAAAGTGAGCTCAGACATGCACTACCCGTTCTTCCAATAGGAAGGGATGAATGATGGAACCCACATGCCATCAATGGTGCAATTCTTCACCGCCCTGTCCTGTCCAGGCCAAGTATCGAACCTAGGATACTAACAGTGGTAGCATGAAACTATCCAACTAATCCACTAGATTAGTTAGTTAGGAAATTGCTAATTATAAAATAAACCACCAATTGCTATAATATCATATATGCTACTTATTATGTTTATTTGTTTAAATGAGATTCCTTTCACTAACTTACCAATTAAATATGCCTCTACATGAACTTAGCTACCAACTAAACTAATCTATATGTTTATGCCATCTAGACTTGCATGAGCTAACTGTGCATGCTTTAATACTATTTCCATTCCATGTGTCTGAGTAAATCATATGTTATACCTGGACTTCTCAACTCCAGCTCTAAATATATATAAGAAGTATCATATAGTAAGCTAGATCCTTAGTACACCTAAGCAGGGCGTACTTAGGATAAACCGCGGTATCCGGGATTGAATGATGCACCGAATTTCACTACGTCATCTGCTGCCCCAGGACTACTAATCATAGGCTGGAAGACCTCACAAGTAAAAGTCATATATGTACTCAGACAAAACCAATTCAATCAACTAGATATACAATTCGCTGAACCAGATATGTCAATTATCAAGTTATGCACAACCATTCCATTATTTCAACAATTCATGCAATAGACCCAATCAGAGCGGAATATGTAACATAATCATACATGTTAACTTCAATTAAGCACAATTCCATATCAATTAATCAAATAATACACTTTACCTGATTAGACAACTTTTAATATTAATTAACCACATTCTATAATTATCATATCATCAACTTCCATTCCAATATAATTATTAATGATTTAAGATCATTCTCAACGCAATCGGATACAATTATAATCATAAAAGGGTCACAAATCATTTTCCATACATCAATTCATGTGATTCATAACATAAATAAGATATAAATATAATTATAACCGATCATATCTCAATTTTTATGAATAAATACAACCACTCTAATTAATCGTCACATTGTGTCTAATTTAATGATTTGTTAAAGGCTGGAGGGAGGAGCGCAGCGTGAGAGAGGAGAGCAGGAGAGAGAGCATGAGGGGGGAGCGCGGCGGGAGAGAGGAGCACGGCGGGGGCGCGACGCCGGCCGCGACGGCGGGAGGGGGAAAGAAGAAGGTGAAGAAGAAGAGGGAGGAGAGGCGTTGGCGACGGCGACGGCGACGGAGGTGTCGACGACGGCGTTAGCGGGAAGGAGAGAGGGAGACAACCGCGGCGACGGCGGCGGTGGTTGACGGCGGCGACGGCGAAAGTCGAGGAAGAAGAAGGAGAAGAGGAGGAGGGAGGGGGGAAGAGAGGGTCACGGCGGCGACCTCGCTCCGGGAGGGAAAGAAACAGAGAGGGGGAGAGCGGCAGGGGCGTGGCGACGGCGGCGACACGGCGGGGGCGCGGCGGGGGGCGACGACGACGGGGAGGAGATGGAGGCGGCGCAGCGACGGGGGCAGACGGCTACGGGAGGCAGCCGCGGCAGCGGCCACGTCACACGGGCGATGGTGGCAAGCACGGGAGAGAGAGCATGGGAGGGGAAACGAACGGCTGCACCGCGCGCGGGTGCATGGGGCCGCACCAGCGGCGCATGGCGAGGAGAAGGGGGATCTCGGCGGAAGCGGAGGCGTGAGAGCGTGCATGAGAGGGAGAGAGAGGACGAGGCGTCGGCGATGAAGGCGGCGGGAGGAATTGGGAGACGGAGAAGGCGGTGGCGATGACGGTTCGAGAGAGAGGGAGGCGGCAGATGGAATTTTTTTTTTTTTAAATTGTCAGGCGTTACAGTTAATAATTAATATACGGTGTCAGTTTGCTGGTTGTTTTGTTTGGACGCTGTTTTATTAGAGATTGAGTATAGTTTCTTCCACTAGACACGTACGTTCGAGGAGATCCATACTCCTTGTAATACCCCCATGATATGCAAACTGTAAAAGGCTCAAAATCGATGCATTTTAAGGTCCGTTTGTTTGCATGTAAAAATGGATTCATGTGCAAATTTTCCCGTTTTTTATTTCCAACACGTTATTTATTTACCTGTAAAATACATGGTCAATGTAAAACTTTTTCCCATGACCATGTTATTGTGGGATTTCGGCCTCCAAAAGAATCGAACGGAAGTCATTTTCCGCGGAGGGCATTTTCGAAGCGAGAGTGGTGGAGTTTTCGTCGGCCAGGAGGGCTCGATTGCGATAGGGCGACGAGGGGGTGGCAGAGGCCGGCACCGCCGGGGGGATCATCGCGCCGGAGGGGAGGGCCTTCGCGCCCGGGGGGAGGGCCTTTGCGGGTGGGGGAGCGCCGCCGGGGGGCGGTTCGCGGGCGGTGAGCACCGTGCCGGGGAGGGAGGGCCTTCGCGGGTGGGGGAGCGTTGCCGCGGGGGTGGGGGAGGGCCTTCGCGGGTGGGGGAGCACTGCCGGGGGGAGGTGGCCTCCGAGCGAGATATGAAATCATTGAAATAGATTTACAAACAATCAAACGACCGAAAATGTTTTCGAAAAAATAATTTACAAACAATCAAACGTCCGAAAATATTTTCATGGAAAATAAATTACAAGAGACCAAATGGTAGATGTTGTTTTCGATTTCCTTGGAAAAAGTGCTCCACGTAAATTATTTTCATTGATTTTACTTTTACGGGGAACCAAATGGACCCTTATGGGGTGTTTGGTCGCATGATAATGGAGGTTTTTATTTTAATTTTTAAAAATTATAAGAAAACTTGTTAAAAGAGGTGTTTGACAACCTTGAAAATTTTATATTTTGAAAGTGATTATCTTCTTAAACAAAAAAAGAGGGTCTCACCTCTTTCTTTTTTCCTGTGGTCCCCCACTTTATTTGGTCATGAATGATAGTTACTCTTTTTTGTTATCACATCCCTCCAAACATGATAATTTTATGTCATGAGTTGGTTCACTTTTTATTTTAATATAATTTTTTATCATGAAAGTGTAAAATTAATTGTCATGCAACCAAACACCCCGTTAGTCGTCGAAGTATATATTTTGCGGTGCATAAGTCGCGACACAAATTCCGTACTCGATTCGGGACAACCTTTTTTTTTTTGAACAAAGACAGGACCATATTCATTAAACAAGACTAAAGAGCTTACATAATTTGTACAAAGATAAACCAACACAGACACTAGACCGAGTCATGAAGAAAGTGATCTTGGAAAAGAAAATTTCCAAGAAGAGACTGTACCACCACGAGTTGACCGGCACACACAGGTGCAAACGTGGTCGGGTGGTCCAAGTAAGAACTCCTTCAGGGGAGTTTGTAAACTGCAGCGAGACCGGAAGATCACTCCAAACAGGAGTGGATAAAGCCCAAACCAACGGTCTCGGGAGAGATTTAGCGTCTAAAACGCTAAAGGTGACAAAGACTGAGGTAAAACCCGGTCTTTGGACTACATACGACACCGACGCAGAAAAAAAATGAAACGAACGTAAATAAGCCGAGCTCCACAGATCCAACACAACAAAAGTGTACAAAATACCTAAAAGAAATTTTAGGCAAAGTGTTGGAAAAGGGAGAGTGGGAGGGAGGAGCATCCCTCCCTCCCAAACCTAACGCGACCTCAAAACGACTATGCTAATAATACTAACAAGGGTCAAAAACCCGGACGGACAATACGCTAGGTACAAAGAACCAGCAAAATACCACGAAAGGATGAAGCAGCTAAAAAAGAAACCTCAACACAAGATTCGGGACAACCTTGGCTTGTATACAAGTCCCACACGATTGAAGCCGAGGGTAATTATAAATTATAATTAGGTAAACGCATCTTGGGCTATGGACAAGAAAGGAGGAGGGGTCTTCTTGGACTAGAATAAATAAAGTGTGCATGGGACAAAGACTAGAATACAATTAAATGTACGGTGAAGGAAGAAAGTTTTTTTTCCTCCTGCAAAAGAGGAGTGTAAAGCTTGATTTGAGTGACCAAAAAAAAGAGAGGTAAAACTTGATTTGACTTGATAATGATGTGAGCTGTGGGATAGACAAAAGAAGACGCCCTAAGCTACTACTTTAAAACCATGATAGTGAGAGATTAACTGCCCAAAATCTATAGGTAATTAACTAAGTCCTCTTGTGTATCATCAACCTATGACTATATTCACTGTACCAACATTTTCTCAAGATGGGGTATAGAGTGAAAATATGAGTTCTGATCATCAAAGATTTATAACAAAATTTATATGTCATGAATATACCACCTTTCTAAATCTCAATCATGATATTAAAATTGAAGAGTCCAGAATCAATGACCAGCTAAACTCTCTATTACATATCATTGACGTGGGATTATGTCCACTCTTCAAGCATTCACTTCGTTCAGAGTTAAGGTAATCAAATATTAAAGTAAAATAGATGCCTTACTCTGGTACCATTTTTGCATACTTCAATGCTTTGGTGTTTCTGAGCCTGCGGAACCTCGCGCGCGGTTCTCCTCTGCAGCGGCATCCTCCCCTGGCGGACACCCTCCCCGGTGGCTCTCCTCTCCGGCGGATCCTCCCCCGGTGGAACCTCGCGCGCGGTTCTCCTCCGCAGCGGCATCCTCCCCCGGCAGACTCCCTCCCCGGCAAAACCCCTTGCGGCGGTCTCCTTCCCCGGCAGACACCTCCTAGCGGATATCTTCTCCGGCGGAAACCCCCCCGACGGAACCCCTCTCAGGCGGACACCCCCTCGGTGGATCTCTTCTCCGGCGGGAACCCCCGACGGAACACTTGCGGCGGCCTCCTTCCCCGGTGGACACCTCCCGGCGGATATCTTCTCCGGCGGACACCCCCCAGCGGAACCCCTCTCAGGCGGAAGCCCCCCCGGCGGAAACCCCTCCCCCGGCGGAACACCTCTCTGGCGTAAACCGTAAGCTTCACAGGAGCCATCGCGGGGGCGAACTTCGGAAGTTTAACCGGAGGCATCCCTACGCAGAGTTCGCGGCACTCTTGACGATTTTGTAGTCAGCGCATTCTACGTCGGTGATAAATCCTCTGTCTATGTTTTTTTAACATTGACAGTTTGATGTCGGTTTAGTCTTGGGAGGGAGGGATGGCCCTCTCTCCCAATCTCCCTTTTCCAACACTTTGCCTAAAAATTTTTTTAGGCATTTTGTTTTTTTTGGTTGTGTTGGAATCGTGGAGTTCGGCTTATTTAAGTCTATCTCGTTTTTCTTTTATGTCATTGATGTTAGTAATCCAATGACCGAGTTATGACTCTTCATCTGCTACTTTTAACGTCTTAGACGCTAAGTATCTTTCGAGACCGTTTGTTTGGGCTTTATCCACTCCTGTTTGGAGTGATCTTTCGGTCTTGATGCAGTTGTTCAACTCCCATGAAGGAGTTCCTACTTCTGCCACCCGACCACGTTGGCACGTTTGTGTGTTGGTCTTCTCGTGGTGGTATGATCATCTCCTGGAAATTTATATCTCTTGGAAATTTATATTTCCAAGATCACTCTCTTGTTAACTCGGTCTTATGTTTTCACTGTTGTCAGTTTATGGTTGTACAAACTCTGTATTATTCTTAGTTTAGTATAAATGAATATAGTACTTTTGTTAAAAAAATGCTTTGGTGTTTTACACGTTCTTAGGTATCATCCACGAGTGACAATGCCCATGTTTCCAACATACACATCTGTCTCTCTTTCACCATGAGAAGCTTTAAAAGGTCTTTCTAGTCATGCTACTTTATAAAAAAAGCAGCTCTACGTTGTTAAATGTTCGAACGATGATATATAACTGTTGATCATAATGGTCTCCCTCACCACTCCAGGGAGTGATCTCCCTTGCCGCACTCGACAGCCTCTCGGCATCCTCGTCCGGTCTCCCTTGCCACCCTTGGAATCCTCGCCGACTTTGGTGTCTTCCTCGCTTTTGTCGACGTTCCCCCTGTCTCTCTCCAGTGCCCCCCCTCAACCCCTCTGGTCCTCCCCCTCGCCGCTTTGGCTCCCCCTAACCCCTCCATTCCCCTCCACCCTGATAGATCCCCTCCGGCAAGCCACCCAGCACCCCGTCCCTATTCCCTCTAGTACCTCCCAATGGATTCCCTCACCCACACCCCCTTTGGCACCTCTAGCTTACCTCCCGGAGAATCCCCCTTTCCCCACCCCCCCTCAATTCCCTCCGCTCCCCCGTCACCCCTAGGCGCCCCCCTTTTCCCCCGGTGGTCTCCTATCCCCATTAGATCCCCTTGCCCCCCTTCAGCATCCCACCAGGCGCCCCTCCCAGTTCCCCTCCCTGCCCCTCCGGCAAACCCTCCAGTGGATCCCCTTACCCCTCACCCCCTCTAGTGGCCTCTGGCTACCACCCGACGCCCTCCCTCCTAGTTCCTCTCCTTGCCCCTTCGGCACCCCCTCCCTTGCAAATCCCCTCAACCCACACCCCCTCCGGTGATGTCCCCCACCCCATTTAGACCCCCTCCACCATCCTACCCAGCCCCCCCACCCAGTTACCCCCCCCTCTGTCAGACCTTGCCCACCTCACAGCAAACCCCCACCCTAGGGCTTTCTTTTGGATCCACCCCCACCCCCGGCGGTGCCGTGGTATGTGGATTGGCAGCCTCAGCTCTGGACACTTCCTCTCCCTCACCATTTTGAGTTAGTTTTTGGTCACGGAGGTGCTAAGGTGCACCTTAGCACCTAATTCCTCTCAAATGTTTTGTTATCATGGTGTCACACCCTTTCTAGTGCTTTGCTTAAATGTACATTTATATATTTTGTATCTTCTATATGCGCTAGAGTCATGGAGCCCAACGTATCTATGTTCATCTCTTCTATGTTTTCTCTTCTTGTTTTTCGTTGTATTATGGTCGGGGTTCTATCCAGTTGTATTTTTATACTTTCTTTGTAGTCACGATTCTTCTTTCGCGACTGTTGGTCTGTACGATATTCACACCTTTTTGATGTGATCTTTCAATCTCGTGATAATTATCAAACTCCTTAAAGAGAGTTTCTATGTCTACTATTCGACTCTTAATCGATTTGTGGCTATGTCTGTGTTTGTTAGACAAGATAACCTCCAATAGAATTTTAACTAATTTTATCGTCGTTTGTTTTCTCTTATTTGGATTGTTGTAATGTTGTTATTGTACTCTTGTCTTCTATTACAAATATATGTGTGTCCTTTGTCCAAAAAAGAAGACTGTGGATCATAAATCAATATATACATATATATATACACACACACAAACTCGGGAAACAAAGCCATTGTACGGGGCATAGAAGCGCCTGCCGGTGGGGGAAACAAATTAACATCATCTAACGAAATTTACAGAAACTTGTTTTTATTTTCCAAAACATCCCCAGAACAAATCAAACGGCACGACAGTTTTATTCAATCCAAACTTCAAACAGTATTTGCTTATATTCTATACACCATATATTATTTCCCTTTTGTATTTGGTGACTTGCTGTCTCGGAGACGTTTCTCGTCTGAAAGCATCTTAGCGAACCTGCAAATTAAGAAGACAGAAGCGGATATCAATCAATACCCCCATGTGTATATATATATATATATATATATAGCTAGAGATCTAACAACTTCAAGCAGGCAGTTTTCATTCTTGAAGAAGATACCCTTTAACAAGAAATGATCAGTTTCTTACAAATAAAAGTATAAAACACTTTGAGAGCATATATATACACTAAAGCGTTAAAGATAATATTTATTTCTAACCTTTTGAGAGCATCTCTGTTCTTCTCATCTGATGCAGGCTCAAAGACACCAGTTTCGAGGTTCACCCTGGAGACTGGCTTATCCAGCAGCTTCTCTCCACGCTCCACAAGCTCCTTCAAGTTCTTTCCCGTGGAGATGTCAACAGAGGACGCATCCCCGGAGAGCGTATCATCCTTTGTAGTGATTTATAGGGGGGAAAAATGCAAACATTTAGCATCCACACCTAAAGCTCAGTATATTTATATACTTGGTAAATTTATTCTACTATATATGAATCATAAAGTAATTGCTGGCCATATATACCTTCTGTTACAAAAAGTAAATCTTGGTCATTCCTTATATATGGTACAAACTATAATTAATAGTGCTTGGTTTGAAGCGTCTAAACGCTTTACGTGTGTGAAACTATTCAAATCAAGCACTAGCTATCAGGTTCGAAACTCAAAAACATGACCTCCATCAAGGCTAGCCAATTAGTTGTTGGGTATTATATATATACCTACTTATATATTAACATATTCCTAGCTAGCTATATAAATGAGGGGTAACAAATTTTATTCCCCTTAAACTTGATGTTGGAGCATCTTAATTACATATGTCATACATCCAATATCCCAGTAGTCAATATTCTAAAGGTGGCTCTCACAAATTAATTTAAAGGGTGCCTCCTATTGTTTGAATTTTCTTACATTCTTGTCTCCTGGTTCTATTGTGTGCATGCATGCATTCTTGAGGTGACCCTCACATTTTCAAAAGGCAGCCTCCCACAGAGTACCATTTTGATTCTTGTGGCACCTATATTCTGTTCATCATGTGGCATCAATTTAGACTACGTCATATTCTGTCATCTTTTGTAGCAACCAAATCATTTAACAACTATATTAATTGATAGTCTTCCCAACAACTTATCCATCCAGCTCAGAGTTCTTCTCAACCAAGCATTGTTAACTTTTTTTCTGCAACTCAACCTTTGAAAAATGGCAGGGCTAATCTATTATAGTCTACTCACTGAATCTCAACAACTTCTTAAACCTGATTGTAATAGATAGGTAAATCTAAAGGTATATATATATATATATATATATATATATATATATATTTGAGAATGTAAGAACAAGCGATCCGAAAGTGTATTGACTCTATGTGGGTGTGTATGCATGTAATCATGTAATTGTTTGTATTAAATTCTGTAGTTTTAATGATGTAAGTTTATAAGTGATCAACTAATTACAAGTAATTCTGCAAATATTACACAACCCTAACTTTATAATTATGTAAAATTATAAGTCAGTACGTATAAGTTCGTGAATGGGTGTTATCATGTTATAAAGGTGCACAGCCATTTATCCATCAGTCTTGGTTTGTGATGGTCACGGAGAGCAAATCTAAAGCCTGTGCTTGGATATTATATTGGTGAAGAACATCATAGTATACCACCAATTCATTTGATATAACAATATCAAAATTGGTACTATATATTGTTTCAATGTTCAAACTAAATAAGCGTACGTTACAAAATTGCGCACTAAATCAATAGGCATTTCACTTAATTGATAATAAGGACAGGCGAATTTAATTTTGAGTTCCTTTATCGACGTCCAAATATGTATGATATTTGTAATTAAAAAAAAGACCCATTGATAAGCTAATTGTTTTAAACTCAAGCTGGTGTACACACTGAATGCATTGCGCCAAAATACACCTTTAGCACCTATCTTCTAGAAACACACACACACACACACATATATATATCACCTTGTTTACGAGTGTGTGATAATCTCCTCATTTACGACTGAGGTGGAGAAAATTTCCTTTAATCAGATGCAAATAATTTTGAGTTCACATGCATAACTTTTGAAACTTAATATATTTGTTACATTATTGAATCTCTCATATTTTATACGTGAGTTGAAGATAACTCTCTCAACCCTCACTCTTTGTTTTTCTCTGGTTAATTACTTGCTTTCTGCGGTGTAACTTGGCCAGACATTAATTAACCAGATTTACAGTCCGACCGTAAGTCCTGTGTTCCAGCTGATTCTAAGGAACATTTGGTTAATTAATGGGAAAATTATTATTAGGTCCATTTAGAAAAACGGGTTTACCACAAAATCCATTGACCCAATTGTCATTCCATCTAATCCATTGACACCTGATAAAATTGCCACCCAGTCCATATTCATCCCTCTCTATTCTCAAAACCCATTTTTGCCCTTCCCATCCCAGCGTCCAGAATCAAGAAGGCATTTCCACGCGCGGCTGTCAAGCAGCGCTGTCTAGAGGGAGGCATTTCTGCGCTGGTTGTGGCTGTCGAGAGAAAAACCGAGGGGGCGGCAGTAGGAGGATGGGGGTGGCGGCAACTTTCGAAAGGCGTAGATCGGAGCAGTGGTAGGAGGATGGGGGGTGGCGGAAATCAAGGGGGCGTGTGGATGTATGCCAGAGAGGGACATTGTCGGCAAGGGTTCAGTCAGTAGCTCCAGCAGCCCCTCTCAGACGCCGACCACGAGGAACTCCTTATCCTTCTCCAGGTTCCCCATGGCCTCACCGTCCAGGGAGATCTTCGCGTCAACACCACCGCCACCGTCTCGCCCTGCGTACAGGTATATCATGCCGTCAAACTTGTTGTTGGCCCCGCTTCGCGCCTCTCCGACTTCCCAAACCCAAAGTCAATGTCGTAGACGGGAACCTTGGCGAGCTCCCCATGGCGACGCAGTTGATGCCGGTGCCATGGAAGTAGAACATCTCCGGCAAGGTCCACGAGAGGGGGGAAGGCAAGTTAGGCATGGGTTGGCTATCGGGCGGCACTAGGTCGACGGCAGGACGCAGTGATAGGCTGCTGCTATCAGGCGATGCTGGTCCAGAGAGGAAGAGGGAGATGGCAAGGCGGTGGATGCAAGGCGAAAGAGGGAGAGAGAGAGAAGGGTAACACACTAGTGAGGGGTAAAAAAGGCATTCTCTTTTCAAAATGGAGCTAACGTGATGATGTTCTAAAAAATTGGACTCAATGATAAATTGCTTTTGAAAACGGACCTAATGGTAAAGCACTTGGTCCAAACCGGACCTAGTGTGCATTTGCTCTTAATTAATTGCACTGGAAACCACCAAGTGCTGATTAAACGTACTTGGCACAACAATATAAATATATAAATATATACACTGAAGGTAATAGTAATATCCTTGACTTTGAGAATATAAGGGTACTGCAAAGGGCTTGCCATACTCCGATTTGATTCTGATAAAAATTAACTCATTCAATACATATCCTTATATCCTATAAGATACGAAGACTAGATATTTTGGTAGCTTATTGGAATGAGAATCAGAGACAACACTTTAGTATCCAAAATCAATATATATATATATATATACATATAATTTAGTATATAAGAGTTTCATGCATATATATATACAAGTGTGTATATATATATATATATATATATATATATATATATATATATATATTTGCTGCACTGCACTCACCTGGATGCGCAGGTATCTGCCTTCGGAGTGCAAGGCCTGGAAAACGACGGAGATGTGGATGTCCACCATGTCGGCGCTCGCGCTTGTAAACACGTCGACCAGCGGAGTTGAGCCGTCGTTGAGCAGCCAACCGAGGAAGCCCCACTTCTGCGCCGCCCTGGCGTCGTACTTCCTCTCCTGCTTCGCCACGCCGGTGCCCAAGGAGATGACCAGGAACCTCCCGTAGTCCATGGGCCTGATCGGAAAGAACTCGGAGTTGCCTCGGAACACCTCCTTGGTCACCTCGGCTATCGCCACCAGCGCCTGCATTCACATTCACCAAGAAGGCTTCCCATATATATTAACAGAGAAGAGAGCATGCACATACATATATGTGTATATATATACATGTGCAACAATATATATATATATACAATTAATTGAATTATGTCTGCATTAATGTATAATATAATCTGTCGTCACCGGATTATTAGCAGCGACGCCTCCGTCTATAAGATTGAATTCCCTCTCGCCGCCATCCGGGGTCTTGGCTTTGAAGTAATGGGCGGGTAGATAAGTAGGAGCCGCCGAGGTGCTGATGCAGATGTCAGAGAGCATCACGTTCAAGCAGTTCTTGTTCTTCAGCTGTGTGATTGCATGCGCAATTAGTATATATACATGTATGTATATACTATTTGTCAGCACGATCTGTGAAAAATTCTGAAGTACTGAAATAATCTGAACGGGTTGTGTTCTTGATTCATCTCTATGTACTGTATAACCCCCATCTAAGGATTTGTCAAATTTATTGGATCATCCAACTCAAAGTTTTAAAATAATTTGACATGATATATATCAGAGCCCACCATTTAACTATCTAGGTCTCACCTTATTTGTGGTTCATGTGGCAGAGCTCAAAATAAATCGGCATGCACACGAGGGGGTGACACACGCTAAAGTCAGATTCAACATTTGAAACTTTAACCATAATGTCGGTGATCATGATATCGATTTTTTTTAAAGAGTTTTAATCTCTGGCTAATCTCAATTAAAGCTAACTAATCTCAATTGAAGTTCACAAAGTAACAAGGTCGGAGCAAGTAACCGTGGCTCTTAAAGTCGCACAAGGCCACTCCAACTTGTAGACACAGAACATTAAAGTACGACATAAGTCGGGATACATATAAAGTACTCCAACTTTAAAGTGATGAACCCTTATATAAGTTGGACGTTCATAATCCGACTTGAAAGTTTGGAGTTCCATACTCTGACTTACAAATGACTTAACGTGAATAGATGTCTTCTACCCTTTCAAATAAAGTTGGTGTATAACTGCAACTTTTTAAGTCGTATAGCAGTGTTACACGACATTATGGTTAATGTCCATACACGTTGAGTATGACTTTAACATTTCATCGTAAAGTCAATGTTCTCCACACAAACTTTTAGTGTGCTATATATTCCCGCAAAAAAAATTGTGTTGTCTTCTAATTTTAAAATTAAAGTGCGTTACATGTTTAAAAAAAAACTCTGAGAAAGCAAAGGGTTGGTTAATCTGGGCTATACATGACTCTGAGCTGTTATTCTATTTGTTGGAATAGGTTTGCAGACGACTTTTAGCTCGTCTACTCCGAAGATGTAGTCGCTGTAACAGCCAAGAATATATGAGTATTAAACGTGTGATCAAAAGGAATCCGGCGGGTTGACTAAGTCTTGATTGATAAACTAATCGTACAACAAACTGAAGACCCAAATATATATGTTGCGTGCACGACCATGTGGATGTGTTCATGTTGCATTATATATATTATGTGAAGCTGGCTCTAGCTATTACAATGATACTAGCCAACATGCTATGAAAGTTCTCTTCAGTCAGCAAGGCGGGAGCGTATTGGAGGGCGTATATATTCTTCTTACAGAGACTTTTCCATAAGAACAATTTTAGAATTGTTGAAAGTGTATATATATACGCATATATTCCGCTCAGAGTAATGACTGAGATTGATATGCAAGTTGCTACACATAAACCTGCATATATATATATATATGCTTTGTCATCTCGAAGTGTTGTCACCTAAAGATGAATAGACCGACAAGCTAGTATTATATATATATATATGTCCGTAGAGTCACAAATGAGATCGAGTCTCTTTCGCAATACGAAAATACGTAGTTATCAATGAAACAGATAATAAAAAGTATATATGTTTCATTTCTACTGACATTGTGCTGATCTCGAGAGCGCGTCGAGATGAGCAACAATATGACCGGTTCAACTGAAGACGTGCGGACAATGAGCCAGTATACTACACAGAAATATAAACCCGTTGACCCATGATGTGTCTAAATCAGACATATTACAAGGGTTAATTTAATTAATATTCTCGTCCAAAGATGAACCTAAAAACCAGGAACGAAAAGAAAGCATCGGCTTCTCGACAAGCGTTTCCCTGATTTTTCAACCCAGATAACCTATAGCGATCATTAATACGTACACTGCTTTAAACTAATAATTTTCAGAGTATTCAATTTCCAATGTATTAAGTGCTATGTGTGATCGAGATCAAAGGTTGCTCTCTTAGAGAAGTTTATTTATAACTAGCATATTTAATTGGCTGCAGATCGAACACATCTATCAGGGAAGAGTTAGGCAAACACACATATACCAGACAAATCTTTAAAGACGACCGGTGACCTAAATGTACATAATTTGATCACTTCAAACTGCCTAATTGGTGTGTGTGTGTGTATATATATATATATATACATATATATATATGACGTACCTCATAGCTGGAGAAGATTGTTGGCTGGAGTTGCCTGATGTCAAAAGTGGGTATTACCACGTTTGTCAAGGTCTGGTGCAACATCGTATCCCCCAGCTTCTCCTTGACGATCTTATGAAGATAAGAACCATCATACTTTGGTCCACTGAAACCCTTAATTATCTTCTGAAATCCAGCAAATGGTCCTCTGCATCAACGAATGTTTTGTAAACTGCTTAAACCATATTAACCTCGTCATGGATTCATTATATATGTAGGTACCATAATAAAGAACTGAACAAAGGCATGGAATTAGAAGGCGCGCGGTTAATTAAGGTCGATCGGTTTACCCGATCTGCGGGAAGATTTTGGGGCTGTGCTCGAGATAGAAGTTGGTGATGTCCTTGGCAGCAAAGAGGGGTCGATTGTTCTGGTCAGGAGCAGTAAGCATGGCGGTGACGAGCCCTCCGGTGCTTGTGCCCGCAATAACGTCGAAGTAGTCTGACAGCCTTGCCTTCTCGCCGTCGATCGCCTGTCATGGTGCAGTTCATGCACAGAAGAAGCGCTTATATATATGCCATGATGAGAAAGATCAAATCTCCTCGAGGGAAACAATTAATACGATATGCAACATTGAAGTACTAATTAAAGGTAATCACACACATTTGTTTTAAGACACTGGCGACCCGTTTCTTCTTTGTCTCATTGTCATGATTTGAAGGTCAAACCAGTTAGTAGCCCCATACGATTAATCCATGAACTCAGTTTCCATATCCTTCTTAGGTCGAGTTAGAGACACGGGAATTTCCGTCAGAAATCTATGGCAACTTGATTAAAAGTCCAAAAAATGCATTAATTAAAATTTGTTGGCTTCCAAAAGTAGAGGAGATTTTGAGAAGTAGCGGGGAGAAATGCATGGACACAGATTAAGTCTGTGCCAAAGAAATCTCTCAGAGCTCGTAGACATAGTTTTTGGAGATTATAGGAAAAAAAATCTCTGACACACAATCCTAACCAAACAAACCCTCTCGGCCCTTAATATATATATATATATATATATATATATATATATAAACTTAAAGGTCCTTTAGGATCAATTGAACGCAGTGCACTGTCATATATACCTGCAGTTGTCTCTCCAATTCAGAAAGAATGGTGGCGGGGATGATGCCCCTGATACCACCCCCGTCGATGCTAAGGATGGTGATCAGGTTGCCGTAGGTTGGGGGCTCCATTCCCCGATTACAGGCGTTGATCTCCATGGCGCGCGAGATCGTGCGATTAATCACTGAGAGGAGATCGCGAGGAAGGAGAAGAAGTTCCAAGACTTAACTAGGACGTACGTATATAGCTAGGAGCCTAGGAGAGATATCGAGATCAGAAGAACAGCCTGCAGCCTTTTATAGAGAAAGAGTTCGGAGCTGCCGGGGCAGCTGCCACATACATTTCTTTTTCTTGACGGAACCCGTGAATTAATTAAGATGGTGATGGATGCATACTTGTTCAACGGGACTCGGCTTCCTGTTAAATATATAGGGTCGGGTCTCCAATCGAGACCTTTTCATCCTGCCATATTAATGCGTGCAAAAAACTTCATCTCCGATGCCGTGAGATAATACACATAACACCCAAAGCGTGCCCTTCATATGTATACATGGTTGCGCTGTCTTTCATCGCGTGAAGGTCTGGCTCAGCTCGAGATAAAGGCTGTGTGTTAATCTATAAGCATGTGATCAACGTGGTGATAACAGTTCTGACGTATCTGAATTTTGTCACTCATCTGAAGAGCATAGTGGCAGGCGTAAATGCCTAATCTCTGGGTCCGTTTGACACTAGATTATTGAGGGGATAAACCTGGTTTTTACCCTAACTTTTGCAGATAAACAACGTTTATGGGGTGTTTGGTTGCGTGATAATAAAAGTTTTTGTTTTAATTTTTAAAAATTGTAAGAAAACTTGTTAAAAGAAGTGTTTGGTAACCATGACAATTTTATGTTTTAAAAGTGATTTTCTTCTTAAACAAAAAAAGAGGGTCTCACCTCTTTCTTTTTTCTTGTGGTCCCCCACTTTGTTTGGTCATGTGTGGTAGTTACTCTTTTTTGTAATCACATCCCTCCAAACATGATAATTTTATGTCATGAGTTGGTTCACTTTTTATTTTAATACAAATTTTTATCATGAAAATGTACAAAAAATTATCATGCAACCAAACAACCCATTAGCCCCAAATTAATCTAGTACCAAACAGCCCTGATCACCTTCCCTTGATAACTGCACCACATTATTTTTCAGCCCATCCGAGTAACACACCTGATATGCAGAGATGAGGGAGTTTGTCGGTCTCTCCATACTGTGAAAATTCATTTCACTAATTAGATAAAAGTACTATGGAGCTCTATTACAATAAAAAATTAAGTTCTACAATAATTGTGTTTAAAGTGCAGGAAATTTTCTTCACAAAGTATTTTTTGGAATCCCTACTCGATCTGATGTCATGAGAGTGGGATGGGGTGCCAATGAGGTCCTTCCAACCCTCCACTTTAGGTGGCTGATGCTAGCTAGCTAGTGACCTTTATATGTGTGTGTGTGTGTGTGACTGTGTGTAGGCGTGTACATGCAAGGTTAGGTTTGGTTCAATTTTGAGGTATGTTTTTGGAAACCCAACCATATCTAACTGGTTTCTCAAATTGAACTGAACCATAGTCTAGTTTGGTTTGATTCAATTCAAAAATAAATTTTTTGTAAATATTTATGATATTTAATTATGTAGATGTTTACTCATTGTTAAGTTATAATTAATTAATATAAATTACTTTTATTAATGATATAAAAATATTTTTATTAATTTTTTTATTTAGTTCATGCTGTTAGGTTAGATTTGGTGGGTTCTCTCAGACCATCCAAGCCATAACTTTAATGGTTAAAATTAGAACCGGAGGAGCAAGTAAATTTAGTTGGTCTGGCTATTTGAACTATTTAATGCGCACACATCTATCTCTATGCATGAGACTGCTGATGATGATTATTGTCGTGCGTTATTTTAATGTTTCTTTTTATTCGCAAGTGCCTCTCTGATGATTAATCAGGTAACTGGTTGCAAA
The DNA here is from genome assembly GCA_036172225.1 of Cryptocoryne crispatula var. balansae. Classification (NCBI taxonomy): domain Eukaryota; kingdom Viridiplantae; phylum Streptophyta; class Magnoliopsida; order Alismatales; family Araceae; genus Cryptocoryne; species Cryptocoryne crispatula. Next base: position 37,008,887 of record CM069927.1, on the reverse strand, counting down.
AGAGATTTCTTATATATTGAAATAAAATCTGTGTTAGCTATAAACATATAATTATGATGAGATATGATGATAAAAAGGGTGGAGATCATATCCAACTCAAAAAGGTGGTAGCCACAAGAAAAATTTCAAGTCTCACAGTTTTATCCAAGAAGATATTATATAAAATTTTATTTCTTTAATGATGGGCAGACACTTTTATAATCAACGGGGGTACTGCGTTAGCAAAAAAATTTTATAGATAAACTAATTTTATCGTGTAACCAAACACCTTATAAAAATACAAAGACAACCATGCACAGAGAGGACACCGGACCCTAGCTAGCTAGGTGCTTTCTGCCTCACCTTCTAAAGGGTCCCCTCTCTTAATTACTACTTATCAGCCTTTGGTAGCCTTTCATATTGTAGCTAGCGTAAGCAAGCCCTTCACTTGACAAAAGAGCAGGGCATATGCAACACCGTTAAATATTATGGGGGTAGTTAAATCCTAATGGGGTGTTTGGTTGCATGATAATTTTTTGTACACCTTCATGATAAAAAATTGTATTAAAATAAAAAGTGAACCAACTCATGACATAAAATTATCATGTTTGGAGGGATGTGATTACAAAAAAGAGTAACTACCACACATGACCAAACAAAGTGGGGGACCACAAGAAAAAAGAAAGAGGTGAGATCCTCTTTTTTTGTTTAAGAAGAAAATCACTTTCAAAACATAAAATTATCATGGTTGTCAAACACCTCTTTTAACAAGTTTTCTTATAATTTTTAAAAATTAAAATAAAAACCTCAATTATTATGAAACCAAACACCCCATAATATATTACTCTCACTCCCTCTTTGCTTCTTGCAATTTTATCAGACAATTGATCTGGCTTCACTAATGAGAATGATGAGTTTAGTTCTAGAGACATTCAATTTCATCCTTTTGAAAGTCACACAGCTGATTGATTCTGTTTTTGTTTTTTTTTCCCTTGAATTAGGGAAGTGAACAGGAAAGAAGACTAGTGTTTAATAATCCGTTTGACATAGAAAAGAGACTAGCTGGTTTCGGAAACTTATCAGGCTTATGGGGTGTTTGGTTGTACGATAATTTTTTATACATTTTTATGATAAAAAATTCTATTAAAATAAAAAGTGAACCAACTCAAAACATAAAATTATCACGTTTGAAGGGATGTGATAACAAAAGGATCCAAGTAACTACTATACATAACCAAATAAAGTGGGGGACCACAAGAAAAAAGAAAAAGGTGAGACCCTCTTTTTTGTTTAAGAAGAAAATGACTTTCAAAATATAAAATTGTCATAGTTGTTAAACACCTCTTTTAACAAGTTTTCTTACAATTTTTAAAAATTAAAATTAAAATTTCCATTATCATACAACCAAACATCCAATTAGCTTTGCATATAGAATGGCCTGTTTTTTTTTCTACTTATTTTGTGTTGTTTATACGGGGAAGGATGATTTTATAGTATAGTACAATTAATTAATTGGGTACTAGAGATAATACTGGCTCCAATTAAATTCCCTTTAAGAACATGCACGGTCCATAAGAGAAGCGGCAATCTTATCAGCTTCTTTTCCTTTTCGCAAATCAACTTCCGCCCATAGGTTTTCATGGCAAGTTATTTTTTTTTAGATTTATCGACCTTCTAAATGTATTTTCTAATCCCAAATTGAATTATATTTTTAACTCCAGCCCCTTATTCTCACGTACGTAGCACCTTAATTAATTCTAACAGTTCGATGCATACAATTCCTATTTTGCCATTTACTTAATAGCTTTAAATATTCTATTTGTATCTTTAATATACTATACATTAATGGACAGCATAGCACTTTTTGATGTGTTTGCTAGCCCACTATCTCTACTTGTTCCCAACTCTATTTCATGCCTAAGAGTTTTTTTTTTACTTTAATTTATAAAAGTATTTTAATAGAAATTAATTACTTTGTATATCATTATACATATTAAAGTCCAATATCTTAAAAAATATGCATTCTTGATTTCAGTATTAACTTATTAAATTTAATTTTTTATTTTTATTTTTATAGGAAGGTGATGAGAGCATGATATTCAAGTGGGAAGTGAAAGTTTTAGGTGAGAAGGGTACGTAAAAAGAGGGAAGCGCAAAACAATTTTACGGTCACAGTTGTACTGGAACTAATTAATGAACAATTATTTTTTTCGTTTTGAAAACTGTGGGGATTAGAAATAAATTGAGGGTCCACTTTAGGACTTGAAGTTAAAAACCCCCATCAAAATTTGACTAATCTTCTGCTTAATGGTTCAGGTAAATGTTTCCTTAGCATGCATGAAGAGACACCATATATGAGATCAGTGCTGGAAGAAAAGAAGGAACTCATGAGTTTTGAGATTGTGTTCTCAGCAAGAAAAAGAATAGGAAATAGCAGTTCTAAGCCACACGTCTGCAAGGGCCTTTATTTAATTGTGTAGCATGGAGCCTCTCATACGTTGGTCGCCAGCTGCCTGGTCTAAGCTGAACTCTTCGAGAAGAGATGGCCGCCATCGTCGTCGTCGTCGTCAACAAAGCATGACATGTTGCCACATAATTTTTGATGTGCATCGCTACCACCATACTTAAAATATTTGGGGTTTCAATACATTTGTAAAGTTAACGTGGGACACTTGTGTATTTATTATTGAAAACTTTGATCGCACAATATGAAACTGCTAGATGGCCTAGACAGCCATGTCAACCAGGGGTTTCCCACCCCAAAGCTAGGTCACTCATCCTTAGACTAGTCTCAATAACACATACTTTATTTCGGACTTTCTTTTCACCGCAGCATCCGAAGAAAGATTAACGTACCCAAGTTGTCAATAGTGTCGAGTGATTTAATATGTTTGGCATATTTACAAATTGGTGTTTTACAATCTACCTCTCTTATAAAAATGAGTATTACTGTTTTCTATTTCTCTATTCGACACAAGAAATGGGACAACAAACACACATCTTTAGGCCAGGTCATGACTAACTTGCCCAACAGCTATATCAATTAACATCCTTCCCAGAAAGTCAACACTTCTCAGGCGACTTCTAACAAAAACACTTGAGTTTGAAGGGTTTTTTTTTAACTTTACCTATAAGAAATGATTCATAGCATTTGTAAGCTAGTAACCGACTGATTTAATATCTTGGAACCAAAAAATAAATAAAAGTAAGAGGGTGTTTGGTTGCATGATAAATTGGATTCTTGTTACAATTTTATATTTTTGTAACAAAATTTGTTAAAATGGTGTTTAACAATTATTATATTTTTAAAGAATTCTTCTTCTCAAACATGATAATTTTATGTCAGTTTACATTTTTTAATATATGTTTTATCACAAAAATACATTAACCAAACACCTCGTGATGGTGTTACACACACACACATTATCATCCGGCACATATAGATGAGAAGCCGGTATACACACACCCACCCACCCATATATCAATATATAGTGAAACTTATGATTGTACATGCAGCCTCTTTTAGACAGCGTCCGTGCGTTAGACGATGTCCTTCATGACTGGGTCATATTGTTACTATCATAAAGCGAGTCAGCAGAAGTTAATCCAAAGGTATCTCTTATTCAACCGCTGTTACATTAATTAATAGTTCTATCAGTCGACAGAGAGCCAGTCTAGCGGCGCTGGATGCGGAAGGTAAGAACAGACGCCCATTAATACTTAATTTGCAACCTCCTCTCTCTCTCTCTCTCTCTCTCTCTCTCTCTCTCTCTCTCTCTCTCTCTCTCTCTCTCTCTCGCATGTATATATATCTAAGTTGTCCGAGCACGACTATTGGAATGACACATGTGATGAGAGATTAATTAATAATCTGCTCAGTAGGGCTGTAAACGGAGCGGATACGAAGTGGATATGTCATTTCCGAATCCGCTTCACCGATCAATTCGGATATCGGATATCCACTTTGGTTAGTATTTGAATACGGAATGGATCTTTACAATCCGATATCTCTCGGATACGATACGGATACGGATAATATCCGCTTTGCCAGGGGGATGCAGAGCCGGAGGGAGGGGGATGCTCCGGGGAGAGGGGGATGCGTGGGAGCCGGAGGGGGAGGCTCCGGGGGAGGGGGATGGAGAGCTTGCGTGGGGGGGGGATGCGCGGGGGGGGGGGAGATGGGTGGGAGGGGGAGGCCATTGGGGGAAGGGGGATGCAGAGCTGCCGGCCCGCTGCCGGAGGGAGGGGAATGCTACGGGGGGAGGGGGATGCAGAGCCACCATTGGAGAGAGGGGGATGCTCCGGGGGGAGGGGGATGCAGAGCTGCCACTGCGTGGCCATGGGACTGGGAGGCCCTCCGGGGGGAGGCGGATGCTCCGATGAGGAACGCAGGGTGGGGGAGGCTCCGAGGGAGGGGAATGCCGGACCGGATGCAAGTCACAGGGACCGGCCGCTGCTTGGGAGGCTCGGGAGGGACAGGGATGTGGGAGCGGGACACAAGGAGCCGTCACCGGGAGGGGGAGATTCCGGAGGGAGGGCGATGCGGGACGGAGGGAGCCGTCATCGGGAGGGGATGCTCACCGTCCACCGAATGCTCTACTCGTGCAGCCGTGCTCGCCTTCACCTGCTCGTGCTCGCCTGCTCGGGATGCCGTCGCCGTCTTCGACTCTCTACAAGCTGCCTTCGGCCCTTCGCCTGCTCTTGCTTGCCTGCTCAGGATGCCGTCGCCGTCTCCGACTCTCTACAAGCTGCCTTTGGCCCTTTCAGGGGTGAGACGGATGAGTTGTTTAAGTTATGGCTTAAAGAGGACCGTTGGATCTTATAACCAATGGCTTAGTACGAACCGGATCTTAATCGAAGCGGATCTAGTGATTTTGAATTCGCTACGTTTAAAATTCGGATAATATCCGAATCCGAAAATATTATCCGACGAATCAACTTAAACGGATAATATCCGCTTATCCGGATAGGAATTCGAACTGGATCCGAATTTTATCCGGATCCGTTTACAATCGTACTGCTCGGAGCCCTTTCTTTAATTGCTAACATCTAGATAACCTTATTTTAATTAAACCATCAGATCATGCATGTTTGTGAGTCTGCGTATTACATATGTTTGCACGGGGATCGCGCATCTAAGATATTAATTAATTAAGTTGGGTTAGACTCATAATTAAATATGGTACGTACGTACGTACGTACCAAACTTGGAGTTACGTGGTGAATTGCATCATCGATAAGTCTAATTCTCATCAAGTTCGATCATTACGTGGGTTTGAAACTAACAGGTTTTAAAATTAATCATTAATTAACCCCACATTGCGTATGTATATAATAAAGATATGTTGGGTATCTCTCACTTCAATATCTGTCTGTTTATGTTGTTTAGACGATTAGCAACTGAGCACTACTCGACTAAGATTTCCTCATTAATTAACAATCTATATATCTTACTTCATGATATGGTGAGCACTTGAATCTTTACTTTTGATATTTCATGTCAGGATATTTCCACCGATTGAATCAGTGAATTACTAATTAATAATTAGTTATGATTGATTTATTATGAAAACAGTACACATGCGGATACCCTTTTCCCTCTTACACTAGATTTTGAGAGCAAAAGGAAAAAGGATGGTCTCAACTTCCTATAAATTAAGCAGCATCCAAGGTAGCTAGCTAGGCTGCCTATGGATCGATGTTTCATCTTGATTACCCGAAATTCATTCTGTGACATGCAACCATTAGATGTTATACCATCCCTTACGGGGTGTTTGGTTGCGTGAAAATCAGAGTTTTTATTTTAATTTTTGAAAATTGTAACAAAAGTGTCCACCAAAATGTGTTAATTTGGCTCATCTTACAATTTTTTATCTTAAATTTTTTTTTCTCCCTTACGTGTAATAGAAAGAAAAAAAGAGGTACGCACCAAAAGAGGGAAAGATGGATCCTTCTCCTCGCTGCCCTTGTCGATGGCTCCTCCTCCTTGCTGCTCCTCCATGTTGTCGTTAGGCAGCAAGGAACATAGGTCACAGTGAGCAAGATGGGGCTGCCGCAACCCTGCGTAGCACACCGGAAACCATCTTGTGACCTGATTGCGGATTCACACTGCTTGACAAGACAGCCCTGATAGAACTCGTGGCTGCAGGTCTCGATTTGGTATGCTCCCTCGAGCTCGCAAAGGCAGATGGCGCACCCGACAGGACTTGTCGCTGTGTGATTGGAACGCCTCCTTCGAGACTGGCACCTCTGGCATCGTCTCCAACCCATCTTCCCTGTCAATGTTGGGGCACAGCTTCCTCATCCAACGCCGAACCGAAGAAGGAACTAGGAGGTGGGAGGAAGAGAGATCGGGAGAGCAGAAAATGCAACGGCTCTCGGCAGTCGAAACCTTATCTTAGGCAGAGCACATCATTGACTCGGCGGCGGCTATGGCCCGGGTCAACTAACGCCACCTCTGGTGGTATCGCTACTACTGCGGCGGCAACGGGGGGGGGGGAGGGGGGGAGTCACCGAGAGGGCGCCGGGGCTCCTCTCTGTTGTGCCCAGGTCGGAGGTGATCTTCGTCTCCGTCAGGTTGGTGATCCTCCTGGACGACCCCTCCCGCGTTCTGTCTATCGACAGGGAGATTTCATTTTTTTCGTCATCGTCGTCACTTGTTCTCTTCCGATCGGAACATCACCAAACACACTATTATTATTTTTAAAAATTTAAACATGTTTGCCAAACAGAGTAATATCATAGTTTCTATTTCTAAAAATTGTCACGTTTATGTTTACAATATAATTTTTTTTATCATAAAATCATATAAAAAATAAAATGTAACCAAACACTCCGTTAACTTTGAGATGGATGTCATTCTCTCATTGATTAAAAACATGCATAAGCCATAAAAATCATATATAACTAGATGAACAAATTCATTATGAAAATAATTCTCATAATTCAAACATGATATGTCCCAGCTAGCTATAGATAGTTTGTAATTTGGTGTATTCTTCTAAATGCAATATAAATAGACTTTTTCAAAGACAGTACCTAATTTATGCACACTTTACAAAAAGAATCTTGATTTTAATGGACCTGATGTTTAGAGAGTCAAATGGTTAATTAATCTCTACGTAATATACTTAGCCCCTATCCCTAATTTAGGTCACGGTCAATCTTTGAGGCTCCTCGCCTTCGTCAAGTATATATATTTAAAAGAGTGAGTACTAAGAAATAATTAACATACGTACACAATGTGAAAAATAAAAATGCATGCAAATTGTTTACATGTGTTTTAAAGTTTTTATTTTTTTGGATCGAAAGCTTTTTTATTATTTTAATTTCTTATATTTTTGGGATTTGTTATTTTATTTCTATTTGTTTTTAAATTTTTTATGTTCCTGATGTTTTTAGTTTTTTTAGTTTTTAAGGTTTTAAACTTTTTAAATTTCAAGAAGTAAATCCCTAAAGAATGTTCCATCTGTCTTTTATCCCTTCATCAAGTGCCTGACAGCCTTGGTTGTCTTATTTTTTGAAAATCAAAGACTTGCCCCATTTCAAAACTCTGCAACCCGGTGATAACAACTCCCCAATACTAGCTATAGGATTAGTGTTGTATTCGAAAGTTACTATGCTACGTAGCATGCTAGCTATAGTATGTGTATCATGAAAATAAGACAACTATCCATGGAAATTGTCGCCAAGAAAAAGGATATACATATATCTAGAATCTAGGGGTAAAAATGAGCAATATAGCTCGTGACTTAACTCAATACAAACTTGGAAAGGTCATTTGTTAAGTTAAAGAGCAGTTTGAATATGAAAAAAAAAACAAATACGTTAACAAGTTGAGCTTGAGTGGATAAAACTAACCACTAACTCATTCGAGTATTCAATTAACTATTTGATTAAATATTTGCTTAAAAATAAATTATAAGCACTTTAATCACATAATGTTAAATAAGCATATTAGATAAGACAAAATCAAGCTTGAAAATTAAGTTTAAATTTATGTTTCACAAACAAGATTAAGCTTGAGCATTGTAAGCGAGCTCCAAGAAAACTCTAGTTCTGACTTCACAAACTAACTTAAATTGAACTTCTTAAATGAGCTAAGACCAAGCTGAGTTTGGAAGCTTTTACGTAGGTTCAAACTCTAGCTAGTAAACAAGTAACTCAGATGATCCATGCTCAAACATATGCAGCCTTAACAAGTCCAACTCAAACACACGTTGAGCCAAAAATAATAATCGGCTCATTCGCACTTCCGAAACATATTCGAGTTAACTACACACATGGGTTAACAAATATTGTAACATTTCGGTTTGTAATTATATTAAAAGATTAAATCAGTGGACTACAAATAATACCGATTAATCATTCTTCAGAAGTTGGGTGAAAGAACTCTGAAATTAAATGTGCTCTATTAAGAGTAAACCGAGGACGAGTGACTTTAAAAAAAAAAGACTTCTAATTAGCATGGCTATCAAGTTGGTTAACTGATTTAGTCACTATATATGATGTAAGAGTACCATAGGTGACTTCTCAACGAGAAAGTTTCTAATTAGTATTGTTGGTGGGTTAGTTTCATGATTTAGTTGCTGCAACAAATTTCTCAAAAGACACCATATATAATTAATTTTGGATACGCCCTAGTGTTTCACAAGCCTCTTGGAAGATAAAGTTGAATAAAAACTAAAAAAAATATTTTAATTGAAGAGACCATCTTTACCATTTTTATCATAATGTTGTAACTAGATCTGTTAGAGATTTCAACAACCCTTTAAAACTATCAATCAATATTAGTCCATCATGCTTCATATGTAATAGCAAATTATTTGGCTAATGATTTCATGTATATTAAGAAAAAAAAAACCTACACATACTTCAAGGTACTTATTGCAATTATCATTTATTTCGACAGGTGTGTGTCTTTTTAATTATTTAATCTTAAATGTGATGATCCTGTTCAGGCTATTAATTATGAAACCCATATTCCTATTTATCTCTGTCCCTAAGTAGGGTTTCTATTGTATTTAAAAGAATAAGATCTCACAAAACGCTAAGCGAGTCACCTTATCTATTATGATGGGCTGAAATTTCGTTCGTAATGCACAAGTTGTAAAATTGGCAAGAAAATTATGAAACATCCTGATAAAAGATTTGATCATATTCCAAGAATCCGTAAATATCTGATTTCAAAAAATATAAAAGTTTCTAGGATATTTTTGCTGATCGAATGCAAATACTAATTCATGGTCAATCGTACTGATTATCTTACAATACCTCGGAAGAAAGATCACCTCTGAATCATGATTACGAAAATAGATGCCATTTTTAACACCATGGTCTGAACTTGACGGTTTAAACTGTGATATGAAAATAAGAATGATAGATTTAACCACATGCATGTCCAACTAAGAAATGCTATATATCTCACATTTGGAGCTTTTAATATATGCTACTACTCATGGAATTAAGAAAAAAAAAGTGTCGGTATTTTGGAAGATACCGGTAATACTATACGTGGAAAAGTTCAAAACTTAGACATTGAGGTAATCGGGACTAAGTTTATAAACACGAGAATACTCTTTCCAATATCAAATGTGGGACTAAGTCATTTAACATTTCTCTTTCTGGTCGGTCACGGTCGAAGTCATGGTAAGAATACACGAGACAGTACCGAGAGAAAATAAGAGCAGACCTATCGGAGGGACAGAGCCCTAAAAACTCACCTGTTCTGATATCATGTGAAAAATCTCAAAACATAGACATTAAAGTAACTATGATCATACTTATAAACATATAACTAAGAAAATTATATATAATTTTCTTTATTTTATTGGTGTTATTATTTCGTATACTTCGTTACCAAGTCTGATGTAAGGGTTGCCGAATATTGATGCTTACACACATTCTAAGTTACACGACTTCGTATTATTATTATTATTTTAATTCCTATGTATGCAAATTTTTAGGGTTCAACTTTACACTTCCACCGAATTTCATCCACGTTCCAACAACTTTCTTGATTTTTTTTTTGTTTAACTGATATTTTTCTTTCACATATATCATCATGGTCATTATTTTTCAAATGTTATTCTGGTCATGTGTTATTATTACGCTTTTACCATTCACACATTCTTGAGAAGTGAGAACTATATATGCAAACAGTGAAATGATTCTCGCTGTTATTTTTTTTTCCCCACACCCCCACACTTACTAAACTATACTACCCCTTATCACAACATAAACAATTGTAAAATTTATATCCTGACGTAAAAATTAATGTATAAATATAAAAATTAATACTGTAAAATAAAAATATTAATATATAATTATTAAAAATTTAATAGAAAATAATATTTATTTACTATTTTAATAAATTGTTATGTATATCGTAAATATAAAAAATATTGGATATTTTGATTTTTGTGAAGGAACAGATTCAATCAAAATCAAAATTGCGATTAACCCTTATTATCCGAATTAATTTTTGAAAACAAATATTACCGTACAGAATTCGACTCGTCTGCAATCAATCTCTTCTCTCCCATGAAAACAATTGCTACGATCAGGCAGAAGAAGAAGATACAGAAGAAGAATCATGTATTCAGATGCTCAAACCAAGGACCTGTATACGTAGATGCTTCCTTTTTTTTTTCTTTTAAAAAAGGAAGATCAGTATATACCAATATGAATATATGTCCATCGTAATAATCGCTGGAGTGCCCTAGACGGGAATGGGTCAAAACTCAAAAATTTTAACGTTACTGTTGGGGCGATATCCAAACTCAAAAGCAATATTGATATATTTTCACGTAATTAAGCGTTGTAAAAAATTCAAAAATCGTTCGAGAGACAAAAATGCATAATGGCCGTGTCGGCGGCGCTTGGGCTCTTCTGTTCTGGTTACGGCATTTTATCGAACACCTATCAGCCGATGGGCGGCCGCTTCGTGCGGGGAGGGGAAGCCGGCTTATCCTGCTAGCGCCATGGCCGCCGCTGCTTGCAGAAGCCTCATTTTCCGCGGTCAGCACCTCGTAGAACCTTCCTCTTTCACCCGTTTCCTTCCTCGGCCTCCATGGAGGTCCCTCCCCCTCTCCTCCCGTCGCACTCTTCTCTCTGCACGGCAACAGCGCCGTCAACATCGCTGCTGCGCCGTCCCAGCGAACGGCCAGGAGCTCCGCCCTCCCTCCACCCATGCCCGCCCTAACGTGGTCGACATCCTCCAGGATCGCGGCCTCCTCGAGTCCCTGACCAGCGAGGGCCTTCGCTCGGCCTGCTCGGACCCGGCTTCGCCGCCCCTCACTGCCTACTGCGGCTTCGACCCCACGGCGGAGAGCCTTCACCTGGGTAACCTCCTCGGCCTCATCACTCTGTCGTGGTTCCAGCGATGCGGACACCGGGCCGTCGCACTTGTAGGCGGCGCCACCGGAAGGGTCGGGGATCCCTCCGGTAAGAGCTTGCAGAGGCCAGAGCTGGATGGCGAGATCGTCGAGAGGAACAGCGCCGGAATCAGGGAAATCATATCTGCAATCTTGGGTAGAGTTGCTGGGAGCAAGGATGCCGATGCCGGTTCCGATAACAAAGTTAACTTGGATAGATATATGGCGGAAGACGAAAGTTTGGCAGCTGAAAATTGCGGTTCGTTTGTGATTCTGGATAATTTCGATTGGTGGAAAGATATGAAATTACTGGATTTCCTCCGGGAGGTGGGAAGGTTTGCCAGAGTCGGCACGATGGTAGCCAAGGAGAGTGTCAAGAAGAGGCTCGCATCAGAGGATGGGATGAGCTACACAGAATTCACGTATCAGCTCTTACAGGGTTATGATTTTCTGTATATGTTCAAGAAGATGGGTGTCAATGTGCAGATTGGTGGTAGCGACCAATGGGGAAACATTACTGCTGGCACTGAACTGATCAGGAAGATTTTGCAGGTAGAGGGGGCCTATGGACTCACATTTCCCCTACTGTTGAAGAGCGACGGGACGAAGTTTGGGAAAAGTGAAGATGGGGCAATCTGGCTGGCATCGTCAATGCTGTCTCCGTACAAATTCTATCAATACTTCTTTTCAGTCCCGGATGCTGATGTTGTCAGGTTCTTGAAGATTCTAACTTTCTTGAGCATGGAGGAAATCGAACAGCTGGAGGAGAAGATGAGGTCGCCAGGGTATGTGCCCAATACTGCTCAACGGAGGCTTGCGGAGGAAGTAACGCGCTTTGTTCATGGTGAAGAAGGTCTACTGGAGGCACTGAGGGCCACTGAAGCTTTAAGACCAGGGACAGAGACGCAGTTGAATTGGCAAACGATTGAAGGCATTGCCGAGGATGTACCGTCATGTTCTTTGGTTTATGACCAAGTGTTGGGCTCTTACCTGGTCGATCTCTCTGTCTCTTCTGGTCTGCTTGGCAGTAAATCCGCAGCGAGACGTCTGGTTAAGCAAGGGGGCCTTTACTTGAACAACAAAAGGGTAGACGGTGAAGACAAGGTTATTGAAGTAGGTGACATCGTTGATGGAAAGGTGCTTCTGTTGTCTGCAGGAAAGAAAAACAAATTGGTTGTGAGAGTCTTGTGATTGTTTACATTGTATGTTAGTGGAGATTCTATGTCTCCCTGGCCTGGTTTTTATTTTCGGTTAAGGATCCATTAGTTTTGGTGTAAAACCTGCTAAGTATCGAGGGGTTAATTTATTAAGACTGCTTATTTGTAACCAGCAGCAAGTGACGACCGGGACTAATAAAAAGGATTCTCCTTTGACTACCTTCAATTTGGATTATGGCATTCGTCCAAAAGCATGTTTGCTGGGTTTTCCCCTTTATACCGAAAAAGAAAATTGTAATTCTTTTCAATAAAGATACATCCGTGAAGCATCTTTCTTGGGTGGATATTCTCAGAAAACCTTAATAATCATCCGGGTTGCGCTTGGTTCTTCCTCCCTTTTCTCATCCTTTTTCATTTCCTTCTGTCTTCTCACATATTTTCTCATCTTTGCCTCCCTTTCTTATGCCCAATCTTTCTCCATTTTCCCTCCATCTTCCTGGGCACTCAATTTTTTCCACTTTTTGCCTCCCTCCCTCCCCTCATCTCTGCCTCCCTCTTCCGATCTCCTAACACTACTGGCCACCCGACCTTTCTCCTCCTCCCTTTCCTCTTTCGCAATCACCACCAGCAGCCAGGTTGTGCAGCACCCGTGGAATACCCTGCACCCAGGTTATGCACCTACTGTTGTAAGGGTGTTCTTGGGTTGTTTTGGTTCAAGTTGGGAGATTTTTTTTCCCAACCCAAACCAAACCAATAGCCCAGTCAACCTGTATCGAACCATTCTTGTTCTGTTTGGTTCTGTTCAAACTGAAAATTAAATATTTATTATTTAAAATAATTTATATATAATATATCAATTTAAAATTTAAAATATTTAAAATATTTATTTTTATAATAAAAATATATAAATGACTATTTATCAATATAAAAACTTATTTTGTAATATATTTCTGGTTAATTTGGGTTGGCGCTTTGGTTTGGTTTCACTAGTTCATGAAACTGAACCAAACCAACAGCCGGTTCAACCTGAACCAAACCAAAGCAAACTACTTGGTTCTGTTCCGTTCATCGGGTTGAACCAAACCATGAACGCCCCTAGGAATGACTGGAGGAGGAAGAGAGAAGGAAGAACAGGCACTTACCTGCTCGTGACAGCTCGGTGACTGCTGTGACAGTACTCTGATGGCTGTGGCTGTTGCAGCTGTCCACGGCAGCTGCTGCAAACCCTATGGACAGATTGGTGTCTCGCGACAGCTAGTAAAACTCCTGTCCTAGGGGGTGAAGGAGGAGAAAAGTGAAGAAAATTGTATATCTGACTCACTTATCAAGATCCTATATGGGGATGGTCCGCTTAAAGCACTAAAGCACCTGCCTTGGGCTGTATCCGCCCACTTAGGTGCCTAAGCCCAAGTGGCTGCTTTATTGGGCTTGTAGAAGGTAACTGATATCTTTGTCGGCCTTGGGCTGCTTTGGTGCTTTAAACATCACTTGAGCAGGCACTTTGAAAACCCTGGTCTAAGTTTAATATTAATAAAAAGTAGGCAAAATTTAGTAGTAAGAAAAAGAATATTTGATGAATGGAATTTCTACATTGCATATTTTCTAGTAAATAAGTCAGGGAATTTATAGTGAAGTTTCCTGGGCATGTTTTTACATACGATTGATAGATGAACAAATATGTAAATTTGAGCCTAGACTAGAAAATTGCAAGGGAAAATTGTTGAATTTAATGATGGTTTTGTGCAAAATACACGTGATTGGTTATCTTCATCTCCCTTGTGATTGTTCAAAATGTTTACTAAACATATGGGTGGGCTGAATACCATCACCCAAAGATTCTTCTGGAGGAAGGTAGCTATTAGAAGGCCCCTGATCGCATGGGTTGTGACACAGTAAAGACAGAAAGTACCTGAATTGAGATTACTTGGAATTTTTATTTGGCACTTCTTGGTTATTCTTTTTGGAGATTTTGACATTGAGGATTGGACCTTTTGTTATATGTGCATTACAAGAGTCCTGCAGCTAAATCTTGGATCATGTATCAATTCCATGCTTAGTATTTCTCATGTTTTGAAAACCCTTTTGCAGGCCAAAAGCTTCATCCTGTGAATTGTTCAAGCATTGTCTTTGCTGTAAATATGTTCTGTGGTTCGTTCTCCCTTCTACTTGTGGCTATGATTTTTGGCGGTGATGACTTTGTGATAAATGGACACTACTTCGTAGGTAACAAGATAACAATCTTCTGGAAGCAATTAAGCAGCCATCTGCTCCTATGTATATTCTGCACGATTGACAAATGCTCCCTGCTTGTCAGGACATGATTTGTATCTAGTTCATCTTTCCCATTGGTGAGTCCTTGGCATAAGAATTGCTCACATTAGATTGTGCAAAACAAAACTGAAGCTGGTATTCTTACAATGCTGATGGCCATTGCTACATCTCAAATATTGATGATATGCTAACCCTCTTAATAGATCATTATTTTTGTTATCATGGTTCTCAAGGATGTCTTTTAGTGCTAATATTTCTGAATCTGATATAGTAGAATGGCTTTTACTTCTGTATCTAGTTGATTTGATGAAATGAACCATATATAGCATGCTTATATCATTTTTATTTTTTATGATTTCTATTTAATCTAAAAACTCTTTTTTTATGGGGATGGAATGTTTATTTTAAACTGGCTGCTGATTATCTTGCGAAACGAATCTTTTGAAAGATTTTTATTGTGGGCATGTATTTACATTATTACATCTAGTAAACATGGTGACTATTACTTCTCTAAGAAAACACAGTTCAGTGATGGCGTCATGGCGGTGATGGGGGGCTCCGGCGATTCCTGAGCTGGTACTGGACGCGGGTTGGTCGTCACCATCGCTGGTGGGGGTTCGAGGGCTGCTGCTTCCCGGGGATTCTTCACAATTGGGTGTTCTTTAACTCTTCCTCCATTATCGAGTTGAGGGATGACAGTAGCACATTCTTCTGGGAAAACCATTGGATTGGGCATGCCCCTTTGGTGACCATGTTTCTCAAGCTCTTTAGCTTATGTCATGATCCTCATGTCAAGATCTGATGCAACTGGGATGGTAAAGCTAATTGGTGTCTTTCTTTCTTGGGAAATTTGAAGAAATTTGTGATCTGTCTTCTTTGTTGTTGCTCCTTAAAAGTGCAAGTGCGATGAGAACAAAGAAGAGAAACTTAGTTTGGTTGCCCTGTAAACATTCAATCTTTACCATGAGATCAACTGTTAGGAAGATGAGACTTTGGGAGGAGTGGTGGTTGCTTGGCATAGGGCTGTCTGCTTGCCTATTCTTCCATTCAAGGCCAAAGTTTTCTTATGGAAAGTTGTCAAGCAGACTCCTAATGAGATGTTTTCTTCGTAAAATTCTTTCTATCAACTCAACGGCTTGCATGTTTGGCAGAAGCATAGAAGGAACTCTGCGCCATCTCGTTATCTATGGTGGGATTATCAACTCTCTTTGGAGAACCATTTTTAGGGTTTGGAAGATTCATTGGGTTGAACATATTAATAAAATGTCGTTAATGTTATATTGGTGTTAGTTGAACCTGCAGCCATCTGAGCTCAACATCTGGAAGTTCATCCTACCTTCTATGCTATGGTCCATTTGGCACACAAGAAATAAAAGAATATTTGAAGAGCACTTCAAAAATCTGGGGATGATTATTTCTACCATGTGCTTTCTTGTGAGAGATGGGTGGCTTGCTCATTTTGGTTTCTGGGAAGCTTACAGTTCTCTACTTTTTTTCTTGCAGACCTTCCTTCCATCTACCTCCTTGGTAGAAATTTGGCCTTTGGCCATATTAAAAAACACACTTCGGCTGCTTATTCATGGATACGAATGATTTATTGCCTAAAATGATTGTCAAAGGGAAGTCTTGGTTCTCTCCAAGTAAATGTATTTCCAAAAAGAGCGAGGACTTAATATGGCCAGTCCCTAAGTTCCGACTTGTACTGAGCTAATAGTCAGGGACACCTTTTCTTGTTGACCTGTACTGTTGGCTAAAATGATTGTCATGGCAGTCCTACGAGTTCTGGTGATCCATGTAAATGTATATATATCTACAAAGAGCAAGGAATTTACTTGAGATGTTCAGTCAGTTGTATTGAACTAATAGTTAGGGGCATCTCTTTGTACTGACCTGTACTATTGACCAACAGTCAACTCTGTATGGTGCTGATAACTTTGGAACAATAGCATGATTCGCTTTGTTAAAATAGCCTATAGTTATAAGGTAAACAAAGCAGGAAGCGAAGTAAGTGACAAAACAAATTTTAAAAATCTTTGAAACTACGTTCTAAGGAGAAATAATAAACACAAGAAACTCAGACTGTGGGATAGTGAAAAGGAAAATCCTTTTATATTCATTAAGGCATGCAGCCTTTTGGCAGGGAGTGTTGGTGACAAGGGCACAGCATACTTCCAAACTGAGTGTTCTTGTAAATCATGCATAAACATGCTATATTAGATATTAGTCATAAGCATAATAGATAAAAAATTGTGTGAGAAATAATAATTAAGGAAATTTGAGCGAAAGTACATTTTGATGGTTTTAAACATATTATACTCAAACCAGACCAGAGGCTCTAGTTAGATGAGTTGAATGTATTGGAATTGTCAGAGGGAAGAGGATGTGCTAGACCTAGATTAGTTTCAAGAGTAATTTATTATCTTTCGAAAGATTTAAGCCCTCTAAAGAAGTAG
This sequence comes from Cryptocoryne crispatula var. balansae, assembly GCA_036172225.1. Classification (NCBI taxonomy): domain Eukaryota; kingdom Viridiplantae; phylum Streptophyta; class Magnoliopsida; order Alismatales; family Araceae; genus Cryptocoryne; species Cryptocoryne crispatula. The sequence goes on along the minus strand of CM069927.1, from coordinate 36,991,652 downwards.
CTGAAAATCATTCAAGTGGAGCCACGGCATCAATCTTGAAGACTCAGATAATTTGGGACTAAGGGTAAGTTGAGTTGGCTTAAAGTTATGAACCAGGCTTAAACAGGTGGCTGCATTTGATATCCCTCACTTTTAATCTGAGCTGTTTTAGTTTATGAGTTTTTTCTGTTTTAATAGATTTAACTGTTCTGTCCCACCTGATCTAATCTGGAGTTCGTGTCTCAGTAGGCAGCCCGAAACCATCACAAATTAGACTTGATACTAGCTCAGTGGCAAACAAGGTGGTGGTTACCTCTGCCAAACTGTTAGTCAGACTGTAATAGGTATACAGTTTCTTCTAGTTAGACATTCGGTGCTGCTGGACCTCCAACCAAGGGAAGAACTGAAGCCGGAGCAATGGGTAATGTCAATTACGTGTAAAGTTCCCCTACATCAGCTGTTGGAGGAAGCTCCATTGTTACGCATACATGATTTTTTTAAGTACATATCCCCCCATATGCCGATACTGTGGTAGTTCCTCCAAAAACTTGCTCTGTAGACGAGCAATCCTTCCATCCTTTGGAGCTGACAAGCATATGGCCTGTTGGCACCTGCATGAGGACTTCACTTGAAAGCCAGACGAGTTGTCAACCCTCAGCTCAAGTCCAGATATAAACATAAATGGGAGTCACTTCAGTTTCTTGTCTCTTCTGCATACGAATCATTCAGCACTTAGATATAGAGAAGCGGTGTTGTACTGTTTGTTGGTGAAGGAATGTTTGTGAAGCTTAAAAGCTTCTCGACACACCTGGTGGATTGCTGTCAGGACTACAACGTGAAAGGATGGACTTTTGCTGGGTTAATTGCATTCTATTAAATCCTGGTGTGTGATTTTGAGTTTTAAATCTGTCGACATAAAAATATGTTTTTTTTCTTTCTGCTTGTATTCCCTTGTTCTTCTAATGTATTTCATTAGTATTTCTTATGAATGTTTCTTTCTGTACAGCATGAACAGCACGATGAAGAAGAATTTTGTTGGTTGGTCTCTTGAATCCAACCAGGTGTACTTGTTGACATAAGAATTATGTAATTTTGATGCTTTCTCTGTTCGATATACCCAAATCTGCTGGGTGTTCAATTCCTTCTTCGAATTGAAATGGTTGAAACTGAAACCTTCAGAAATTCGGGAGACCGCGGGTAGTGGTCATGTTGTGATCCTCAAGCTGATCTTCACAATGCGTTACTACCTCGGTGTCTCCTGCCCAGTAACCTAGAGGACATTGCACACAATGGAAAATCTATCTCTTTGCCTTATGATTCTCCAAATAATATCGATCTTGCAAGATTTTATGTGCAATCTTTGCAAAAGAAAAAAAAAAGAACTTACCATGTTATCTATACATAAAATTTTTATCGGCAATCTGGGCATGTGCAGAATATCATGATTTCCAAGCTTCAAGTACATGTTATCCGCCGGCCGAGCATAGCTCGGTTTGCACCCCCCCCCCCCTCCCATTGGGTTTGCGGGAGGGCGGGGGTTCGAGGATGCCAGCTGGCATCCGGCTCTCCCCCTGGGTGGGGGGGGGGGGAGAGTTCACGGGTGGGGACGAGTCGTGGGGGCTCGATACCTCGTCGACTCACGTGCGCGGCGGGCAACTGGCCAACGTGGCCATGTGACCCAAAAAAAAAAAGTACATGTTATCCAGCCTGCCAAGAAAGTTTGAACGAGGAGAAGGTTTGCGCCCAGTGGAAGCTCTCGTAGCTTTGATCACTGGCTGTGATCCTCTCTGTGTTCGGTGCGTGAAATATGTGAAGATCCGCTCTCAGCGGCCTGCACCACGGTTTCTTTTCGGTGAAGTTGCGTCCTTTGAATTTTACAGTCATCTACCATTTTTCTTCATCGTAACATGGCGCGTGAAAGGCTCAATTTAAGGGCGATCTTCATCTACCTTTGTCATAATTATTTTTTAACGATGTGAATGAAAATGGGCATAGCAATAAGAACAAAAAGGAAAGAACAAAGATGCAGTGCAGTCCATGAACATGAAATGCGAATTGAGCAGACAACAACAGTTTTGCTTGGTAGCCATGGCACCCTCTATCAAGAACAATCCGCTTCCTCCATGGCAAGCAAGAGAAAGATTCATCCTCGTAATCCCCGTTCCTAAACTAGAAAAGTACGTGCGCTCGTCGAACATTCTCAATGCCGCACAAGCAAATGTGAGCATGCAAGCAATCAAGCACATAATTAAATGAGGAATTAAGCACAGGAGGCCCATTTCTTGTGAAGCACTTTCACATGAGACCCTGTGTCAGAAAATATTTAATGGAAGGTTCACTCTTTGCGATTTATATTACTTCCACCACCCCAAGTTTCTCCTGACCTTGTTAATTCTTTTTCGAAGGACCCAATTGCCCTTCTATCGGCAAGAGAAATAACAGGCACCCCAATCTACGGTGTCGAGAGAACGCTCTCGATCTCAGACATAACAAGGTTCAAAATACTTGTTCTGTCGTGCGAGTCTCTCGGGTCAAATTATAAACTCCATGGATATCGTCGTATATGAGATTGAGTGTGTTTTCTCGTACATGTGCCCGCGCCCGAGAAAATTTTTTCTAATCTTGTGTCGTAAAGTTGAGTTTCTAAATCTGAATTTTGAATCTATTAACTTAACTCAGATTGTCGCACCCATGGGACCGAGATAACGTTAATTTGTTTACAGTTTTACCGATGGATCTCAGGTAAAAGCTTTTCAAGACAATCAAACATGGAGCGAGAAATGAAAAAAAAAATTAAGAACAGTGAGCTTCAATAATGATCTAGATATTATTTAAAAAAATTCGGGGCTAAACTGTGAACAGACGCCACCAAAAACAAGCATATGCTCGACTGGGAAGGATATGCAAGTAAATGGTTGCTACTACCCGGAGGAAAAAGAGACAACCGAGGCGTCGATATTTTGCTAAAAAAAAAAGGAAAGGAATTCGAAATAGCCTTCTGAAGTTAAGTTGATCGTCGTGGAGGGGTCGAACGCAACACTGGTTTGGCAAAAGTTCACTCAGATCATTAATTTGTACGATCCGAAGCACCATCAGATCATTAAAACGAACTGAACAAGTTGGTTACCGTGGGAAGATTGGGGTTCGGGGTGTTGAGCAAGGACGTGCGTTAAACTATCCGGAGGAGCGAAAAATCAAACCGAATCGGTTTATTTGGTTCGATCTGAACCTCGTCGGGTTCGATATGGTTTGAAAATTTTTCCAAGCTGATTTAAACCAAATCAAAATGTCCAAACTTAACTAATTAAAATATAACAAAAACTATCAATAGACTAATACTTAAATATCATATAATAACAGATATTTTTTTAATTTTTTATGACTTAAAAATCGATATATGTGTAAAAATTAAAAAATTTATTACTTTATTTATTTATTATCTCATATGGAACTAAATAAGATCGAAACAGCTCGATTCGATTAAATTTGAAAGCGTAATCTGGCCAGCTCATTTAAAAAATATTTTAGAATCAGGCCGAGATGAAATCTGATGGTACACGCACCCATACCTTGAGTTCATGTGGGCAGACCATGAACAACTTTGTAATCTTCGGTTAATAATAAGCGTTTAATATCTTCTTATCTTACGTATACCCCATTGTATAAATTACTACGTACATTTTAAATAAAAACTAATGGGTGTTTGGTTACATGTTAATGAAAATTTTAATTTTAATTTTTAAAAATTGTAAGAAAACTCGTTAAAAGAGGTGTTTGGCGGCCTCGACAATTTTATGTTTTAAAAGTGATTTTCTTCCTAAACAAAAAGAGAGAGAGTTTCACCTCTTTCTTTTTTCTTGTGGTCTCCCACTTTGTTTGGTCATGAATGATAGTAACTCTTTTTTGTTATCACATCCCTCCAAACATGATAATTTTATGTCATGAGTTGGTTCACTTTTTATTGTAATATAATTTTTTATCATAAAAGTGTACAAAAAATTATCATGCAACCAAACACCCTATAAGCCATTTTCTTAGTTTTCCGGGTCAGGTTTCTTTTCTAGTTTTCGCTTTTTCAATAATTAGAATATGTAACTTATCCATTAAAGGCCGTTTGCTACCGATATTTGTTGGGGATAATCATAATTTATTCTCCCAAATATGTAAGTGGTTCCCAAATTAATTATACTCATGGAAAAGATTGCCTGATTAAGTGGCCCATCTGGTACTACAAGATTTGATTTGAAGATAAACATTGTGTATCCCTAGAAAAACAGATAATTAACTAAGTTTATCGCTAAATTTAAACTCGTGCCGAAGGTCTTTACTTGCACAAAAATAATCAGAGGATAAAATCAGGGTGTTTGATCCCGCGATAAGTTTTTGTAAGCTCTCGTGATAAAAAGTTGTATTAAAATAAAAATGTAAATTAATCAATCACGTAATTTTGTCATGTTCGGAAAGACACGATGATAAAAAAGAATAGATATTATATATGATCAAACAAAATGAGAGATCACAGGTAAAAAGAGAGAGAGTTTATATCCTCTTTGTTCGGTCTAAGAATAACAAAATTATTTTTAATAAATTGTATCATAAAAATATAAAATTATAACAAAAACTCAGCTTGTCCCGCAACCAAATACCCCATAAGTTCATCTCCAAATTAGATGTGTGCCAAGAGGTCCTTAATTAAAAAGGTTAGATGAATGCGTGAATATTAATTAAACCGTCTTCGTATAGCCAGAGAACTATAAGTCAACGGGCAGTACTGTTAGCGCGTACGTTGTCGCCAAGACAAAAAAACAAAAAATAAAAATTGACATGTAATATTCTAGTAGATCGAAAGAGGTACCCACCGAACATAGTAATTCAGAAGACAATTCTTGTCCGAGCTGATATGTACACATAACGATGAAAACCATCAATTTAAAAAAAATAAATAAAACAACAGATCGAACAACCTGCGGAGAACGACCGGTAGAGAGAAGTATGGGAACAACCGAGAATAAATTAAACAGTTTCTTTTCCAGCGGTCTATCAAAGGAAGAAATATTACTAGACTGCCTAACATGGTCAGAGGATGGAACAGAGACTATAGGGATGCAAACGAATCAATACACTTGGCGAGTAGTTCGAAGTTCGGCTCGATAAAAATTTGGCTCGATTCGTTTATTATGTTGAATGAATAAATTTCAAAAAAAAATAAAAATTGACTCATTAAACGAATCGAGTTTGAACAAACTCCTACCCAACTCGATAAACTCACGAACAACTCGATTAAATATTCTATTAGATATTTATTTTTAAAAATTTAATTATGAGTATTAATATTTATACATCGACACTTGAATATATTAAATGATTCAAAATTTTAGTTTAAACTTAGATCGAGATCGGTAAATGAGCTAAATCTAGAGTCTTACAAATAATTTTTTATTGATTTTGAATTTTATAAATAAGTTTGTATGTAACTTAAACTTGAACTTGGATCGAATTTTAGTTCGGTCATTATTTTAGTTCGAGTTCGATTCGACTCGATTAATAAATGAATCAAGTTCGAACAAAAAAATTTAACATATTCTTTACAATTCTAAGTCGAAATCATATAGAATAAATAAGTCGAGTTGGATATCATATATTACTCGACTCGACTTGCTCGGCTAAGGGTCCATTTGGTTTCATGTAAAACCAAAACCCAAGAAAATGTCTTCCACCGGAAACTATTTCCATGGAAATTGGAAACAACCCTAATTATTTGGTTGTTTGTCTGTAGTTTTGCTTTTCTACGAAATCTCATCGAATGCTTCGAGTAGAACATAACACCATCAGATAATTCTATCGATATTCATAAAATTAAATTATTTATTTATAACAAAATCTTGATGTAAAAAAATTTAAGTAAACTATTTTGCATGAAGTTATTTTCAATGAAATTTAAAACATATTTTATTATTTAGAGATTAGTCAAGTAGTTTTCTGAAAAATAACATATATTACTTTCTTATTTTTGAATCAGTTTATTAAATTATTTTTAGTCATTCAGATATCTTTACATCATTTTTTTAAAGTTCACGTAAAATTTACTATAGTATAGTCATTTATTTACTTGAATATTTATAAATAGTCATTAATATCAAGTTTATATTTTAAAATTAGTCATATGATAAAATATCTTTAGAACTAAAATTTTTATATAATATTTTTACTCGAAATTCATATTTTGGAAACCGGCAAACAAGTAAAATACGCACTACTTAATAATTTAACACAAAAGGTTCTTGTAATTATCATGTAAAATAATTTAATTAAAAAATAGTTTAAACACTTGTTGACTCAGGTTTCAGTTAAATTTTTATTGATAAATTTATTAAATGAGTAAATGATATAAAAATATCTTTTAATAAAATTATTTTATTTTTCAACCACATAAGAATAAAAGGGTTCATCTATCTATGTCTTTAAAATTAATTTTAAAAAGTAAACTTAGTAGAATTGGTAATATCTATTTGATGTTGTATATTTATTAAAAAAAGTTACACTACGGAAAGCGGTATTCGCTCGGTTCAAGCGGATGCCAAAATTCTCATTACTGTGAACCACCGATAGGTATTTTAGTTTACGTGCAACCAAGTACGTCCGTTGAAAGTATTTTCTGGTGCATGGAGCAGGCTCTCCGTGTAAACAAACGGACACAAACTCAACCCGTTTCCACCACCCGTAACTAGGAGGACGACGCGATTCCATCTCCGAAGCTTGGCCGTGTCCCGGCAGCCGCGGAAAGGCCGACGACGACAGAGCGCCGCCAAGGGCCCTTGGTCTCCGAACCATAAATCCCGTGTACATCATCCAACACCACGAGGCAGAATATATATATAGACACGTGCACGTCAGACTCCTGCGCCTTTTACCCTCGGTCAAAGGGGGAAGTAAGAAACTCCAAGAATATTCCGTGTCAGCTGCTGCCTGCCTTCTCTAGTCTAGAAGACGCGCGTTCATCACCGTATCATCCCGCTCGGCTCGCTGATGGCCCGGACGTTGACCGTGCACGGGTGCGACCTTGGCCCTCATTCAAAACGTTTTGCGTTATTTAATTGTGATTAGACTGTGAAGATTTAGAGCAGCACTCTGCAGGGGCGACAAATATTATAATAGCAACACATAATTACGAGGGTGCGTCTAGATTATATATATAGAATGGGGGTTTTTTGATCTTTTTTTCTTTTCAGTCCCGGAACCAACCCTTGATTTATTCTCTATCTAGTCCTCCCAAGTGTGTGTTCGTCAGAATCATTTTCTTTGTTTTTACAGTGAGAAATCGGTCATTTCAAAACATTTTCACAGCTCCTTACGTACGTACGTCACCAATATCGTACCTCTTCCAAAATCTACCTCCGAGCGAGCTCTTCTGAACTAATTAACAGGCCAGGTTTCCCATTCGGATCATATATTGAGGTGGCAGAGTGAGTGATCATGCATATTTCCGACGACGAATATTAATTACGTAGCGCATGCATATATATACATATGTCAAATATTATTTTCCAGACAGTTTTATACTTACAATATAAGATTTAATTAATACTCCGGCCGGTGAAGATAATTTAACCCTATTATTGGACGTACGTACCAGAATATCTATTATGTTGACAATTTCAAAATGGATATCTAACTCGAAAACTTCTATCCATATCAACTAATCACATCATCGTTATCTGACGTACGGCTGAGATTTAGGACATCATAACACACATGCACTACCGCATCTCATCATCGCGAAACACCCTCCTCCTCGGCAACCGGCAGTCGACACTCAGCACACCGGTCCTCCGTCCTCTCTTCGACAACTTAGCAACCTGTCTAGTGTCTTCATAAGCAGTCAGCACTTGATGGTGCCGCTGCCAACCCGCAGGCTGCCAGCCGCAAGAGCTTGGCAAGCCCCCCATCCCTAGAGGATTGGGCAACAACAAGCTTCAATAGATCGACTCTTCCCTCCGACCACCTCCAAGGCTCCATGGTACTCCCGCTCTGTGAAATTCCAACAAGGCACATGCACTAAGGAGAATCAGATTCAGATCCAGACTATGATAAAGACATAGAATATTCTTTCGGTGATCAATATGGGATAAAACCCTTCAACATTCTTCCTCTCGACCAGCTACCACCGTCAGAGTCACGATAATAATACACTGGACAAGGTCAAGCGAAAATAAGAGGAAATCTACCGGAAAATAGAGCTAAACAGAGCCTACAGCTTGACTAGCTCTGATACCATGTGAAATTTCAAAAATACACGTGCGTTAAGGAGATCCAGATCCAGACTATGATAAAGGTACAAAATATTCTTCCAGTGACCAATATGAGATAAAAAACATGCTCGACGTAAAAGATGTGTGTTGTCTGTTAGTTCTCTATATATATCATGTCAAAGGAACATCTCTCGAAGGCCATGTTTTCGTGCATTGTATGTTATCAGCACGGAAGATGATTTCAGTATTGTGCCGGTGGTGCCTGAGTAAATTGAGTCATTGCCTTCCGAAGATGTTCGAGCAACTTCCTATTTTGTGTGAGAGACTAATTCGACTATGAATCACGTTATCAGTATCTTCTTTGTTAGAACACGCCCCAAAGAACAAGATGAAGTTTTATTCCTTTTTTTGTCGGAGTATTAAAATGGTATTATATGATATTTCTGCATTTTCTTTGCTTCTCTTCTCATTTAACGAAGTACAATGTTGTGTTACATGCTCATATACATTTTGGTTCTCGTTGAAACTTAAAAGCTGATCCGTATTGCTGCGGATTACACAAGTTATTTCTTTGAGAATTGGAAACTCATACAAGATATTGATGAGTTTCAACTAGTTAGCATGCCATGCCACCTGAAATATGAACCTGAACCTGACTAAACAGATATTATAGTCTCCAAGTCATTTGTTTCAAATAGTTCTTTTATGCTGTGTTTTGGTTGATAAATTTATTTTATTTCTTAATTTAATGTATTAATTAGATCATATATATGCTATGTCTTTATATATTTTTATGTTATCTAAACTAATTTTTAAAAAGATAGTACAATGAAATTTGTGAATGAGTTCAAATCACCTCAGTCGCTCAAAAGAGGAAGTTCCCTTAATCTCCCTTAGGAGACAGTCACATATTTACAATATTCACTTAAGTGACAGTCCGAGTAAATCAGGATGAATCATTATTAAACTTGAAGATTAGTAATGAGTTATATTGAGTTTAGTATAACAGTTTAATCTGTTTTAGTAACGAATTGTATTATGATTAATAACCATTCAACTTTTTAGTAATAAGTTGAATTGTTACCGATTGTAATATAACTTGTTATTAAATCAGATTGAATCGTTACTAAAATATGGTGCAACCTGTTGCTAAACTTGATATAACCCGTTGCTAACTTTGGTGAAGTAATATTTTATATCGATTTACCCTTAAAGTATCATTTAAGTAGTGATTTAGAGTAGTAAATATTTTCTATTGAATATTAAGAAAACTCTGTTCTCTGACAGGCTGAAGACGGTCCAAACTCTTGGTCGATAAATCTGATCTCAATGGTAAACACATACACCGTGTCTGACCCATCTCGGTTCAGAGGAATAGAAAGATTTCCATGAGAGTAAAGAGAGAGACGGAGAGAGAGAGAGAAGAAAAGGGCGCATGCACGTACTATTTTAGTTTGCGCCTCCGCCGAGGAGCTCCGGCTCAGGTAATACGGACTGCCTACCATGCAGATACTATCTTAGTTTTTATTTCAAAAAAAAATAAAAATCAGAAGACATCCCTATCCAACGCGTCCCCAGTCACCGAGTTGACCTCTCTCTACGTGTCACCTTTCTACCGGCGCGCCTCACTCCCACGCGGTCTTCCTCCTCTTCTCTTACTCTTCCGCCGCTCTTTAAAACGCCGCCGCCTCCCTTTACCTTACCGCCGGCGGCACCAGCAGCTCCGAGATCCGATCGGCCTTCCTACATCCCGCGCGGGATCACGACACACCACCGCCTCCGCCGGCGACGATGAAGCCGTTAGACTCCGGGAAGGCCGCCGCCTGCAGGGCCGAGGAGGCCGCCAGGTACAGGGGCGTCAGGAAGCGGAAGTGGGGCAGGTGGGTCTCGGAAATCCGGCTGCCCAACAGCCGGGAGCGCATCTGGCTCGGATCCTACGACACCCCCGAGAAGGCGGCGCGCGCCTTCGACGCCGCCATGCTCTGCCTCCGTGGCCGCCGAGCCGGCCGATTCAACTTCCCGGGGCACCTCCCGGACATCGCCGACGCCCGCCGCCTATCCCACGCCGACATTCAGGAGGCCGCCGCCAGGTTCGCCAACAGTAGCGGCGCGCCGGCAGCCGCGGGCGGCCGCCGCCCCAACCACGCAGCGTCGGCGTCGGCGGACCTGTCGGCGGGGGCGGCATCGGGGGGGACGGTGGCGGCCGACCGGGGCGGCGGCGGAGGCACGGCCATCGACTGGTCCTTCGTCGACCTGCCGGCGCCCGCGGTCCCGGATCCGGCGGTGCCGGCAGCTGGGGACCAGATGACGAACTTCGCGGGTGTCTTCGACATGATCGCCGACTTCCCCGGCGAGTACTTCCCGGCGGCCGCAGCAGACGGCGCGCCGGACTTCTTGGAGGATAATGGGTATAGCCAGAGCTCGTGGCTGTGGGGGTCGTGGTGATCAGACCTCGCCCAGGAAGAGATAATTAAAACGCCTTATACCATATCCCCTCTCGCGTCGGCTTCCTCGGCAGGAGATCCTTCCCCGAGGAATTTTTGTTCTTCCCGTCGCCGGGATATTTTAACCTCCGGCGCGCGGTCCATTCATCTTCTTCCTTCTTTGGTTCTCTTCTCTCATGATGCTTGCCGCGACATGACACGGTAATTATATATATATATGTAGCTTTCAAAGCAAAACTCGACGCAGTTAAAGAACAAGAACAGCTCAAAACAGTACGGTTGGACATTGCTTGATTGATGTTCTGATCTTGCTGAAGAACAACGAGAGATACTGTTCCAGTGTTCTTCGTCTTCGCGCTCGATGTTCAAAAGAACAGGAACCAGGATTTCTCAGGCCTCGAGAGGATTGGAGTTCGGATCACCTTAAATCTCTGTGAAAAAAGAACATTTAATTTTCAATCAAAATCGATCACACATCATTTAAATAATAATTCAAATAACAAATTTAACGAACTGTTATCGAAAATAATTAAATTATTATCAATATTTTATTAATTTATTATATTAGATTCAATAATAAAGTTTTAAAATATCGATAATAATTCAGTAATAATTTATTAACTTATTAATAAATCTTATATCCGACATGTGCTGCCTCGTAAATAATTATACGTCCAAGGTAGATAAATAATTATGAATGGGTGCACGCGTCGTCCTCACGAGAGGCTTACGTGGGCCCACAAGTGGTAAACGTGTGATAAGCTACGCATCCACGGTGGCGGCTCGCTAGCTAAAGCTAGGGCTGTTGACTCTTTGTCCGAGGCTCTGCCACAATGGGCACGTGTGTATTCCCCCGAGAAAATCTTACAGTATATATATATATATATAAACAAAGATGTTGCATCTTTGATAAAATATGATTCAAAATCATATTAAATAATATCATGTATATATATTATACATTAATAAAGTACCTTTTGAATCGAATTAAGCCGGATCAGATTAATTTGTTGGGTTGTATTTAAGTACTAGAAATCGTTCACAGATATTTGATTATCAATATCAACATTAATACTCCCGTCGTAAACAAAGTATATATTATATACTGTAAGTATTAATTTGTATCAATTTTAACATCAATAATTTATCTTCTATAGATATGAACATCAATATTATATAATTCCATTTTTTGATAATTTTATTAAGTGACGTGATTTAACAACAGTCGGATGATAGTGAAAAAAGACGTTTACAATATCACAAAAAGCAAAATTGCAAATAAGATGTTTAAAAAGTCGAAAAAATAAAATTGCAACAATATTACAATAAGAAGAGAAAAGAATTTGCATCCATTGTACCAGACGAAGAAGCTGTTCATTTGTTAAATATGGTGGAGATTATCGTACAGCAAAGTGTGTGGTATATTATGAGAATCCTAAACATAAAATAATATTAACATCCATCGCCTTGTAAGAGAATCATTTCTTACCTTACAAAAGAAGTAATTATGAAGTTGCCTAAAGCTAATGAGGATTGTGGGACTTGGAGATGCTTGTTTGGAGACATATTTTCTAGAAGAATAGGAGAAGATGGCTTGCATGTTTATGCCAGAAGGAAGTTATCTTAGGACATATTTAGTTAGGGTATCATTCAAAAATGATAGTATATTAATATTGAAAGTTAATGCCCTATTTGGTAACACTATTGGGTATCTCTATCACCATCAACTTTAAAATTGATTTTGATAGAAACTATTAAGAGGTGTTTAGTTAATTGTATCAATTTTAAAATTTATAATGTAAACAAAACATATTATGTAATACAAGTGACAACTTGTATTAATTTTGATATTGATACTCCGACATTTGAAAATATTAATATCAATATTGATATAATACCAAAATTGAAACTCTAACCAAACAGAACATAAAATATCGATATCAAAATTGATATAAATCGACATTTGAAATACAAAGCATCTTTTTTTACACTACAAATTTCAAAATCCATACTATAACCAAACACCTCTTATTGTTTGTTATCGATATCAAATTTAAAATTAAAAATGATAGAAGCGTCTAATAGTGTTACTAATTAGGGCCTTAGCTCAAGGAAACAAGTTGAAATTTTACGTGACATGAGGATATGAATACGCAAAATGATTAATGATTAATGATTCCTTATTCGATTTGATACAAATAATGTGAAACATGAGCAGAAAAAGAATGAGAAAAAGTTCTTTCCTAAAATGAAAGATATACATTTAAGTCTGTGCGATTCATTGTTTGGTAGGTAAATAACATAGAATTTCTTGTTAGAAAGATTGTCCAAAATTGGCATTCATTTGTTCAAAAGTGAGTCATATAACAGACATGTCAAAAGATCATGTTTTTTATTTTATCACTTAATTTCATAGACGTTATATATATATATTGAAAGGCGAGCTTTTTAATGAAAAAAAGGAATCAAGTCAACAAGCTTGTCAAGAAATTTCAAACAATAAAACAGTGTTGAAAGAGGGAACTAATTGCACACTTTACACAACTAACACAAATAGTGGTGAATGTATAATTTCATTCAACATGGAATATTATTTCGCGTACCCACTCTCTATAACAAAACGGCAATGTGGCAAGGATGAACAAAATAAGATAATATCAAGTGTATGGTATTTAATTTGAAATCCTTTTGGGGAGGATATATGCCCCTCTTGTTAAGTACCTAAAATAATAGGTGTATTTATAATTAGATATGGTTATAGGTAGTACATATATATATCATTTTCCGACCTGCCTAGTTTTTAACTTTTTTTTTTCATTTTCCGACCTGTGTGCATGACAAATTATTTTGACGTATTTTGATTTCGCCCAGGAAGAACTGGAAATAAAAGATGATAATTATGAAATATAATTAATCTAAAAACTAACCAACAATAATGCACAAAAAAGAAGAGAACTAGTTGCCGCCGAGGATGCGGCACCATTGTGGATATGGGTGCAAAGGACCTGTTGAATTCGATAAGGGAATCCACCAGTTTCGATTTCGATTCTGATGAAGGTCAAGAAGATTCAATTTCTATTTTTATTATAATAATTTTGGGCTAGTCGGGTTCCGATTTCGATACAATTTCGATTTTGTTGTCGGAGAAGCCGAATTGGATAATTAATTTTTAAAATACATCTTAAATATCGATTTTTATTTAAAAATAAGTTAGTAATTTACGTATAAGAATTTAATACTTTATTTTTATCATCTTATTAATTTATTTATTATATTGTAATATTTATTTTATTTTTTCTAACTATTCATATATATTTTTATGGTCGGATAAGTTGAGTAGATTCAATTGATTCTAATTTTAGTTTCAATAAGTATAAAAATATTTAAAAATTTATTTTTATCATCTTATCAATTTATTTTATCATATTTTAATTTTAATTTAATTTTAATTTAATTTTAATTTAATTATTTTTTGTTATTTATTTTTTATTGTCAGATAAGTTGAGTAGATTCTAATTTTGATTTCTATAAGTATCGAAATATTTAATTTTAATAACTTATAAAATAAAAATAAATAAATATATTAATTTTTACCGAAATAAAATCAAATTATTAAAATATTTACACCCATAGTTCTAGATCAAGTTTCAGGGGAAATATAGCTCCCTCCCAATCTTGCTACCTGGGTTGACTGTGGATCCAGGATTGTCACATTATTACTCGTGTGCTGTCCGGGCCCATCTTGGCAATTAAAATTATGTAAGTATAAGTATAGCTATATATATACACACGTATGAATTTGTTAAGGGTACAAACTAATAAGATATTTGGATATATCAATTCAATTTTGATAAATATTAAAAGATTTGGATTATGTTTTTGTATCGGATGAGTTATCAGAATTAGAATAGAATAAACTAATTAATATCTTATTAGAATGGTCGCAAACGGTCAATTCCTTATCATCAACGAATATACTAACAACTTATTAAAATTATATATATACATATATTAAGAGTGTAAACATTCGGATGAGAAAACTAATTTTATTTAGTAATCAGAGTTAGCGATGGATATATTGATAACCTATCAGTTAATTTCGTATCTATTTATTTAATTTTTATTAAAAATAATATATACGTAAAATTAATAAATAAAAACTAATAAAATTACATTATATATTATTAATAAAGTAATAAATACAATTTTAACATATTACATCAAAATTTTAGTAGTAAAATAAGATCTAGTTGATATTTTTATAAAAATTGATATATACTATATATTTTAAAAAATATCAGATTATTGTGATTCAGAAGTCAGATTGGAATGAAATCAAAATGTAATGATTCAATCCAAATGGAATCAAAATCAGAAATATGTAACTGCTAGATCAATTAACTCACCGAACAACTGCATTGATCAACAACTTTCTTAGAAGATCTCTTGTTCTTGATTTAATCTCAACAAAACATGTTTAATTTAAAAAAAAATTAATTAATTTTTAAAAAATAATTAATCGATATTATTAATAATTTACCGATTTAATCTCTTAACATATTCACAAATTATGTGTTACAATCTATCTCTTTAAAAAAATTTGACGTCCTCTTCGAGATCACACACACTCAATTGACATCCTCGTCAAGATCACACATCCAAATAAGTCTCAATGCTGACTAAGTCATGTTTTGATACTATATATATAATGATTAAATTTACTGACTGATCCAACAATCGGACTGATCAACGACTTTCTCAGCAGATCATGCATTCTTGACCTATTCCTAACAAAACACGTCTATCTTCGAATGATCCATCCATATTATTGGTAATCCTCTTGGTGTTAAACCATAATATGCTGATGTAAGTTGTAACCATTATACTCTTCAAAAATATATAAATATATATATGCAGTCCAGATAAGGCTGCAATTGGACCAGCGTAATCTAAAAGCACCCCTTTCATCGACTCCAAGCCACTCCGATTCGTAACATATGATCAAACAGCTGGATGTCTTCAGATGGTTTCAAGTGTACAAACTTAATAACAACGACGTATTAACATTCCTTCTAATAAACTATTTATATAACGATTAAAGTAAATAATATAACCAGTGCTCTTACCCTCCCGCTGACTGCCGGTCAGCGGCGACCTTGACCTCTGGCTTCCTTAGCGAGGTCTTCTCTTCCGCGTCACTCCAGCCATTTCTGCCGCGCCATCGCTCCCCTCGCCTCGGCTGGCGTCAGAGTCGGCAGCGGCGGCGGACTTCTGGCGGCGGACGGCAGAGCCCTCTCCGGCCCCGGCGGCCTGCGGCGCAAGTCCCAGCCACCACGGCCGGAGTTCTCCATCCCCCTTGGACGGCGGGGAAGAGGACGATCCCGGGGCTCCGCCGGAGACGTTCACCTGGTAGGGCGCCTTGGCAACAATCCTGAGGAGAAAGCAAAAGACAGAGGAAACGGTTGGTTGGCAGCAACGTCGGGGTGTATCGGAAGAACGGGTGGAGTGCTGCGGAGGGAGAACACAAGAAAAGACCGGTCTTTGCGCTTCTCCAGGAAGCGGTGTAGCGACACCCTTCTGGCAATGGGCATGTCTGCAATCGAGAGGAGAAAGAATTACATCGGGACTGGAAGGTTGGAAAGGGATGAAGGGATGATGCGCGCGGGGAGGAGGAGAACCTGAGGAAGCTGGAACAGTCGGTCGCTGGGGGCACTCCTTTTTGGCGACAGCCGGAGATGCACTGGCGTCTACGGCTACCGCGCCGGCGGGGGCTGGTGGCTGGCTGTCTGGTTGCCGCGACGGCTCAGAGGCGGGCTGCGCAACGGGAGAACACACCTGGCCTGCCATGTAAACCAGCTCTCGTGCATTCTCTTCTGAGAAATTGTTGAAGACGACGGCTTTGCCCCCATAGAAAATCGTCATCTGTCCAAGCTTCTGCTGCCTGCAGCCCAAAAAACCCACAGTTAGGTCCCGACAGAACCGCCTGCCCGTCGTATCAAAATGCGTTCTTCTGAACAGCCACCCCCCTTTCGGAATGGTTCCCCGTGAAAGGGTGGAGAAAGGGACCTGTTGAGGTCGGGCAAGACGGGGCGCCGGGGAAGGATCTCTTTCTCCACCGTGTGCTCGGTCCCGGGGTTGGAGGCGGCACGCGGAGGGGCCTCCCCACCAGGAAGCAGGTTCAGGGTGCGCAACGCCTCCGGCTTTCCTGTAACGAAGGATTAAAGAGATCGAGCAAGCAGAGAAGCATCAGGTGGAGGGTCGCAGGGGCCCAAGATTCTGGCCTTCTCCTGCCGGCAATGAGATGGGAACTCGAATCAGGGAGCGCTCCTGAATTCTTCTTCGGTCGAATATGGGATTTTGGCCCGAAAGGGGAGAATTCTCCTATTATTCACGGTTCCCCGCGACTGATGTGATCAAAACAGTACATTTTCTCCTCCCCGTGCGTGTTCAAGATCTCTTTTTAGTGATCCACGAAACTATGCGAGTCAAATCAAGGTTCTAGTATATCTGATTCCTTTTCTGGGAAGTCAGATCTCAGAGCAGCAACATTGTTGAGGTTTTCAGAATCTTAATCTGAGAAGAGAACATAATACTAACAATACGTATTAACTGAGTAAACCCACATCCAGAGGGGGGTGGTTCCATGAAAGAAGCAGAAGAGAATATGGCAGTACATGAGAGTTGCGAAGCAGCCCAAGCTTCCAGTGTGGGTAAGGATGAGATGAGGGCGATGGCTTGAAGCCTTGAACAGAACCAGACTGGGGGACACCATGATAGAATCAAGCAACACAATATTTTCCGAGAGAGAGGTAACAGAAATTGGATACTCACTTTGAAAGCTGCAGGAACTTGGGAAATTTAGTTCCTGGGAGCTAGTTCATAAGGCAGTCATCTTATTTATTCTGAGCAGCAAGAGAAAATCAAAAGCATATTGATCGAAGAAAAGATCTCATCTTTCCAGACATGGAACACGAAGTCACGAAGTCAGAAGTGTTACCCGGAGGCCAACCTCCGCGGTAGTCGGAGGAGATGCGCAGCCGTCGGGGACAACAACGAGATAATAGAAGAACTCTCCGGACAGAAGGAGAACAAGAACGATCTCCCCATCGGAGCCCCCAAAACCGCCACCAGGATTCCCCCCCTCCCCCCTTTCTATCTGGCGAATCAATCCAAACAAGAAGAACACAAACTAAAAGGCGGTGAACTTGTCAAGCCGGCAGACAAGCTACCCGAACCACTGGAAGACCCACCTGCTAATGTAAGATGGAAAGAGGGCTTAGTGGCTCTCTGACTTACCTTCCATACGGCGAGGGTCGATGGCGGCCGCCATGCTGAGGCTGAACTCGCCGAGGCTGCCCTTCTCCCTGAGGTACCGGCTGAGCCTCCTGCAGGTGGCAGAGAAATTCGAAGACACCTTCCCCCCTTGCCCCCGTCCACCCGTATCGGCCTTCGGATTCTCCATCCCCTTCGCTTCCCCCTCCTTCGTCCCCTACCTCCAGAACGGCTCTCGCCTTTATTCCCCTTTCTCCTCCCTCCTCCGGCGATTCCCGCCGCGTCGGCGACTCTGCCGAGCTCCCACCCTCCCACCGGTGACTTTGCCCCCCCCCCCCCTCCTCTGGCGCGCTTCTTTTCCGGGTACTCTCCGCGTCACGTGCCAAATTCATATATTATACTTAATTGGGGCTTTAAATTTTCCATCCCATAAAATGTTTAATTATTTTATAGTCACATATATCTTTATTTTTCATCTCGAATTCCCTCTCTTCACGAGACATCTCCCAAGGTACGGAAGACAGTTGAGAGAACCGAGATCTCAGTAGCAGAGTAAAGGGGATAAAATTAGAATGTTAGAGAAGAAAATGTCATGCTTAACGGTGCGAAGAAATTTATATGTGAGATAGATGTTTCATCGTAGGCACTTTTAAATCATTTATATCTGAACCTATGCTCTTGAGGACATTAAAATGTATGTCTTCAATGTCTCTCGAGCACTTCAGTTAAGTTGTGTGCATGCAAGTCTTAGACTTGGTTTGATAGAGATTTTGTGTCATATATATATTCTCCTCGAAATCTACGAAATTTTATGTTCATGAGTGGGGATGTCAATTGGGTCGAATGCGGGTAAAATAATAATATTGTATGCATCTTATGAGAAAAAAATATGTATCTACTTGCTTGATGTTCGTTAGTTATAGTTATTGGGTTTATTCAGGAATCATATTGTTCTTAAAACCAATTTACAGTCGAATAATAGATAATTAACGAATATGTAAAAAGATACTATATGTATGATCTAACTTAACAAAATAAGAAGTATAGCTAATTTTATCGATGAAAATACACATAAAAATATATATCACAATTAGAAGTATTCAATTATATCAATATATTAGAAGAAAATTCTTAATTATATGTTTAACACAAAATATGAGATAGAAAAAAATAATTTACAAATTTATGGTAAAATAATTTGAGTCCGCGGTAAATAGTTAGATGTCCAACACAAAATATGAGATAGAAAAAAGTCCTCGATTCTATCTACAAAACGATACATGTCGAACACAAAACATGTGATGGTCAATTTGTAACAAAAGTTAAATATCTTCTTATGGGACTGCAGTGTCTATTTCTATTTTGTGTTGTCATCGAGATCACGTAGTAAACGGGTTTCTCTAGTATGGCAGGTCTTCCGAGATATCAAATTTCGCGATAGCTGGACTAGGGAGGGGAAGGACCCATCTCGTGTACGTGGACTACATCGTCAGGAAGCATGAGAGAAAGAAAATGTCACTGTTGGATATTAAGGCAAGACTTGTCCAATGTTAAGACCCGAGAGAGGAGGGTGAACTAGAGAGTTAGAGACGATAAGATTTTCCCGATGGGACATATATATTTGCTTAAATGTCATAAAATGTGAGCCGTTGTATTATGTATTTATTAACGAATATGGATAACGATTTTTATGATATATCTACGATGGTATCCGCTAAGATAACAGTTTATCGGTAAACAAATACGAATAACTTACTAGTAAATTTTAAATTATCTTTTAATTGTTTGTTAACTAACGAACGAATCGGATAATCGAATAATCAGTGATCGTCGACATCCTTGTCTATGAGATTTGAAAATTTTCTTTGATATATATATATTTTTGTTTTATCTCTCTATAATTCTCAAAATCTCTTCTCTAGTTTTTAGACACAGAAACCAATTCGAATATGCTGCATTTGATTGAGATTATGAGTTATCGCATACTTTTGACAAGAGTCTATCCTCCTCCTGTAGTCCGGCCCCACCAAAAGTCACCTAAAAGTATTTATGTTATAAACCCTGTGAGATAATATGGAAACTTGGTAAAAGCACCCCAAAATGCTCTCCACTCCGGTGAGGCGGTCGGTGAAGGCGAAGGAGACCTCAGAAAGACACATTAAATAAATTACAGACTTGAATGTTAAAATAAACGTAAAAGTACTTGATGCTTTTTACCAAAGAAATCTCTTTATGCTGAAGCCTGTACAAATTAAGTTCACTCCATGTCTACAACTCAGTGATATATAGACACTTTGAATTCTTTAGTTTGGGGAGCATCTTTTGCCTCTCTTGAATGTAAAACTTCGTAAAAAGACCTGTTTGGAACAAATCACTTTCAGAAATGAAAGGAGTATGCTTGCACATTGGCTATTCTGAATTAAGGCCGTAAACAGGTCGAATTCGGCAGCATAATCACCAGAATTCGATTTCGATTCCGATAAAGGTTAAGAGATTTTGATTCTGATAATTTCGAAATTACTACGTTCCGATTTCGATCCGATTCCGATATCGTTATCGAAATCGGATCCGTATTCGATAATTTTTGAAATATATATTAAATATTAATTTTTATTCGAAAATGAGTTAATAATTTACGTATAATTACTAAATTTCGATATTATCTTTTTAAAACTTTATTTTTATTATTTATCGATTTATACAAAATAATTTATAATTTATTTAACTTTATAATTTATTTTATTTATTTATTTATTTTTGAAATCAAATTAATGAAAACAGAATCAACTGATTTCGATTCTAATTCTGATAAGTTACAGAAATATCCAATTTTGATTCCGAAGCCGTTAAATTATATCAGAATCGAATCAAAATATCAAAGTATAGATTCTGTTTACACCTGAATCATTTATGGCCTCTTTGACACCAAAATAATTTTGAAGATAAATAAGGTTCATCACCGAGTTAATCTTGTACCAAACAATCCCGGTGCAGGGAGGCCCGGGTTCGATCATGGGTTGATACCTTGGTGTTGCGTCGGCTGAGAAAATTAGAAAAACTAATTAGAATCCGTTATGATGTATGTAAAATATAGGTGCATATCCGAAAAGTTTATCATTTTAAGCTGTATTTATTTGCAGAAGGCCCCGTAAGAAGTGGTGTGTGTGTGTATATATATATATATATATCCCGGCCGTAAATCATCATGACAGCTTGAAATTAATAAGCTAATCACACCACATAAACCTAATCTACCCAATTTCACCTCTCCATTTCTCTATAGATCCTCTATGCTGTTCCAATCCACCCACCATGAGGGGTGAGCACAAGCGGTTTTAATTGATTCGATTTGAACCACCTTCGATTTGATTCGATCAGAGAGTTCTCCAAATTGACTTAAACCAAATTAAATCATTCAAATCAATTTAATTAAAAATATAAAAACTATTATAATATTAATAAAATTATATTTTTATTTTTTTATAAATAATAATTTTTATTATTTTTAACTTAAAAATTAAAATTTATATAAAATTAAATATTTTAATATATGTTCGGTTTAAATCGAACCAAATCAAATTGGTGCAGTTCGATTCGAGTGGTTGATTTGATTCGATTCGTTTTGAAAAAAAAATAATTCAAATTAGATCAAACCGAACCATATTCGCCCTTACTCATCATTTTTAACCTTTGGAATGAGTGTACACCAACTTCAACTCCATGTGTACACTCTCGTGATTGTTTATAAGAATAAATAAAAAGGTTAACGCAAAAAAAACCAAATATATTAATTGGTTAAGGGTATGTTTCTTAACTCTACCGTACATTTATACCATCATCAATTTTAAAATTAATAATGATATAAATTATTGATGTTTGGATATGTCAACATCATAAAATATGATGCGCGATACACGTATATGTCGCCGGTTGATCGTAGGTTGACTGGCATCGATCTCCACTCCCGTGAGCGAAAACGAGAGTTTGAAGGGCTGTAAAAACGGTCACCTCTTGGGAGATGGTCACCCGTGAAGATCGAGTTGAAACTTGATCTCTCGTTGAACGCTCTGGACCACTGGTCAACGTGAACCAAAAAAAATACAAGTATATGTCTAATTGTACCTATTTTGAGATTCATGCTTCATCTTTTTATAAATAAAGATACAAAGTTGATGCACCATGTAATATCATTTTACACCTCGGTACGGGGGCATATCTGTAAAAAAAAATCTGGGGAGGTGAAAACGATTGAAATACAAATTGCCCTTTGCTTCTTTCCGCTCTTTTGTCGGGTTCGGGGGTTGCGGGCGAAACCGGTACGCCGCCCAAGCAAGAGAAGACGAGCACGTGGAAAACGGGGGCTCAGGAAAGGTATCTTTCTGTTGGAAAAGACGTGCACTCCAACCTCCGGGTTGGGCTAATTTGTCTTTTTACTCGAGCTCCCATCTCATCAAGAGAGTTAGATTTCATGAGACTTTATTATGGTTGAATTTGCCTCGTTAAGTTACTTGTTCTTTAATTTACGTCATGTTTGATAATACTATTAGGTATCTCTTTCATTATCAATTTTGAAATTGATATTGATAGAAATTGTTAAGAGGTATTTAGTTAATTATATCGATTTTAAAATTCATAGTACAAACAAAGTATATTACGTAATACAAGTGTCAACTTGTATTACTTTTGATATTGATACTCCAACATTTAAAAATATTAATATCAATATTGATATAGTACCAAAAATGAAACTCTAACCAAACAGGGCATTAGATTTCAAACCGTAATAAAAATTTGATTCGGGGTCAATGCCAAGTCCATACCAAAAATTTTATATAGATGGAAGCCATTTTGTATTCAAATGTATCCATAGAATTTGGATTTGAGTTTGCCTGTGAAATCTGATATAAATTTAAAGGTAACTTTTATTTTATTTTAGTTTGGTTGATAAATTCATTAAGATGCAGACGAATCAATAAACTAGGTAGGTAGTTCGGAACTCGACTCAATAAAACTTATGCTTGATTCGTTTGTTATGTCGAATGAATAAGCTTGAGCAAGAATAAAATTCGATTTATCGAAGAGTTGAGCTCGAACATGTCTTTTGCTCGACTAGACGAACTGTGGAACTCGACTAACTATTTAATTAGAGAATAGATTATGAATATTAATCGTTATACAGTGTTATTTCAGTATATAAAATAAGTTGATATAAATTTAATTTAAACTTTTGTTGAGTTCCTTAAATAAACTTCAATTCAAGTTTTACAAACAAGTCTAGATCGAGCGCAAATGGTAAAAACAAGTTAAAATTAACCTTGAACCGGTATTCAGGCTAATTTTGAACATAGTTACCATTCAAACCCACACTCAACCTTAAACTTGATTAGATAATGAGTCAATTAAGTTCATAAAAGATCTGCCTATTGGGGCTAAGCTCAATAAAGATAAATGAGTTAACCTTTTTTTTTGGTTATCACATCTCTTCAAACATCACAATTTTATGTCACTAGCTCATTCACAATTTATTTTAATACAACTTTTTATCATGAATAGGTATAAAAGATTATAGTACAACCAAACACCCTATTAACTAGTTTGCACTCTTATAGGGTGTTTGATTTCACAATAAATTTTTGTACATTTTCATGACAAAATGTTATATTAAAATAAAATACGAACTATTTAATGACATAAAATTGTCGTGTTTCGAGATATGTGATAACAAAAAAATAGGTACCATATATGAACAAAGCAAAGATAAAAAGAGGTGAGATCCTCTTTTTCTAAGAAATAAATCACTTTAAAATATAAATTTATAATAGTCGTCAAATATCTCTTTTAACAAAAGTTATTAAAAAAATAAAATTTATAACAAAAGCTCGATTTATCATATAATCAAACACATCGTTAGACTTAATTGATACTAGATAACTGTAACACTTATAAGTTAATGTTTATAACTAACTAATTAAATAAGATACTTGTAAGTTTCATATAGCCGATCAAAAGAATAATCATACTTTGTCTATGATTAATCGAGTTTCTAGTGAGAGTAACCTATAGCTTTTGATTGACTATGTGATCTGTCAGATGTTCTACAGTGTTGGGAGCCTAGAGAAAGGCTGAGGAGCAAAGATATGTTTCTAGTGTGCATTATTTTATAATAAATTACTTTTCATAGATTGATATTTAATAATAATATCCTTCTGTATAATATTTTCAAAATAATCTTGGTACCTATTTCAGTCATATAAAAATGATTTTAGAAAATGAATAATGTTATAGAAAATTTGCATATATTTGATAAAATAATTTGCATATGAATGAATAACTGAAAAAGTTTTTAGAAATTTTATTTAGAAATAACCAAATAGCGAATCATATTTTCATGGAAGGTGATATACTAACAACCAAATAGTAAATAATGATTTCAATACTAAACATACTTTCGCCGCATCCCCATTTTTAACAAATCAATAATATGAGATATAATATCACACTCAAATATTAATAGCACCTATCTCTCTCTTTTTTTGACAGCGTGGCTGAGTGGTCAAGGATACGCTGCTCCGTACGTAGGTGATCCCCACAAGGAACTGTCCCCTAGGAACAGTCGGGCTCTGCTGGCCCTCGAATCCCTACCCCTACTCTTTGTGAGCAGGGAAGTGCCAACCGACGTAAGTCGGCTGGCTAATAATATTTTAGTATGTTTTCTCTTCATACATCATGATGATAGAGTAAGTCAAGACACCTATCTCAACTGATACCAAAACACTAATCAAATCAACTTTAGGTGATCTTGTAGATAAGTGCACTAAGTTGACTGAACAGCAGTTGGGCACACAATGGAAGAGACTGGATGAGAGCTCAGATCACTAGATAAAGCAGTGACAACATGCATCAAAATAGTGGCAATGGGCGCACAAACAAGTGTTGATACACTCAGGTATGTCGAACGATGTTGGGCATGAGGAAAGCACACACAACAATGAGAGAGCACTGATTGGAAAAGGAACACATGCCGTGAAAAGTGTCAAGGTGACACTAGCAACAAAGGGGTGATGCTAATCAATATGGTAGAGGTGCTAGTACATTGACATGCAAGAGAGAGAAAATGAGGGACATCTATTGTTGAACTGAGCAAGAGAGAGATAAAAGAGGGAAAGACGTCAGCAAGCAAGGCAGAGCGAGAGAGGGGATCGACGAGTTGCACCAACATACGTGCAGCAGAGGCAAGCGCTGGAGGCAGAAATGAAGGTGGTAGGCAGCTCCGGTGGTATTGGATGTCACACGCGAGAGAGGGAAAGAAACAACACCATCAGGCAGAGCAAGAAGTGTGTTGGTGGCAACGGAGTAGGGGCAATGCCTGAGGTTCCATTAATGATGAGGTGCAACATATAGAAGAGAGAGTGACAAGAAGGGGCCGCTACAAAGAAAAGAACGAGGGAGCGGGAGCAATGCCTATTGTTTTAGGAAAAAAATAGTTATAGGTACATTTAAAAAATTA
Source organism: Cryptocoryne crispatula var. balansae (assembly GCA_036172225.1). NCBI lineage: Eukaryota > Viridiplantae > Streptophyta > Magnoliopsida > Alismatales > Araceae > Cryptocoryne > Cryptocoryne crispatula. Next base: position 36,966,201 of record CM069927.1, on the reverse strand, counting down.
ACTTTAATAGGAGGTCTGTTGGCCGAATTTGTATTATGTCTACTTTGTTGACTGAAAACTCATTAATTCTAGGTTTGTTCTGTCACACCACTATCTAGCCATCATTAACAAAATAGGTCAATTTTCATTTCTATCCATCCCATTGTGCCTTAGTTCTCTTAGTGGCTCCATCTCTTGTGAAGGCAGCATTCTCTCTAAAGGTAGAGCTCAAGGTGGGGGCTCCAAACAACTCCACGCGGCAATCTCTATTGAAGGCAGTGGATTTTTGTTGGGAGAGTCTGCTAGAAGAGGGCCCATTAGGAGGTGGTTTCCTTGGGTTCCCTGTCCATTCTTATCTTCGTTGTCAGATCTTCTTTCTTATCTCTGCTTTCTAGAAGAGCTATTTCTAGAAGTGGCTTTCTGGATCACAGTAACCCAATCGTTCCCAGAGTAAGGATTCATCATAAACATTTTGTTGCAATAGAAATGATGATTTCTTTGGATCTCATGGTCCTAGTCTCAATTAGAACCAAACACCAAAAATCAAAAATCAAATTCAATTGAATCGAATATACCTATACAGGATTCAACAAATCCCCAAGATTAAAGAAGAATGAGCATAAGACACTCTATAATCTTCAAGCCATTCCAGTGCACTACTTTTAGTGAAATTCACATGAACTTTCTTCGTAGACGGGTTCTCCTATACATTGGATCTTCTAACTCATCCTGGATAGAGTTGCACCATGAAAAATGTGCTCTAGAGAGAGAGAGATTACAAGGAGGTTGGCCATGAAATTAGCACCCTTGGTCTAATAAGGCTGGGTCAAATTCACTTATATTTATAAACATTAAATTTTTTCATAAAAAACCTCTCAATTTCTCTAAATTATGCACATACCCCTATATTTACGGATCAATTCTTATGTGTGTGACTCCACTAGACCCAATAGCCTAGCGATGTTGGATGCACACTCGTTTTGGCTGTTGACCATCCCGCAGCCGATGAGGCAAATGGTGCGTCGCCGTCATCATGGTTGCAGCCTTCTTTGTCCTTTAAAATGAATATTCCAGAAGAACATCGCAAGGTTGTGTGTGCAGTCATAATGATAACTGATAGATAGTTAGATTAGAAATCATTTAGGGTTTTCTAAATCGGTTAGCACAATGAATCATTTCTTTAATGAGCGCATGTATGTGCATATTAGTGTCTTCACATTCATGACTAATAAGATCAGTTATCATTATCATATGATAAATATTGCATACACTATTCTATTCAAAACATTAATGTTCCATTGATTCTGCGACTAAAAATATTTAAATCATATACATATAGATAATTGATCTTATTATAAATCATAACAAGGAGGGAGGGGTCGCGGGTCGCGACTGGGTCGCGGGACCCCCAGGACGATCCGGTCGCGACCCGGGTCGCAACCCCATTATTTATTTATTTTTAAAAAAATTCAAAAAAATAAAAAATGCAAAAAAAAAATCTGAAAAATTTCTGAAAAATTGGAAAAAATAAATGACATGATTTAAATAAATAATACATCAATTTTATTCCAACGTGATGCGTTCTACACTTTGTAGGTAGTTGATGTACTCTCTCCATGTCATTTGGGTTGAGTGCAAAGCTTGATACATGTACACATGACGATCATATTCGTCAGTCCCTCGGGAAACTATCCTAAGACTTGATCCAAACGAGTCACCATAACTATAGGTCGATTGGATCGAAGTATCCGATGACTCCACATAATTCATTCCACAATACTCTTGATCGTATGTAGGGAACCAACAGCCTTGGGATGAATCATACACACATAGTCGGAGTCGGAGGCATCGTGGTATTCTGCTCCAACTCCATGGCTACGATGACCTCCTCTACCTTGTGGCCTTCTACCATGATCGGTATCTTGGGTCACATGAGTATATTGCTCATCGTCGGTAAAACGTAACGACGTTGTAGGAGATATGGGAGGATCTGAGGTCCCTTATACTTGTAAAGTGTTCGCGCCCCCGTATCCAGCACCATCATCGCTGCTACTCTTTGACGACGAATCCTCGGACGTCTGGTACTGCACTCGGATGTTCGGCTCCGGCGTATCTTCTTGATCATCTTCGACCGTATCAGCATCTGCAATATCAAAAGGACCAGTCATAACTTGTTTACATTTTCGCCTACTTTGCGTACCTTGACTAGTTCCTTCTCCGATCCTCTGGCGCTTTGCTAGAGAGGGAGGGATCTAGAATTCTTCGGCCAAAGGGACATCGTCGAGCACTCCTTCAGCCCATTGTCGGTCTTCTGGGTTGAACTCCGGTTCTCCCAACCCTTCTCGGTCGTTGACCCAAGCTTCTAAGGAGTTCTTCTTGTAGAATATTTGATCCAAATCGATGTCCTCCTCTTCAATTTGCGACTCCTCGACCGAACGTCCCGCCACCTGTGATATCCAACTCTTTTGTTCCATCTGGTTCTTCTTCATTCTCTCCAAATTCCTCAACATTAACCTCATGTTGTAGTGACAATACACGAGGTCTTCAAGCCTCCTTGATGTCAACCTATTTCTTTGCTTTGTGTGAATCAAGTTGAATGTAGACCAATTTCGCTCGCAGCCCGAAACCGAAGTGGTTTGACTTAGGACCCTGATGGCTACGTCCACCAAGTCCTCGTACCCTGGTACTTTACCATGGTCCATCCACCAATCAGCTGCATAAATTGAATGTCTTACATTATTATCTAAGTAAACTTTGATTAATTAAGTGATGAAAAACATTTCTACGTACCCGGACTTAGTAGCATCACAGCTCGTTCAACTCTGCTCGTTCCAAAGTGAAAACTCCGCATTCTGTAATCATACATCTTGTTGCAAGCGATAATAGCCCGGTCGTCGTCACCAAGCAACCGTCGGATGACGCTCTTCACGTCATCTAATAGCTCGTTCGTTGCCTTGAAATGTGGACTATAGCAGTATCTTGGGTTGAAAAAGTAACCTACGAACCAAATAGTATTAGTAAACAACTTATACATAACTTTGATTAATAAAAAGATTAGTAAATGTTTAAGAAAATATACCTGCTGCATGTATGGTTGATGTAATGTACGTTCCCAGCGACGATCTATAATATCCCACCACTTGGCGAAGTCGGACACGGTCTTGGAGATTTCTTCCTTCGCTCTCTCAATCGCATCATATAAATACCCCATGTCTGCTTTTCTATCTCCGTCAACTATCATTAGTACATTCACTATGGGTTGGACGATGTCTAACGTCTTCTTTACAACTTTCCAAAAATCTCCACTCTCTATTGTCTCTTCTACTTTTCTCCCCTTTCTCTTATCCGATGGGTTACATCTAGCCATCCAACTACCCCAACCCGGTGAAATGACCATTTGAGTTAGAGCTCTCCTTTGACTCAATAAACTTTCTAAGGAAATATAGTGGGAGGTGAACCGGGTTGCACCGGGCCGTAACAACTCTCGCCCCTTGGTGTGTTCCCTCATAAGTGCAAGGACAAAGTTGTGGTTATAAATAAATGAAGAAATAAACTGGGCTAGCTTAACTACCCTGTCTATTTGAGGATCCTTGCATATATCCTCCAACATCAAGTCTAAAGAGTGGGCGGAACATGATGTAAGTATACTTTTAATGTAAGTATACTTTTAATGTAAGTATCCTCCAACTTACTAATGTAAGTATACTTTTAATTATGTAAAATGAATGATTAACTAATTATATGATTAAGTAAGTAATTAACTATACCTTCCAACTAATGATTTGTTAAGTAACTACTAAACTAAATATCTAACTAATCTTCTAGCTAACTAACTATGTAAGTAAGTAAATAAGTATTAAAAAGAAGAAATTACTTAACTAACTAATCAATGGAACAAATATTAAATAAATATACTAAATGAACTAATGAAATGCTTAATGAAATAATTAAGTAAATGAAGAACAAAATGAGAGCAATGGGAGCAATGAGAGCAAAAATGAGAGCTTGGGAGTGAGAGTGGGGGGTGGGAGTAAGGGGAACCCCTTGGGGGCTTTAAAAAAGCCCCCAAGGGGCTGAATGGGGGGGTTGCGCCCCCCATGACCGTTGCCAACGGTCATATGACCGGGTCGCGCGACACGGCCAGGTCGCGCGACCCGGTCGCTGGGTCGCGCGACCCCCGCGCGACCCCGCGACCCGGTCGGGAGAGTCGGCCCGGCCGGGTCGCGACTGGGCCGGTTGGGACCAAACCCGACCGGGTCGGGGCCGGGTCGCGACCCGGCGAACCATGAATCATAATTCAATCATCGTTACATATGATTAAAGATTTTCTTGTGATACACGTATCCAATTAAAACAAATAATGAGGAATTATCAATTTAATTGAAATATAATATCTTAAACAAATATAATATCACATTATTCTGGCGCATCTACCAAAAATATCATAAGTTTTACCGTAACTATGTTCAATCCCATGGCTAATGAACGAGAAGGTGGCGGAGAGGAAGAAAGGATTATTTATGTTATATCAAATATATCAGTAGTATTTATCATAGTTAAAGCTTTGTAATTACTAATATAAGTTATTTAATTATACATTTAAATATACATTATGTTAGTTATAAAATGATCTAAATCGAACTGAACTAAATTAAATCATATTTATTTTATTTGGCTTAATGATTTGATAGGCAAATTCACTTTAATTTGATTTAAAAAAAAACTCTCAAACTAAATCAGGACCGACAAAACTCCTCGTCCACAAGCTACCATCCGGTCGATAACAAGCCGGGCGTCGCTCTCCCTGTTCTGTTCTGCATCCGGAGGGTACTTCTGTGCGGCATTTTGTCGAACAAGCAGCGGCATTGATCGTCGGCTGACAGCATGTTGAGGTTGACGGCGCGCCGCTTCCCGCTCGGAGCCCTCCATCGCAGCCGCCTATCTTCCTCGCTCTTATCGACCGATTCGTGTTCGACACAGTCTTCCACTACCGGCTCGCCGGTGGTCTCACATTCGTCCCAGCCGTTGTCTCAGCCCGACCAGCAACAGCAACACCAGGGCGCCACCACGGTGGTGCCAGAAGCACCGCCACGGGACCCATCGGCCTCTGCAGCGGCGATGGGGGCGGAGAAAGTACGATACAAAGGAAGCGCCAAGGAGAGAGAAGGGAATTACCAGGAGGAGAAGGAGCGCGTCCTTAGGGCGGCGCTTGGCCACGTAGTGAGCGTTCATGGATCTTTCTCCCCTAATTCTCATGCTTCTTAAGGTCTATATTTGGATGATCTTTTTCTTTTCTAATTCGATTGCAGATGAAATTGGGATGGAGCGAATCGGCGTTGATAGCGGGAGCGAGGGATGTTGGCGTCTCCCCTTCAATTGTCGGAACCTTCCCAAGGAAAGAAGCCGCTATCGTGGAGGTAATCATCCTCCAGCTTGCAGTAACATCCACTTTGAATTGACTGATTCACATGCAATAATTTCGTCTAGGCTTGCTTTATGCAAAATGCTGAAGATTAATGGTTATCGATGTTGACAATTTTCGAAACCAATGCCCTTTTTATGAAGAATCCTTAAGTGGCTTTCGGACATTGTGAACTAAGTACATGTATGTGTCTTCCGTTCCCGCTTTGGCTTTCATGTTTATCTGGATGTGTGGCTGTCTCTTGAGAAGTGATCTATTTTAAAACATTTTACCAACACATATTAGTGGTGTTAAATTTATGAATAATTTCCTATCCACTTAATATTGAGACCATCTTTAGTTTCTTCTCAACTTAAGTCTTAATCTCAAATTATTGGGTTGGCCATATGGATTCTCTTTCTCCGCTCACATCGATTTTGAGTTATTTCTTCAGAAATATTTAAATCATCCAAATCATGTTGAATTATCCTTAACTAAGTTAATTTAGGTCTACCATGTCTTTTTATTTATATTATTTTGATATTTTGTAGTTTTATAATTGGAGCTTCTTTAAGTCTATGTCTAATATGTTCAAATCATCTCAATATCTCTTTTCTTAATTTATATATAATTGTTGTTACTCACACATTTTCTCTAATATATGCATTCATTATTCTATTTAATATAGTATAATCACACATCCGTTTTAGTTGGAACTTGGAAGCACATTTTTCCTTTATTGTCCAACATTTACTACTATATAACATTGCATATCTTATAGTTGTATGATAAAATTTTTCTTTCAACATTAATGGAATTTGATGATCATATGAAACACATGTAGCCAATCTCCCATCCAAACTAACTTCGTCATCTTTCTACTTTTGCTTCAATAATCTACAATGCATATATTTCGTATTGGTTCTACTTATATTGAAACCTTTATTTTCTAAATTGTTTCTCCATAGTCTAGCTTCTTATTTACTCTTTTTTGTGTCACATCTATCAATACAATGTGGTCTGCAAACATCATACACCATAATATATCATCATGTATATTCTTTGTTAATTCATTTATAAATAATGCACAAATGTAAAGACTTATTGCAAATCCTTCATATAAGCTAATTGTAAAAGAAAAAAAAATCGCTTGTTCCTTCCCGAATTGTGCAGACATTGTGGTTGCTTTATCATGCATGTCTTTTATTTTATCACTTGTATACCTAACTATCTTTTGCTCCAACATGCACCACATAACTTCTCTTGGAATACTATCATGAGGATTTTCTAAGTCAATAACCACCTATGTTATTAGAGGCAATTGTCTTGCTAACCTAGGCAATGATGCGATGCAAGACGGGCGTAAAATGCCTCACTTCTCCCCAGGTTTCCTAGGTGATCAACCCCTCTGCTTCCGGCATGTCTACTGGTCTCTCAAGCATACCTGAAGTGTTTCTGGCGTGTCTGCAGTGCCAAAGGAAGGTTTCATGTCAGTTTTAGGTGGGGAAGATGAGAAGATCAGGTTTTGTAGTGGATCTGCAACTTAACCATAGATTGGCCAATCCGCAAGTTAACCAATCAGTCCATTGTGATCCTCTGTTTTCTCCAGAACTTAAGTTGTGGACTTGGTGATCAGGCCTGCAGGATAATCAGACCCACGGGATCTTTCTTCTCCTCCCAAAGAGCTGGCTTCTCAGCTCAGCGATGGCATCATGGCTGCTGCCATTGTATAGCCTCTGTCATTAGGGGTGATGGGGCAAAGGTCTTAAGGGTGAAGCGAGGGATGCCTCACCTCAACCGCCTCATGCCTCTAGTAACATAGATAAACACGTAGGAAAATCTTTCTTCATATCACGATATTTCTCCATTTGACTTCTAATAAGAAAATCAACTTCTATCATAGACCAACCAAGCATAAATCCAAATTAATTAGTTAAAATGTTTATGTTATCTAGTAATTGTCACTAATAACTCTCTTTACAATTTCCTAGTATGACTCTATAACTTCATCCTTTTATAATTCAAGCAATCTTGTATGTCTCTTTGTTTTCTCAAAGATGTGTATAATGATATTCTTTCTCCATGCATCTAGCATTTTTTTTAGAGATTAAGATTTTGTTAAATAGTTTAGTTAATCATTCTGCTTTTAAATCTTTCAAGTATTTCTATACTTCTATAGGGTTACTATGGGGGCCATGTGCCTTATTTGTTTTCATCATCTTCAACGCCTCTTAAACTTTTTAAAATTTATTTCTCTTAGTATAATTCATATTAACTTTTGTTACATTTTCATGTCTTCTATGTTTAAAGCAAAGTTGTCATGAAACAAAGTAACAAAATAACTTTTTCACTTTTATTTAACGTCATTTTTTTTTTAAATTTTTTTTCTTTATCTTTAACATATCTAACTTAGTTAATGACTTGTTTAGTTAGAGTGTCAAAAATGATACTATATTAGTATTGATATTGATATTTATAAAAGTTGGAGTATTAATACCAAAGTTAATACAAGTGGACGTTTGTATTACATATTATGTGTTGTTTGACTATAAATTTCAAAATTGATACTATTAGCCAAACACCACTAGGTGATTCTATTGATATTAATTTTAAAATTGATAGTGATAGAGGTGTTTAATAGTGTTACCAACAGAGCATAAGATCTTGTTTTCTTCATAAGCTTCGTTCTTATCACACTTAGGTAATGTTTTATAGTCTTTAACCTTTATTGCCTTTTGAACTTCTTCATTCTACCGCCATGTCTCTTTTTTTAGGTGTACGACATCTTTTAGACTCCTTAAGTACATTTTTAGCTCTCTCTAATGTTTGCCAGCATGTTCATTCACGTAGAATTGGCTTCTATGTCTAATTTCCTTGATTACACGAAGATTGTTCTCTTAATGTCACATTTATGAGTACTAGATCAAATTGTAATTATGTTCTTAATTTAACTAGCTAAGTGTTTTTCTTTTCAGCAAAATGTTCTATGGTCGTATATGCTTTAGTTACCTATAACACAAATTTTAGTGTATTATAGAAAAGATAGGAGCAGCATCAATCAGGGACAAACATAAGGAAAGTATATTTTGATCATTTAAGCATGTTAGATGCAAGTTAGGGGAGCTCTAGCAAAAAAATGGATAAATATAGTTGCAAAGAACAGAAGGCATGTTAGAGCTAGGCCAACTTGGATAAAATAATCAATATGATTTAGAAGATTTAAACCTCTTTAAAGAAGTAGCTCAAAATTTTTGTAAGTAGAGATAGGGAATTCATATAACCTATTCTCAACTAATTTGGGATTAAGCATTTAAGCCTTGAGTTGAGTTTTGTATATAATAAGAACAAAAAATTTTGTCGTCTGTTTCAGAGTTAGCATGCAAATGCATCCTGATCCACTGGCTGTGTACCTAATGTCAATCCGGATTCTATATTTAGCAAGTTATAAGTATATATTTTATAGAACACTGATTATTGTTGGTGCAAAAATACTCAAACCTCGAACACTTTTTCCTTGCAGACAGTTGAAAGAATCTCAGTTATATGATAGATGTAACTTTTGGAAGTTGCCAGCTTTTGGAAGTTGTGGAAGTGGGTGAGGTAGAGTGTCAATATTCTTTTTTATTAAGGGTGCAAACGAGCCGATACACTTGACAAATAGCTCAAGACTCAGCTCGATAAAGGTTCAGCTTGACTTATTTATTATGTTAAATGAGCAAGCTTGAACAAGAAAAAAGATGCCATACTTGATAACAAGCCAAGCTTGAACAGACTCCTTCGCAACTAGACCAAGTTTATGAGCAGCTTTTTATGTACTCAACTAACTACTCTGTTAAATGTTTATTTAAAAATAAATTAAGAGTAAATAAAAGTTATATAATGTTAGTTAAACGTATTAAATGGGTTAAAATCAAGCTTAAAGTGATGTTCGAGTTTCATAAACTAGTTTAGATTTGAGCAACATAGAGCATAGATCAAGCTCAAGTTAGAACTTCATAAATGAGCTTCATAAACGAGCTCAGATCTAGCTTTAGACCAGCTCTTATACGAGTTCAAGGTCGAACTCTGCTTAAGCAAGTAAATGAGCAGCTTGACAAGCTGAGCTCATGCATATCGAGTTCTTAACAATCTAAGCTCAAACACAAGTTAAGACTGCTCTTTGAGTATCGATTCATTCACCCCTATTCCTGATGGATGCAAAAGGAGGAAAATTCATGATGAACAAATGTTTCAGATGTATGACATATAGCGCTATCCTTTTTTTGATGGCTCTCCACAAAAGCAGTAGCAATTCATTCAAACAGAAAAAGGAAATACAAGATAGATATTACCAAAAAACTCTATCCAGTAGATGGATCAGCCCCAACAAGAGCCAGTCACCACAACCAGAAGAGGAAAAAAACACCCATAAAAACTACGAAATAGAGCAATAGGAACAAAAACCAGTAATCAGACTAGAAAAATGACAAAATTCTTGAAGTGCTGGATGAATAATTTCAGCTTCTGGTCCTTCCATTCTGCTGTCACCGCCCAGTCTTGCACCAAATGGCAAGTTGTATAGATTATCTGACCTGAGGGTTGAAATACTGCTTCAAATTGTTCATATACTCTACAAAAATACTGGCAGAAATGCATCTCACATCTGAAGATTCACCAGCCAGATCACATTTTTCCTATTAGAAAACGCATTTAAAATGTTAAGCTCTCTGCCTAAAGGGTCAATATACTTGAACACATGCGTGATAGATACTGTATGAACCCACACTTGAGGAAGAGATGGTCTTGGTCTTCTACATAAATATAATAGAAAATATGGAGTTGATCTCTCTCTGATCATTTTACCAAATTGTTCTCTGCAATTGCATGGTGTCTTTCTCTAGCTATTTTCTATAAAATGCTAGATCTTCAGAGAGATTCTTTTCGTTCACACAAGGGTAATTCACATAACCTTCTCTCTCCTGGAACCAAGTGTTATGGAAATAAAGTCAGTCCAAACGCTCCTGTCCAACTCATCAGATACACTGGAATAACTGGATCATGTTGAATATGATTCAACAGCTTCAAATAAGCATCCCTTTCAAATATTTTTAATGGTTTTTACAAGACTAATCGAACTGCAACATGAGGTGAGTTTAGGCTCCAACATATTGTACCACATTAAATCGCATAACTCAGTGTACAGTGTATGTCCATTCCATGTTCTATTTATGGGAAGTAATAGCAATAGCAAGAGACAACTGGAGATGTGTGCATCTGATTTTGGCTTTTTTTCATGCTTGATCTTTTTTCTTGACTGCTATCTTCTGAAGGAGCATCCATTTGGAGGGTTCTTGAAGGAACATTGCCTTCCATATACTTTGGACAGGACAAAAAGGACACGATATTGGTTAACAAGTAATGGCATGAGAGACAAGTTTGTCTATAGATCAAAATCTGAGAGACATGGGTTTGCTTAATGGCATTCATAATCATCTTTCTTGTCAATGTCCCCATGCTTAAACCGGTTTTTATTAATGGTTTGGACTTTGGATAATCCGAGACTTCTTTGTTTGCCATTCATGAAGTTGGTCATTCAGGTGCTGATAAGTTCAAGAGGTTTGTAAAACAACAGGAATCATATTGAGTTTATGTTGTATTTATTACTTATGAAATAATCTTCTTGGTCGACATGTTACCTAGAGTCTCACCTTACCTGGATATTTCTGCATTTATCTCAGTATCATGAAGATTTTCTGTCACATACATACCCGTGGGTACCAACTCCACCCTGATACTACACCTGTTTAAATAAAACCAAGTTACTTGATTGAGATCATCCTACAAGGAGGCATTTCTTTTTCCAAAGCATGGCATGTTAGGACAATTGAGGGAGATAATAAATCAGGAATAGATCTTAAAGTGGCTGTAAGTTATTTGCATCAATAAGAGATGGCTAGGGATCATTTCTTTGAACAAAGTTCCTTACTAATAAAATTATCCCATTTTATCATTCGTTGTATCTAGTTCCATCACTGTTGTCAAGGCGCGCGCCTAAGCGGCGCTTGGCGCCGCTTAGGCGCTAAGGCGTCAATTTGAAGACGCCTGGATGAAGCGCCTAGTCAAGATAGAATAAGGCGTACGCCTTGGCCGACTAGGCGGCCAAGGCGTACGCCTTGGCCCGCCTTGGCGTTGCTTGGCCAAGGCGGGCCGGTTTTTTTTTTTTCTTTTGAACCGGCTGCGGTTCAAAACCGGCCCGGCCCGGACTTAAGTTGCCCTTGAACCGCCCACCCCCCCCGCGACTGGTTCACTCGGCCCCGCATCCTCCCGAGCGGCGAACGGCGAACGCAGACGGCAGACCCGACGGCACTGTTGACGCCCGCCGACGCCGCCCTCAGCCGTGGAAACCGCCGCCGCCGCCTCCTCCTCGCGACGGAGTTGGTCTCCTTGGCCACCCAGGAAGCAGCTCTCACCGCCAGATAGCCATCCTCCTCTCCATCGTTCTCCTATTCCGGTATTTGTTAGGTTTTGTGTTTTTTTATTTTTCCACTTATATCTTGGCATTTCTCCCTTCAAGTTTAGTCTTGTACATCTATTGGAGTGTTCTTAAACCTCATGTACATATACAATGCTTAAATTTCAAAGATATCAAGTGGTTTGGACGTGTTCGGTGCGTCGGAAATTTACGACTTTGTTGTTTTTTAATTCTTTTGCTATTTCTTAGCATCTACGTATTATGTAGACATCGTTTGAAGTTTGTTTATTATAGTTTGAGTACTGTTTGATCTATTTCTAGGATACGTTTTTTTATTTTTCTATCCAACTTTGTATGATTGTTAGTTGTATAACTCATTTTTTGTACCCAAATTTAGAATACATATATATGTATATACACATATATAAGTAATTATGTATATACATAATTACATATATATAAACACAATAATGTCACCGCCTTGACCGCTTAGGCGACGCCTAAGCGGCCGCCTAGTCGCCTAAGCTTATTCTGCACCCTCCAACGCCTTGGGCGCCTTGTCGCCTTGACAACTATGAGTTCCATGCACACCATGAGTCATGTTTCAATTCTATTTAGTTTTTCATGGATGAGTGTCTTGAGAAGCTTATGGATGAGGTTGATCGTGAAGAGTGTGATTTAAGCAACTTGATACTGAGCAAGCGCCTTTCAAAGCTACTCCGCCTCCGGTTAGAAATGCAGGCCCCATACATATCAAAGTGGGCACAAGCCCTTAGCATTCAGGTCAGTTACCATCATGTGGATGTTGCAGCCTTTGCATTGATGAGGATTTTTTTACCAAAATGTGATCACAAGCTAGGATTTATTGTTTTTTTATCATCATGTTGACAGGCACAACCAGTGAATATGCCTACAAGTCTTAAAAAGCGTGCCACACTTATTGATGAGATTTGGCATGCTGTTGGAGATCAGACCTCAGATATTAATTGGTATATTAAGCGTGTGGTTCTAGGTGGAATTTACTCAACTTCAGAGGTCTATATGTTGACAGATAATTCTCCAGGTTTGTTTTTATCCAATTGGCGTTGATTTTCATATGTAAAATGATCCTTCGGTGTTTTTGGCATCACATATGGTAGTCTGGCTCTGTTGAGATAAAATCGATGTTTCCTTATTAATTAACTGCACTTCATGGAATCCCATGTCTTAAATCTTTCAATTCATTGTTTAGGGTTTCAAGACACTTGGGCATTCATGGATCAAAGGATCAAGGATGCTTTTGATATGCAGAAGACTGTTCAGGAGGTACCTGCATGATCATCTATTCATCTGTGGTTCTGTACTACCACCGTATATATTTTCTCTCCTTTGGCCGCTTCTGGTCTCTCCTTGAGTTGTTAAGTGTTTTTCCCTCACGTTACGGACATGCCTACAGGCTGCATATCTTGCTGAAGCTATTGGGGTTGGCATTGGAAGGAGAACACGGGATCTCACTAAAGGCCTTTTGGGGGGATTTAAATTTTGAAGGCTCCTGATAAGGTTGCAACATAACCTATGGTTGTATCTCGTATCCATAAATACATGCATTCAAATAATGGCAGTGTCTCCTATCCGTGTATAATACATAACACTTAATCTCTGTAGTTCACTTATTGAAATATCTCCATAATCCTAGATTTCACTTTGTTTGCGAATCAACACTATAGCTCGATTCTGTTCGTCCTCTAGTCATTTTTTTTCCTCGTGGCACTTTCTTGTAGAGGCTATTGCCTTTAAACTTGAGAACTGGAATGTAACATGACAACACGGTTAAATGACATTGTGCAAGTCAATCTTGGGAGAGTTTTCTGAGTCCTGAAAAACTTGCGGCAACTGTTCATGTGACCTTGCAGCCGTATGGTTCATTATTTTGGAGAGACCATCACGATAGATTGGCATCGCGTTATACCGTCACAGTCCCCTGCTTTCTGGCCGGGATATCACGTAGCAAGTGCATGATCTATCGTTGTGGTTATCTTTGTCGAAAATATTATGGTTGCAAATTGCATGGTCGACTTTTACCATAGGAATTGCAACAAGGAGGTCAGACCTGGAGAAGACTACAGGTATCGGATGTTGGTCTGACGGTACCACATTGATCAAGAGAGAAAATACCCGTGGTGCACTTCATATTTATTTATTTTCTCTATTTTAATTCCTTTTACTAGATTCTACCGCTAGATGGACAGAGCTGATCTGGAGACTGTTTGAAAGATGAAAACTTGGTTAGACATCCGATTTTTTCAGGTAACCGTGAAGTCGATTAGCGAGCATTAGAAAGAATATTAATTAACTATATAACTTGATTGGTGTCATGCCAGCAATGGTTTACTAATGCAAGAACAAACAAACACTGCATGAATTGATATGATAACCACATTAAGCACTTCTTTAATGTTGCATATCAAAATTTGATGATATAAAACATGCTACAATTTTTCAACCTTGATCAGTCTGTATTCATATAAAACTAATTAAGAAAAAATACTTTGTCGATAGCGTCGCTAGCTACATGAGAAAAAAAAGTCGGGCGAAACGCATTTCAAGGAGATGCTCCCAAATCAACCAAGCGCCAAGCCGTTGCAGTACGTGAAGTGTATTTCGTTGACGGCAGACGGGGTGCAAAAAGACCGCAGTTTTCTTCCTACACACCGCACCTGGTTTAAATGCATTGGTCCAAGCGATGAGCAGGACCACCAAGGATTTTTCTTAAAATCAAGCAATTGCGCTCATCGTTCCAGCAATTGTTTGGTGAAGGAGCAAACTTGTAGTGAGGAGAGCTGTCGAAAGGGGGGCAGCAGAGAGAGAGAGAGAGAGAGAGAGAGAGACCGCAGAGAAGTAAACACCGCCTTCCCTGGTCTCCCCAATGACACAGGTGACAACCAACCGCGAGAATAGCTGCGGATATGATGAGAGAGCACAAGATCGCCAGAATCAAACCGTGGCGTGGCCGTGCAGGTGATGATCCTTCAGTTCAGTCCATATCAAGAAATTCCATCCTCTTCCTCATTGATCCTTTGAGATCTGTCGCATCTTTCTCGGCCTTCTGTGCCTGGAAAAAAAAAGCATATAGCATAATCAGTTCATGGCAGGAAGCATTAAGAAAAGGACTCTTGACGGAGGTAAAACTAGAGGTTCTTAAATGACTCCTGTGATATAAATCACTTGCCCTTTTTATCTCGGGCGCTGAAACCCGAGTCATGTGGGCAGGAAGCTCCTCCCTCTCCACGTCCTAAACAATGGGAAAGAAAATTTAGTACATTTGGGAGAGGCCTTCGAGGTTTGTGAATGTTAGATATGAACTTCTATGATACCAGTTCTCCTAATAAGACGACATTCTCCCCACGTATCACATATAGACCGAGCGGAATATCACAGTAAAGTTCTCCAACAATAACTCGTTCACAGGCACCCTCGAGAACGACATTTGCTGGTGCACAAAAACTCTTGACATGTCAGCCCAGCGCAATATAAAGAAGGAAGATAGTAAATGCTTCAGGGCCAACATACCAAATTGGTCAAAAGAACGGAAAATACCCAAAAGTTTCCGTCCATCTCGTAACAAGACGAGAAGTTTCTCTGCATGATAAAGACGCTAGATCAGGGAATGGCACTAACTTGAAACACGTTAAACAGCTAATGAGGAGAACAATAGCTTAATCAAGATCCAACAAACAGAACAATAAATGAGAAACATGATACTGGGATACTCAGCTTGTTGAAAGCTAACAATCCGCTGAAACAATTGCATTGCAGATATGAAAAGAGGTCAAACCTTGGGATTTGAATACTCCCATCAAAATGTCTAATCACAAAGCAAGAAGAGACATTCCATACAGTCATCTGAGCTGCTGAAGATATCAGAGTACATTGTGGAAACCTCATAGAGGGTGTATATGGTATGGTGTGGGATGACATTGTATGGCGGTATTGTATGGTAATAGTATGTACATGTGCCTGTACCGTATTGTGTATATAGGGTATGGCTTGGAATTTTTAAATTGGAAGATTATAAGTGAATTTTCCTTAGAATTAGGTTTGACCTCTCCATTGATCCTAAAAAAGCAGATTTAATGTTAATTATGCCAAGCAGCGACAACGTTTGATTAACTGCTATGATGATGCATGGTGCGGAACGATCGTGCGCATGAGCAAATAACTTGGTATTACATTTAATTTCTTTTCTTTCAAACAAAATGTATGTGTGACACTTTTTCTGTGTGTTCTCTCTTCCTTTTTTCTCTCCCTAGTGAGGAATGAGAACTCTTGCATTCATGTCCTTCCGACCTGACTGGTGCCATCCACTGGACCCATCAAGCCCAAGCTTGGGAAGACCCGAGGCTTTGTGCTTCCTTCGTGGAGGATTGGGCTGACCAGTCTTTTTGTCTGGAATGGTTTGAAAGGAGTTAAGTCACATTAAGAGAGATTCAGGGATATTTGCCCTCTTTATCTCGGTGACTTGATCCCATTTATCTCACGATTCTATGTTGATGTTTGTCATTGGACTTCTCGCCATCATCGGATTGCAGCCGAACTTTGGACTTCATGCTCACCAAATGTACCAGTGTGAATCATGCTATGTAGAGGGTATGTATGCTAATGAGCCAGGAATGGATCTTGTATCTTTTTCTCCTTTGAGATGTGCTTTGGGCTTGGTTCTATAATCGTTGGTGGTCTTTGCATCTTATTTCCCTATATGTATCTTCACGGGTCTTGACTTCATATTGGGCCTTGATGGTCCTTGCATTCTCTTTCTTCGTTGAGCATAGGTATGCATCAGGAATGGTTCTTTAATAGCCATTGATGATCTTCTTTTCGTTTTAGGGGTGTAGCCACATTAGAATTGACCCCCTAACGGACCTAGACGATCTTTGTGTCCCCTTCCTCTTCGAGAGCATGCATGCATGAGGCTTGATATCATAATGGGCCTTTGCTGTACACGGATTTGTGATTGCCCCCTTAATTAGCCTTGCATATAGTCTTTGCATCCTTTCTATCCTTGAGAACATCTCTAATGGGTTTAGCTTCATACTCGGCCTTGATGGTCCTTACATATTCCCCCTTCCTTTAGTTTTGTATCTTGTTGGGCTGGTCTTCTTGAAGTGGACCTTGTGTGTCTTGAATGTTCTTCAAATTTGGTCATACTTGTGTCTTGCATCTTCTTCACATTGGCATGTGCTAATCGGGTCTAGTATCTTCTCCACATATTGAGTATCATGGGATTTAGTTTTTTTCTCAGCTTGAAAGCTCTTCTTGCTTGGTTTTCTTCCTCCCCACTCTTAGGCCTTCACGCAGAGGATCTTTTTTTTTCTTTCTGCTGCTGCTGCTTCCCTTGGAGCCTTCCTTGAAAAGTCTTCTTAAAGCCTCAAGCCTTCTCTTCTTCAAATGGAGCCTTCGGAGGATTCTTTTATAGGATGGGGGACATTTTGGTTTTAAATTTACCCCTACCAATTCCTTGTTTTTAAAAGAAAGGGGTTATTTTGGTCTTAAATTTACTCCCACTAACTCCTTGTTTTGGAGGGGTATTTTGGTCTCAAATCACCTTCACCAATTCCTTGATTTTGAGGTGTGAAGGACTTCACGAAAGGGGCACATGTAAGCTTGGGACCAGCTCTCTTTTAGGGGGATTTAGGCCCATCTACACACATTCAAGGCTTAATTGATAGAACTTAGATCCATCTGTATCATTTAAGACCAGTTAAGAGGAATTCAGAACCAATTAAGTAAAGAACAGACCTATTTGATGGATGCTGGTTCCATTTGGTAGGCTGAATCAAGCCCATATGATGGGCACTTGTCCCATTTGCTAGAGTTTAGCACTCTTTAGAGAAAATTTAAGCCCATTTACACGACTTAACACCCAATTGATAGAATTTGAGCTTTTTTGGAGAAGCCTAGGCCCACTTGCTTTCGGGCCGATTGATGAAAAATTGAAGTTTAAGGTCCATCTTGATGGAATTGGACCCTTTTTCTTTTTCTTTCTAAAATCTTTTTCCTCTTACCTTCTTTCTTTCTTTTCCACTCACTGTTTTCTTTTTTTATTTTCTATCTCTTTTCATTTTCTTACTCTCTTCCCTTTTTCTGCTTCCTACCCTTTTTTGTCTCCCTTTTCGTGTTCTCTCTCTTCCCTTCCTCTTCTTCTTCTCCTCCTCCTCCTCCTCCTCCTCTCTCTATCTCCCTCCTATGCCTGATGCTTCATCCTCTATATTATTATTTTTTTTTACCTTTTTTGCTATTGTATATATTTTTCCCTGCCATCTTTTGTTGCTGCCCTAAGTTGATTTTTTTATTTTCATTATTTTCAGTATGCATTCATCTTTTGTTGTTATTTATATATTCTTATTTTATTATTAATTTTTAATTGTGATTCACTGCTGATTTTTTATTCACATTACTTTTTTGGGTTTTAGTAGTTGGTTTTTTGGGACTCAAAATCAATGTGAATAGACAAACAGAATTTATATGGCCGACCCAAATAATATGGGACTAAGGCTCGAGTGGAGTGATCTGATACGGGTTCTTTTTGGTTTCTATTCTTCTTTTTCGGTTATGTTCTTTTTATATTGTTTTTACTTCCTCTTTGCTGTTCTGTTCACCATTTTTTCTTTCATTAGTTTGTTCATTATTATTATTATCCTTTATATGTATACTTTTTATCACTGATGTTGTTTTATCAAGTATTTGTTTTATTCACATTTTAATTTTGCTTATTCCTTTTTCTTGTTTTCATTTTAATTTATTTTATCTCTTTTTTATTTATCATCATATTCACTATTTTTACTGTCATCATTCCAGATTTTTCATCCCCCTTTTCCATTCATTTACTGGAAAATTTATAGAACTTGTTGATAGTATAGATAAGAGAAAGATTAATATTACATGCATCCAAAAAATTGAAATGCAGAGAAATAAGAAATTCAGATTATAAACTATGGTACACAGGAAAATAAAAAAAATACAAATGAGATAGGTATCATTGTTGATAAAATATTAAAAGACGAAATAGTTTTAGTAAAAAGAGAGGCGCTAGAATTATTATGATAAAAATAATTATAAAAAAGAGATAATTAATATAACTAGTGTGTGATCCAAAAATTGGATTAAGTTGTGAGATTAAATAAAATTTTGGGAGGATATGGATGGCCTTATGCAAAGTATACCAAATGAAGAAAAATATTTATTGGAGGAGATCTCAATGGACATATTAAGAAATAAATGCCATGGATATGAAAAAGTTTGCGGACATTTTAGATATGAAAGAAAAATTATTCTAGATTTTATTATGGCTCATTAAAAGAGAATCTCATTAAATAATAGTTAAAAGTGAGTAAAATAAAAGTCAAATTGACTTCATTCTCACGACAACGTCTAATCATGTTATTTGTAAAAATTGTAAAATTATTATAAACAAAACTGAACAAATAAATATAAGTTAATAGTTCTAGATATTCAGATCAAAACAACAAACAAACATATTTAAAAGAAAAGTTTCTCCTAAAATAAAATAGCGAGAAATAAACAGAATGAAAGAACAAACATTTAAAAAAAACTTAAGATAAATGAATGAAAGTCTACTGATGAACACAACTATAAAGATTAAATAGATCCATAAAAATAAGTTTAAGAACATGGTCCACTTAAAAAAGAGACTTGGTGAGTTGGTGGAACAAAAAATGTAAAAGGTGATAAAAAATAAAAGATATTAGTATAAAAATTTGTCTGAATATGATAACAACGAATCTTACAAACAATACAATATTGCAAAAAGAAAGAGAAAAAGACGGTTAGACAAGCAAAAGATGAGACTTTTAAAAATACATTTATGGGAAACATTGAACTAAAGAAGGCAAACAAGATAATTATAAATTGGCCCAGATAAAAGCAAAGATCTCGCCTTAACCAAGTTACATGCACAAAGAATAAAGAATGAAAGGTTTTGATAAAAACGACGATATTAAAGATACGTGGAAATTTTATTTTAATACTCCTTTTCATGACAAGTTTGATAAAAATATAGAAGGCATAGAAAATGTGACAAAATTTAATTCGAACTATATTAAAAGAATTCAATTTTTTTCAAAAGATAAAACAACATTGAAGAGAAAGAAAGTGAGTAAGGCATGTGATCTAGATAACATTTCTATTAAAGTGTGAACATATTTGAAAGATTTATTGGTGGAATGTTGACTCAATTGTTTAACAAAATTTTAATATTTAAAAAATTGTCAAATTAATAAAGAAGGAACATTATTATATCTATTTTTAAGAAAAAATTAGATAGAAGATAGTGCAAATTATAAAGAAATCAAACTCACGAGTCATACTATGAAATTATAAGAAAGATTTATCAAGCAGCGATTATGGAATTGAATAAGTATTTTAAGTAACCAATTTGGATTTATGTCTGGTCGATCTACAATTAAAACTATTTTTCTTATTAAAAATTTTACAGATAAATATTGACATAGGAAGAAAGATTTACATATGGTGTTTATTGACTTAGAAAATACCTATGATATTTTATGGTGAGTGTGAGAATGAAAGATGGTATTTGTTAGTTATATATAAATGATAAAAGATATGTATGACGAAGTAACCACCAACATATACATAATTGCAAAAGAAACAAGAGATTTTCTTATTTTAATTGACTTACATCAAAGGTCTTCAATAAGTCATTATCTATTTCCATTAGTTATGAATGAATTAATGAAAATTATAAAATGATATATCTTGGTGTATGATATTTGCAAATGATATCGTATTGATAAATGAGACACATCTAATGATACTTGTCAAGGCGTCTTTTGGGGAGCCCAAGGCATCCAAGGCATCCGCCTATGCGCTTAAGGCGCCCATATTTTTACATGATTAAAAAAATAATTTTGAGAGGTTTTGCCCTCTTGATACCCCCCACAAGGGACACCTATATAATGATAGTTGGAATATATTAATATAATTCAATATCATTTATACTACTATCACACATATTTAAGATTTATAATTATAAACATATATTATATACTTAAAATTTATTATGTTTTCTTTTAGCTCTCTCTGTTTTCTCTCTATGTCTCTCTCTCACACACACTTAATTTATCAATATTAAATTCTTATCCAAAAATAAATACACACTCTCTCATAATTACATATATAAAATCACATTTATATGTATGTACACATAATGATATACATTCAATAATAACATATAAATATATTATATTTTTGTATATATGTTTGTATGTTTGCATAAATATAGATATTATTAATATTTAATTATATATATGAATGTATATATTCATATATAAATGTATATATATACATATACACATCTAATGATACCGTTTAGGTGATGTCTAAGCGGCAGCCTTGTCGCATAAGCGGAATTGATATCCTTCAAAGTTTTGGGCACTTTGTCGCTTTAACAACTATGAGAAAGAGTGAATAAAAAGTTAAAACTGTAAAAAAAAAATTTGCTTAGGAGATTAAGGGTTTCAAGACAAATATATCTGAAACAAAATATATATATTGTAAATTTAATGAAAACCAAAGAAAAACTTACTTCTTAAAATAATATTGATGAAATGAGAAGTTAAAGTGGATGAGTGAAAGATAATGAAGTTGGAGGATATTTAAAAGGTTGAGATTTTCAAAGGAAGAAAAATTATAGATTGGGCAAAACTGAGGTAGGATAATTAATTTTGGTTTCTTGGTTCAATTTGGGTTGGATTTCTTATCGATATTTGGTTGGCTCTGTGGTAAGGAAGACGAGGCAGTCTCAAGGATCGCGGGATCGGAATCGGCCACCGGATCGGTGGGTACCGATCCGATCCGGATCGGATCGGATCGGTCCGATTCTGAGCGATCCGCCGGAAGAAACAACGATCCGGAATCGTTCCGGATCGGTCCTTCAAACAGTGGTAAAACCTAAAAAAAATACAAAAAATAACACTCTATGCAGGATTCCGATCCATCCTAGAGCATTTTGGGGGCGAAATCGGCCTGAAATCGCCCCCAAAATGGTGCCGCGGCGGCCCTGCGGCCGCGGGCGGGGAAGACGGGCTACCGGGTCCATCGGGACCCGATAGCCCGGATCCGGTGACTTAAGTCACCGGACCGGTGACGACCGGTCCGGTCCAGTCGATCCGGTGACTTAAGTCCCGATGGACCTGGTAGCCCCGATAGGGCGGGGAAGACGACCGCCGCGGCGGTCTGTGGGTCGATTCCGGCGAGGGAATCGCCGGAATCGATCCAGAATCGACCATTTCGGTCGATTCCGGCCCTTATTCTACCTACAAACATCGATCCGGACCGATCTTCGGTCCGGATCGATAATTCCGCCGGGAATCGGATCGGAGGGGTCCGATCCGATCCAAGAATCGGCCGATTCCGATCCGGATCGGCCGATTCTGCAATCCATGGGCAGTCTAGGTGACCATCTAGACAGGCTAGGCAAAGTGATTGCCTTATATCATGGCCAAGGTGAGGCAACAAGACATTGCCTCACCTCACCTCATATCAAGTGACCAAGGTAATCATCTTTGATAACATAGGAAAGCATTGATTCCCACCATAGGACAGGCTATGTTAATGCTGATCCAATGCAAAATGGTTATTTCTAGTCAAGATCCTTGCCTCACCTCAACACATGAGGTGATTACATTATTCACTTTTAATAATCTGTAGAGATGAGAACTACATTAACTCAACTCAAAGAAACAAACCCCAACTTATTTGGGGCCATCAATGTGAATTTTTGTGTCCACGTGAAACAGTTTTAAGCTACAAATAGAAAAAGATTCACACCATCTAGAAAGCATTGTGTTACTCTTTTACATGTTGGAATCAATCTTGTCCTCTTTTTTCTTCCATTATGTTTAACGCTTCACTTATCCAACTAGAGGCTTCCTAAATCTGCACTTTATACCATGGAATATCGGGTTGAGACCCGGGTCACAACCCGAGCCTGATTTTGAGCCGAGTGGCCCGATCAAGACCCCGTCAACCCGACCAAACCGCTAGGTCTTGGCGGTGTCTCGGGGTCATGACCCCAAAGAGATTCCTTCCTTGGGGTCTTCATTAGAAGCCTCCAACCAGAAGAAAGGATTTCTTCTCGTTGGGGGGTCCTTAAGCCCCCTTGGTCTCTAAGGTCCCCAAAAGACCTTCATTCATCTCCATCCCTCTCTCAACTCTCTCTTACTCTAAACATTTTTCATCCTCAAATTTTCATTTAAACATTTTTCATTAGTTCTTAGTTGCTTGTTCAGTTATTATTTAATGTATTAGTTACTTATTTAGTGCATTAGTAGTAGTCTTTTAATTATTATAATTATTTTTAGTTGTTTAATTCAATTCTTAATTAGTGTAATTAAGTATGTCTTCTCTGACCAATGACACCCAAACTTCTAGAGTGACTTAGAATGATCTACCTTAGTAACATTACATTTTGATCTCCATGGCGGAGAAAAAAATATAATGTAAATATTGTGATAAAATTATGTATGATGGTATTTATAGATTAAAACATCACATCGCTGAAACGAAGGGCAACATGCTCTTATGCTTCAGTGCTCTACCAGAGGTAAGAGTGTAATTCCATAAGCATCTACAAGTCATAGAGCAAATGAAGAGAGCTTCAAAGCAACGTAAGGATATTGTTTAAGAAGAAATTACCGAACGGGTAAGACATTCCAAACACATATATGGGAACAAACAAAGGCGACAGGACATTCGTCATGATGTAAGCTTCAAAGATGGTACATATCTCTTAATCATAAAAGTACTTGATTACCATCTTTACCATAATTATTAGAGGCACTCTCCGCAACCGCCTAAGCGGTTGAGGCTAGTGAGACGTTGGCAAAACGTCTCGCCCCGCCCAAGTCAAACAAATCTAGTCAAACATAATCCATTTCTTAATTTAATTATGATATTTGTCTTCTTTTGTTATTGATTTCTACTCTCGTTAAGTTGTTATGCTTGATTTGTACTCTACTCTTGTTAATTGTTATGATGTTATGTTTGTTATTCACCTTCTTTTATTGTTATAACATTACTTATTGATGGCTATAATATATAGTTATTAAAATGATGTATTTATTTCAATATTACAAATATTTTTTTAGATTTATTTCAATTATTTATATTAAATATATGTATTATTTAAATTAAAATAATTAAATAATATAAAATACCTCGGGTGCCTGAGATGCCCTCCCCAGGTGCCTGAGGTGAGGTGCTAAGTCCCTCGCCTTCAACGCCTCACGCCTCGGATAACATAGATCTTTATCATTACTGAAATATTTTTTTGAATAGATGATTTTTACCAAGCTATGGAGGCAAGTCAGAAGTCATTTGTCGACGAACACTTCTTTCGATGCACCAGCCAATCAATAGGTCAAGGATCGGAGAGTGGACGGGATCAAACCAGTCGGAGGAGGAGAAGATCTATGATCTCACTCGAGACGACGACCGAAGAGTGAGTCCTATTGATCCCGTCGTCACCTGACCATAATAGCGCCAAACAATAATAACAATGGCAATGAAGACCTTGAACCTATGCAAGGAGAAGATCGAACGGATGACATCAAGGTGGTTCTTCCATCATAGCATACCGGTGAATGCCGTCAAGAGACCCTACTACGAACGAGAACATGGTCGACACCGTCGCCGATGTCGGATGAGGAGTGCCCGAACCTAACCCCAGAGAGATCTACAATGTCAAGTCCTTTGAAATGATTTGGGAAGAAAGAGATTGTACGTTGATGACAGACAATCAGACCAGTAAGTTCACTTTACTCAGTGCCTTACTTCCCTTGTTATATGTTATAACTTATTCTTTCATATTCTTCTTAACATGTATAACTATGAAGACAATAATAAACTTTATAATATATTGTCAAGTAGGCACTACCTTTCAGAAGTCCATTGATGCATCAGGGAAGATAAAAAAATTTAGATACCTCTTTGATTTGATGGATGGAGTTATCTAGGAGATAGGGGAGGATCGGGTTGTCTAAGTAGTCATGGACAATGCAACCACATACAAAGCGGCCGGTCAAATGTTGATAGTCAAGAGACCTAAATTGTATTGGACACCATGTTCCATGCATTCTTTAGATTTAATATTAGAAGATATATGTAAGGATCCTTTAAATAGATAAGTTTGTGCAATTAGCCTCATTTATCTCATCATTCATCTATAACCAAAACTTTTTCCTAACCTAATGAGAAGACATACTAAAGGGGGAGAGCTTTTACAACCCGCTTTGCCCCTCACTAGATTTCCTTAGAGTTTAATAACTCATAAAAAAGCTCTATGTCATATGGTCATCTCACCGGGGTGGAGTACTTGGTTAGCTAGATGTAATCGACAAATAAGCGAAAATAAAGAAAAGTAGAGAAAACAATAGAGAGCAAAAATTTTTAAAAGGTTGTGAATAAGACATTAAATATTATCTAACCTATAAAGAAAGTACTTATGATCATTGACAGTGATAGGAAAATTGACATGAGATATTTGTATGATACAATTGAAAGAGCTAGGGACAAGATTGTAAAAATCATGTTCGACTTCAACAATTGATGGGGCATTATTGACCATCGGTGGGAATGAACATTATATCAACCAATACATACAACAAGTATATTTCATTAGGACTTTACTTCAACTGTTGTTATTGATAAATCAACAATTCAAGGCAAAGAACGAACTACTTGCTAATGTCAAGAGTGTCATCAGTAAGATGTTCGATGATGATGATCGGTCAATTATCGCCTACAACAAGATGTATAACTACATGATGTAGGCATTTCATTTTGGTACATTAAGAGTGAAGTGAGTTGTCATGCTCCTAAGTCTAGATATATATCTATCAATGCCTTAATTAGAATTCAAATTGATCTTTAAACTAAATTATCTCTTAACACCTTGTTATATTTCATATAACTAATTGGTGGATGGATCATAACAAAACATCGGGCTACAAAAACTTGACGGATATGACTATCAAAGTGCTTAACCAAACCACTTTAACATCCGGCTAAGAGAAATTGGTCAACATTTGGTTTGATTTATACAAAGCAAAGAAATATGCTAACTTTTAAAAGACTTGAGCACCATGTGTATTGTCATCACTACATGAGACTCAAACTGAAGAATTTGAAAAAAATCAAATAGAACCAGAAGAAGAACAAAGGTGGGGAGCAATCGCTTCGAGACGTCAAGGTAAGGAACCAACAATCCAAGATGAAGATATTGACTTGGATGAAATCTTTGATGAGAGAAATTCATTAAGAGCATAGGTAAACAACCAAGAAGGGATGGGTGAACTCGAGTTCAACCCAGAAAATCAGCAATAAGCTGAATGAGTGCTCGATGACGTTTCTCTCGCCCAAGAATTTCATATTCTGCCCTCCGTAGCAAAGAGACGGAAAGCCGATGAAGGATCTAGCAGTGGTGCGCAAAGTAAGGAAAAGAGTAAGCAGGTTTTAACTAATCATCCTGACATAGTAGATGCAAAGACGATTAACAAAGTCCGACAAAACATTCCGAAGCCGAACATCTTAGTGCAATGCCAGATTTTGGAGGATTATTCTTCGAAGAGTAGCAGCGATGATAGAGTGAGACACGAGAGAGGCACCACTTTAGGCAAATAAAGGTCCACGTATGTGGAGACAACTCCTATAACAACTCAATGTTTCACCAGAGGAGCAGCACACCCACGTGACTCAAGACATGAACCATGGTGCGAGGTCGCAAGGTGGAGAAACTCAACATATCCAGCAAGGTAGAGATCAGTACTATAGACAATCCACCCATGGGTAAGATTCATCCCAGGACTCTTGGTTTCCTACATATGACTAAAAGTGGAGTGGAATGAATTATGGATCATCATTTAAAAATCTGATCCATTCCCCCTCGATAGTTAAGTTGGTGGTTTTTTGTAACCCTATTCAGAATATTAGGGTAATTCTAGAAGGGACTAACGAGCACATTGATTGCAAAATCGGTGAAATCGGATCGGAATCAGCCAATTCTGGAATCGGATCAGTCGATTTCAATCCGATTCATGGCTGAAGGATCGATTCCTCCTGAAATGGGTCTGAATCTCTTGAATCGGGTGGAATTGATCTGATTCCGGTCGATTTACTGCAGAATCGGCCGGAAGCCATAAGATCCGGATCCGGATCGATTTCGGGTCCAAACTAGACCCAGGATCTAACCGATTCTGGCCCTTTTAGGGGCGGAATCGACCTTTCGAAGGGTCTTACGCAGCACCCGGCAATCCCCCCCTTCAACAAGCCCCGTCACCGGCGATTCCAGCTAAAAATTGCCAGATCCAACCTAGATACGTGCGATTCCAGTGTTCTGCAGCAGAATCGGACCGATTCCGGCGATCCTCCGGGCGATTCCGACAATCCTCCAGCTATTTCGGCGATCAGTTCAAGGATTCTGGCGATCCAAGCACCGTTCCACCTCCGTTCAGTTTGTTCTTCCATTGTTTGAAAGTTGTTGGTAAGATTTCTTCGCCGGAAACCCCATATGCCGATTTTGACGCATTTTCGATGACTCCGACGATGGTTAAACGTGCTGATTTCTTTCTGAACAGCTCTGTTCAACCTGTAAGAACATCGATTGAATGTTTTTAGTAAGCAAAAAATTTCAAAATTGTCATACGATGATTTACAGTCCTTTCCGACGTAGACGTAACCCTCTAAACATACCTCGCTTCTTGAATTGATCCGATCAAGTTTTTTAAACGTCATTAACATCTTATTAATAATATTCGACCACCAACGTGGCTATGCATTACTTTTTTACAGCTTTTCGATGACTCCGAAGTGATTTTAACATACCAAAAAAAAGAAGAATGGGTTGTTCACTTTCCGAACAGGTCCTAAAACAATTGTATGCATCTCTAACATGGTGTTATAAATTATTTACATATTTTGCAGGTATAAGCAATAGCCGAACACGACGATGTAGTGCCCACGGTCCTTCTAACGTCGATTGGGAACACGGCCACATGGTAGACATATTAAAGAAGAGGCTACAATGCAAGTGGTGTGGCAAGGAGATGAACGGGGGGTGTTTTGACTTAAACAACACATTGTCGGGCTAGATGACAATGTAAAACAATGTGACAAGACGCCTAGAGAAAAGAGTGAAGAGATGTACCTTACAGGTAGAGCCTCTCAACAGCAAATTAGGATTGAGCAGAGTGAAGAGTTGCAGGATGAGCTGCTTGAGAGGAGAAGGCACCGGGATTTGCCAAGTTACAAAGGGAAAGGTAAAGAGAAGGCACCAGCTAAACTTAAGTTGGAGAGTGAGGATGACTCAACAGACTCTGAGCTCAAGAGAGCTAGGCATGCCACCAAGGGTGAAGCTGCTGCAGAGGAAGAGATGAGGAAGGGAGCAGGAGGGTCTAGAGCTGACCCTGTTCTTGGCCGGATGGTGCTGAGATGCCATTGGGGACATGTGTACCGGTTCACACAGATCCGGGGATCACTGGAGGCTTGTGTTGATGCCATTCAACCGGTCTACAGAAGCTTCAGATGGTGTCAACGGTGGGCGAGGTAGTTGATCAAAGGACCTATAACCAGAAAGGGAAGGTGATGGGGAATGGCACTAGGGCAGATTAGAAAGAGGTGGAGAAGAGGATGGAATTGGTCTCCTGCTGGGGGTGAAGTGGAGACCAGCCATTGCTTGAGGTGGAATGTAGCTCCTCCCAATGGTGGGGGTGGAGGAGCTACAGGAATCAAGCCCCTACGCAAAGAACAAGACTGATTGCCACTTTCCAAAATATTCAAATTGATTCTTGTTTCATTGATCGATGAGCCTCCTTATAAAGGGGAGCCAAATTACAAAAAGAGACAAGTAAAAGACCTATTTGCAACCAAGTCCTCTTAAAGACTAAAGTGTAATAAAAAACTAAAAATAAACTCTAAATATTTACAAACAGGTCCCTCGGGACAGAAATGCAAAAAGAACCTAAAGCTTCTCAACCAGATCCCCATCAGAAGGTGATAGAGGAACTGAACATGATAAATAAGGTAAAGATGAGAGTAAAAACCAAAGATATTGAACACTTAGTAGAAATTTGATTGTAGTGATGAAACAAAAGAAGAGGATGGCAGGCTGTCTGAAATGTAGCAGGAAAGAAAATCAAAAAGCATCGTTAGATAATGAAATTCAAATATCACCAACAACTGATGACCAAAATCAACTTAACCGTTCAATATGTAGCAAGGGACAAGTAACAGAATGCCCTTAGGTATTTAATTTGCTTGATTAAAGCATACTTGCAGAAGTTTCTTCATAATCACAAAGATGGTTAAACTTAGTTGCAGGGAAATGTGAGGAAAGATGGGACAAGCATTTAAGGAACCATGTCGATAATCAGAAGCAGCCTGCTTCCAAATTATATTGTGAACTTAAAAAGGTGGTATCAACGACAATAATGGAAAAAGTTGAAAAAAAAACAACTTTCCTGAAGAGGACAGTGCACATGGAGAACAAAGAGATAAGGAAGGAGGAGAAACATCAAACATAGTGGTGACAGTTGGCAGAAGAGAAGGAGCAGGAGGGGCAGGAGTTGTGCTTTAAAGAAAAGGAAGGTGTTCATATAGCATCCTGGGAGATGGTGTCAATTGGTGCAGGAGAGGGCATGATGAGTAAAGCATTTGCACTTGCCAGTTGGTATTCAGGGCCTAAGCAGACAGCAATGGTGATAGAAGGTACTGGAGAAAATGCTCTAAACTGTGACTTCGCCTCATCTTCAAATGTGTTTGTGAGACAACAACCCCGTGATATCTCTAACAATAGTTGTCAAGACAAGGCACAAGGGTGCCTTCCGCAGGATCCAAAAGGCGCTCAAAGGCCAAGGTGCCCACATATGCAACCAAGGCACCTGCTTAGGCCCCTCCACATGATTAATGAAAAATGTTTCTTCCAGGGGATTTGCATCCCAGATCATCCAAAAAAGGGCATTGCCCCCCCTTAACCACTCCATCTTAACCCTCTTTTTCTTTCCTATCAATCTATCAAACTAATCTCTTTTTCAAAAATGTATACATACACACATAGTTACATAAACACACATTTACATGCATGCACACAAACATATGCTATATTCAAATATACATGCAAACATATACACACCATGGCTCTCTCCCCCCTCCCCCTTTCTGTTCTCTCTCTCTATATATATAGATCATCCAATTCTACCATATAGATGATGCCAAAAAGGCCACCTTATTGCCCAAGCTGAAATACCCCCGTTGAATGTATCGGAGGCATTGTTGCCTTGACAACTGTCACTAACCTCTCATCATCCTTTGATCACACCCAGTAGAAGGTGAATCATTCCAAAAGGTTTTGCAATGTCAACAAAGTTCCCTAGAGTTTTGTAAGGCTTAAACAGATCAATCTTGTCCAAAAAGCAAGAGTGCCTGATTTTACATACATATCCAACCAAAATTTTCCTTTTGTCTCAGATTTTATTTTATCTTAAAATCTTAGATATACAATGAGGCAAGGGCCCCTGCCAACCTTTTGATTGTTCCATCCAGACAACCTAATAAGAATGTCTAAATAATACATAAAAATTTTAGACCAAAATAAGACAAAATGAGAAAAGATTTTGGTAATGCTACTTTTACATGTGCATTTTCTTAATCTACAAATATGATTACTGATTTAAAAGATGGGGCATTTGTCACTGCTATTAAATTGTACTAAAAGATAATGACATCTGTAAATTTAATCCTCAAATCACACAGAAAATACAAAGTGGCATCATTGAGTGAAAATGAACAATTTTCAGTAGCACCAGTCCACTTCACTCTGAAAGGAAAGACACAAAAAGGTATCATAAATTAGTGTAAACTCCCATTCTCGACATAAATATGAGAAAAAAAAAGCTAGGAATCCAATCCATAGGTACACCAAGACAAGGAGGCACAGATCATAAAATGAAATGTTGGTGGAATTGTCTGCGAACGAGTCCTACAACAATGTGGACGGAAATTGGCACTGGGCAGGCTCGTGGAACTGCCTAGATGACAAAACCAGAAAGAACGAGAACTGTGCAACATGGATACTATCATAACATCTAAAGGAAGAAAAATTACTTGGGGAAAAAAGTGGATGAGAAAGAAATTTTGAGTAACAATGATGAACGGATATCTGCCCTAATACATGAAGAAGCAGGCAACCAACAAAGTAAACTGATAAGAACTCAGAAGAAATAACAGAAGAAACACCACAAAAGAGCAGAAATTATTTACCAACGAACAGAAGATCCCAATATATGCGTGTGCAAGTAAAAACAGCAAACTTAATAGGAAAGCAATAGTTAAAAAGAGCAGCGACACGGAGAAGGCACAGAAAGATTACTGTCTAAGTAGCTGGCGAGAGAAGTGGAGAACAAGACGTCTTCTGGCCCAGACCAAGACATCGAAACCAGATTAACAATTCTCTCCGCTTCTCAAAAATCACCAGAAGATCCTCCTCGAAGGAAACGGAAGGGCAACAACAGCAACGGGAACCAACCACCTCCTGTTCCACCGAGCACTCACTGAACGAATCCCCCCCCTACGGAGAATTAACGTAGCAAAAAGCCCCAAAGCCCCAACTTGCCCACGGAACCTCCGCAGATCCAATCCAAGAACGCCGAGACCAACTCCAAGAATAGATAATCTGACAAGCGCAGCAGGTAAAAAGAAAATACGGGTGCAAGAGCACGATACCGCACAGGAGATTAAAAACCCCCCCACTATTGGCGGCTTCCCTGCCCCAAAAGCCCACCTTTCCCTCTGTCCGTCTGTACTTGCGGAAGAGACGGTGGTGAATGGGAGGAGAACGTCAAGAGGTTGATGGTATAGGGGGAATAGGGGAGGGATTGCAGAGGAAACTTGGGAAGGCGGGGTTTGCAGGTCGGCGACCGAGTTGAACGACCTATGAGTGTTGCAAATAGCAGTTTTTCGCCGGATCTTACTATGGAATGGAGCTACGCCATGCACCGGTGTAGTGGTTTTCGCGGTGATCGTAAAGTCAAACAAGAATTTTATTTATTTATTCCATTTAAAATAAATAATGAGCATTAAGATATTAATAGAGAAATTAAGAAATTAAATCATCAACTTTGATTGACTCCACCTGTCCCAATCCATTAGTCTCAGATGGAGCTTGTCTTAACTTGTCACACTATCCTCCATGTGATCACCACACAACCTTGCCATATTCATAACATTAAGGTGGATCTCTTTAATTTTTTTCTGCAAAAAATAAGATCTTGGAGCTAGTCAATTGATAAAAGATCATAGAAATGTTAGTTTTTTAACGTGAAATTAAAGTTGGGAAGACACTTGTAGACGTCACCACCCAAATTTTAGTTTATCCTCCAGTTATCTTAACATTAAAAAACACCACTTTAATTTTTTTTTTGGTTGCAATGATGTAAAAATACTCCAGCTTCTATTCACACCAATTTTGTCTAACTCGAATCAGCTCCATAATCCTCAATCCCTTATGTCTAACTTCTTCGTGTGTGTTTAAGATCGGTTTTTATTCGACTTAATAAAATAACTAAAGTTACAATTTTATTTCTAAATTTATTGTGAAACACAAATTCTCGATTATTTATTTTTAAAAATAAAAATTACAGTAAATTACTTAGAATTGAGTGATTTACGAAGAAGTTAATTACTACTATCTTAGACTATTTTGTCATAGTGATTTTTACATTTCTTTAGCCATTTTTACATATCATGCATGCACCATCTTTTGCATTATTGTGTCTCCACAATGTCATTTATTCACCCTTTTGCATAAACCAGCTGGACTGCTCTTTGATTTTCTGGAAGAAAAAAAAACGCTGAATACAGAGAATCAACCAAACAAATTAAAGATCCTAAAAACCCGGACCTCCTCCGTTTCTTATAGCATTATTATTATCGGTTTGATTATTTGGGTCTTTGTTCAATTAAAAATCTCGGTTGCATCATAATGAGATTTGATTACTTTGGATTTGAGCTTGGCATACGCATACATACATGGCATATTGTATTTATCATTTGAAAACTATACTAGTCCGAGTTTTTTTTTTTTTTTTGAATCACACATGGCCCAGTGGCCGCGAGGCCTGCTGCACCGCAGACGGGCGGAACCCTGCCCGTACCTCACTTTTCACCCCACTGTGGGGGTGCTAGTCTGAGTTTCTCCCCACGTTATACACCGTTAGATCCCTGAATAAATTTATTCTAGTATTTCTTACACAACTCTGCCGATTTTAGTTTAGAACTCCAAATTGGAAGAAAAAAAACAAATCATGAGAAAACTTGTAGCACTTCCAAAGTTTCTGATATCTCAGCTTTGATTCCAATTTTCTCTCTTCCCCTAAAAGTCGAACTTGTGTACTTGTTTGGGCGCCTTTGGTTAGGATTTGAAAGAACAAACTCCATACCCCTATAGGGCTCTTATTCACACTGATCCAGGTAGGAGCTTTCAATTAAACATAGATTAGACGGACTTCTTCTGAGGACAACCTCCTAGATATGCCTTCAGAAAGAGGTTACAGAGAGTACAGATCTGAGTCCTACGGTACATGACAAGAAGGAAAATAAGGATGCTTCAATGTTCTTAAGAGAAGATCCGGAAGAGAGAGACAACAATAAGCACTTTACAGAATGAAGTCATGATGTAAACAAACGCTGATACAAGCCAGAGAAGCGATGACTTTGGTATCATGGCCATTCTAGAGCTGTGTCTATCATTATACGTGTGTTTTTTTAGCTGTAACAATAGATACATAATACCGAAGACAAGGAAAACATCTTGAAACGATTTGATTTGATACCATGAGAAATGTGGGTATGAAAACTGATAGATAATCTCATAAGAAGGTATTTATATTGCAACGAAAGATTAAATTAGTTGACTGGCCAACAGCAATGCTAAATTGCAATCTTCCCATGAGGTCATCCATCCCCGCCCTGCTCCTAATAGAACACATTTAATTTCGGAGTTCTTTCAACTTTCGAAAAATAGTTAATCGGTGTTATTGGTAGTTTACTGATTTAATTTATTATCATATTCACAAACCGGGGTAATACAATCTACCCTCTTAAAGATTTGACGCCCTCATCAAGACTACACACATCACATATCACGTACCCAGGTGATTCAAATCGGATCTTCTGGCTGAGTCATACTCTGTTACTATATGTAACGACTGATTAAATCAGTTGACTTATCTAACAATGGCTATGTCAATCAGCAACCTTCCTAGGAGGTCACCCATCTTCAACCTGTTTCTAATAGAGCACATTTAACTTCGGAGTTCTTTCAACTCAATTTTCGAAAAATAGTTAATCAATATTGTTGGTAGTCTAATGATTTAATCTCTTATCATATTTACAAATCGGGATATTACAATCTACTCTCTTAAAGATTTGATACCCTCATCAAGGCCACACACATCACATATCACATACTTATGTTATTCATATCAGACCTTCTGGTTGATTTATGCTCTGATACTATATGTAATGACTGACTAAATCAATTGACTTGCTTAATAACCATGCTAATTAGTAGTCTTCTCAAGAGGTCACCCATCCTCCACCTACTTCTAATAGAGCACGCTTAACTTCGAAGTTCTTTCAACTCAACCTCCAAAAAATAGTTAACCATTACTATTGGTAGTCCATTGATTTAATCTATTAACATATTCATAAACTAGGGTGTTACACATATCCACCGCCAGAGATCACCCTCATCCTCTCATCTTTGCATGCATTTCCACCATTTTATATAAATTTTGTTCTTATTTTTTTGGCTGCGTATGGAATTGGGATCAGCTGATTACTTTGAATTGATCAAGAGGGTGGACAACTAGACCACAATTCACCAGGTTGGCTCAGAGCTGGACTAGTCAGATGACCTGATCAGTTTTTCAGCTGACCTGGTCCAACCACGAAATAGGGGTCGCGTGACCCGGTGACCCGATCGGCCGACTGAATCACCCTGAGTTGCCAACAGTCTCATGATTTTTTTTCTTTCGAGAAACTTTGTCCCACTGATATCTCCCACAAAGGACACTACCTCTTTGACCTCCATGACTTAACCACACTGATTGATCTAAGATTCATGAGCACCTATTTATTGATAGTATAATAATATTTTATTATCGTTTATATTCTTATCTATGGTTAAATTTGTGATTATAAATATATGATGCATATTTAAATGTTATATAATTATTTTTTTAATTATCTTTATCTTCTCACTTGAGATTAACTCTTTCCCAATGTCAATGCAACATAACCACAAAAAATTCATATTTATTTGTATACACGTAAACTCATATTCAATCATAATATTATATTTACATATATTATGTATACATAAATATATAGTATGGATATGAAATTATTTATCTTTTAGATATATTTATACACATATGTATATGTATATATAAACTTCTAACACTACCACCTTGATTGTCTAAGCAAACCACCTTGTCGTCTTAAAATTTTTGACACTTTTAAAGTCTTGGACATATCGTCGTCTTGACAATTATACATCTCATCAAGAGAGAAATAAGACGATCCAACTACCATATAGAACTAATTCAATATTTTTCATATAATTCACGTGTGATGACTACGATAAATCCTTTAAGTACTGTTTGGTATGGAAATAGTTTGTGGATAAATTTGAGTTATCCTCAAAATTTAAGAGATAACCCAAGTTTATTCCCAAAATTATATGATACCAAACATACCCTTATGGGGTGTTTGGTTGCATGATAATTTTTTGTACACTTTCATGATAAAAAATTGTATTAAAATAAAAAGTGAACCAACTCATGACATAAAATTATCATGTTTGGAGGGATGTGATTACAAAAAAGAGTAACCACCGCACATGACCAAATAAAGTGGGGGATCACAAGAAAAAAGAAAGAGGTGAGACCCTCTTTTTTTGTTTAAGAAGAAAATCACTTTCAAAACATAAAATTGTCATGGTTGTCAAACACCTCTTTTAACAAGTTTTCTTACAATTTTTAAAAAATAAAATAAAAATATCAATTATCATGCAACCAAACACCCCATTAGATCTTATCCGAAGATAATGGTAAGTATAATCAATATATATACATATTTAATAACTCATATTCTTTTCAAACGTTATAAGAAAAACACATACATTACGTACAGAACAATTTGAGTAAAAATGGACTAAAATATTTTTTAATCACATTCCTCAATTTTCCAAAATTTTTTATTTTTAATTTTTAATTTTTAATTTTTATGTAATTTATAATATATTTTTAAAAATAATAAATCTGACCCAATTGCAACCCAATTCAACTAAGTCGGATTTGAAGTCAACCGTTCCCGGGTCTACCTGCAACCCGACTTTTATTGAACTAGACAAAACCGGCTGTTTTTACTCGCTCTCCAAGAAAGTTGTTCCTCCATCTTGAAGAAGGATCGTCTATATATTATGAGAGAGTACACTAGCTTTGGCAGCCCCGCAGGTGCGCGAAAACGCAGAGTTTGAAGAGAAGAAAAGGATGTGCATGCACCAGGAAGGCAAGTTGAAAAACCAACTTCAACTTGTACGCAAGAAATGATGATGAAACATGGTTCCTTTTGACCCGGTACAAAGAAATAATACACCCACTTGACGATCCTCCACACTCTGCAAGCGGAGTCCCTTGAAAGGATAATGAATCGGGAATTCATTGGAACTTGGAAGCGCACTCTGGCCTCCAAATTCAGCCAAAAACGATAAATCTTTGTGGAGAGCGAGACCCTCAAGTGGTCACTTGAGAGTGCACCGTCAGATCTCTCACAAAAGAAGATCATTTAATATCTGATTTGATGATCAATTTAATAGTTGTTCCACTTCCGAGACATTAAATGACCTCTTACAAAAGAGGTCTGATGGTGCACCCTCATGTGGCCACCCGAGGCCCCCGTTCTCATCTTTGTGATGTTTAGAAGGCCTCCAGCTGCAGAAACAATCTACATCGCTATGTTCATCCACCTGCATAACTTCTCTAATCTCTATCATTTTGTTTACAATCGGCGCGATGGAAGACGACTATTCCCTTGATGTAACATCTGCATCTTGACATTCGTCTCTAGATAAGCATTTGTTACGGTTTGTTGGGTAAATATGTTTTGCTGCAGCAATCGCTGGAGGCTTTCTTCTCTGGAAAAAATTTGGATAGGGAATTTTTTTTCGAGACCGGCAATATTTGTAGCCTCGTAGTGAAGGTATCTTCTCGGGAAGGAATCCAAAAGGGGTTCTCTGATCTATTCAATGCATCGTATATAATAATCAACACGCAATCGTAGGGAGCTCACCACCTAGCATGTGCACGTAGATGATCTAGATCTCTAGAACAATGTCTGAAAGGATAAGAAACTTTCGTCAGCGCATGCTTTTGTTGTTTCAACTCTTCAACCAAAGCCACACCTAAATTACATAAAATAAACAACGTATTGAAAACCAGGATCAAGTGAACTTACACTCAGAATCTGTCTTGACCCATTTACATCCATCTTCAGCTTTGGCGCTTGCCTTCTCCCTCATCATCATCAGTATCTTGTCCCTCATTTCAGTTTCGCTCATCTTCCTCTGCTCCAGATACTTTTTGACCGTCATAGGTGCAGAGTTCTGTGGATATATTTTCTTGTGAAGTATAGTTTTCAACAACTGTAGATGGTTATCCAAGAAAGAAAATGCATCATTAAGCCACTTGAAGCCAACAGACCACGTCACCAAACCACAATCTTTCTTTTTTTTTAACTAAAATAAGATTGTATGGAATGAAGCATTAGTAGGTCTGCGATTTGAATCCTGAATTGCTGTTAGGCTGCACTATGTTAAACTCAGGGAATTCATACCTTTTCCATTCTTGATTCTGAAATTGGATCCCGTAAGCTTGGAGCTGGAGTGAAACCACTCCTGCATACAAACATCTTCTTGAGAAGGAATGATATTGACTTCTGTCCAATCACATGCCGACTATCTGCTAGCAAGTCTTTTGCTTTGTTCAGGATGATCTTCGTATTGGGTGAAAGGTCACCAGTTTCTCCATTCTCAACTTTGTCACAAGATGCCTGGCAGGTTAGCTGATCAACTTCCAAACTTGTGCAGTTGAAAGATTTATTGGAAGTAATAGAAGAGTGCCCCCTCCCAGCATATGACTCTGATGAATTACACTTTCGCTTAAGTGATAATAGCTCAGTTAGCTGTTTCTCTAGTCTGCTTACTTCGTCCATTGTGAACTCTGGTAGATCTTGCAAAGAAGGTGAATTCTTCAGCCTGTCATCTGTGCCTGGTTCTTTTCGTATTTCACTATTACCGAATGTCCCAATAGCAAGTAGCCCATTAGGCCAGTCACTGAACTCTTCTTTGTAATTGCCTTGTTTAAAATTATCTCCTGCATAGAAGAAAATAACCACGAAGAGCAGTCATGAAAATAGTACATATGGAACAAGGAACGTAGCAACTGCAATGCCCAAACGTTAAAGTTGTGAAACATGTCATCATTTTTATTCTGGATATGCGTTGGAATCAACATGAAAGAACTTTTATCTGGAGTGAACATTCCAAAAATTAATATCATGCATTTTCTTCTATAAGTGAAATCCAGTAATTGAGAATAAAATAGAGAAGAAACTTAAAACATAGGACCTTTCCATACATCATTAGGTATACTTTTGAAGCTAATGCTTAAGCCACAACATCAATATGGCTAGAAAATTAAGGAATGTGCTGATTGTCCAATTAGAGCACTATAATTAGCAACATGACGTGCTGAGTAGACCACTACATGCATAAAACACTGAGAAACATTCTGCTAGACACTGCTTGTAATTTATAGCCCTTCAACAGGACTCTAGGCACAATACAATAAGTGGCAGCAACTAAGCCAATAAGTGAACTAAAGGAAGGGAGTGCTGGGATTGGACCATGGATCAGCCTGGCGACCAATCATAATCTGGGTTGAGTTGGATCAGCTAGATCATCAGAACTGGTGAAAGCCAAGAATAGTTGCATTCACCCAACTCAGACTGGCTCAGCTCATGTCGGTCTGGAATCTGGAAACAACTGATTCTGGCCAATCCAAAGATGAGATCAGACTATCCAGGCCTAATAGGCAGATCCTGGCTAATCTCAGCTTGGCAGAATTGGCTCAACCAGATTGGCCAATTTCAGCAAGAAATCAACTGATCCTTGTTCATTTTTGCTGATCCAGGCAGATCCTTGCTGGAATCAGCCAAGGATCGGCCCATCGAGGATGAATAAGGATTGGCCTATAGTTGGCAAGGCACCCGCTCAAGTGCTCTCTCATGGACAAGATGTGACATTACCTTTATGGACAGCCATAAAGCAACCAAGGTACCCACCTAAGCACCTAAACCGATCAATATTCCCACTTAACCACCTTGGCACACAAAGAATGAGTTTTCCTACCTCTCAAGAAACCAAGTTGCCCGCCTAAGCCGATCAATATGCCCACTTAAGCACCTTGGCACACAAGGCATGGATTTTCCTTCCACTCGAGCCCCCTCTACTCCCAAAGCACTATGCAATTCCATGTCCCTCTTTCTGTTCCCAAAGCACTATGCATTTCCATGTCCCACACCCTTGGTTAAAGTCCCTTGGCTGCCTTGCCTCCTTGACACCAACCCAGTGCAGTCGAGATTCTGATCTGAACCAATTGATCCAGCAAACCGTCAGCAAACCACCCAATAAGGATTTTGCAGACAATTATCAACTTTTTTTATTATCAAATGTTGTAGGCTGAGAGATACTGTGAGGCACGAAGGGGATCAACCCTCAGGGCCTCACCTCAGGCCCTAAGGC
This sequence comes from Cryptocoryne crispatula var. balansae, assembly GCA_036172225.1. Lineage (NCBI taxonomy): Eukaryota > Viridiplantae > Streptophyta > Magnoliopsida > Alismatales > Araceae > Cryptocoryne > Cryptocoryne crispatula. The sequence continues at coordinate 36,926,436 of CM069927.1, read as the reverse complement.
AAGTACCTAGGTGCTCTAGGTGACACATGCATTCTGCAAAATATAAAAAAAATAAGAAGTATGGTTCAGTTGATAGACATGATAATTCAGAGCAAAATATACCTGAAAGTTATCTCACCACCTTATTGTGTTAAGAATATTATGATCACAATTAAATAATAATTTTTTAGTAATGAAAACGTCTATGAAAACACTTTGAGGCACCGAGGGGGCACTTGGTCCCACCATAATGTCTAGGCAAGTATCTTTAATAATATAACAACTTATCAATAAAACTTTTCAGTTTTCATTTTATGGATTACAGTGGATTCTTTACACATATATTGATATTTACTCGAGAACTTCCAGCAGCTAACTGTACACCGAAAACCCTGCAACTTATCTGATTTTTTTTTCATGTAAAAGAATTACAGCTCAAGTTTAACCTAGAGGATTCTAGATATTATTTTCATTCAAGTAAGCCCTATGCGTTATAAAATATTTCCACTACTGAAATGTACAGCATTATCTTTTAATTGTGTAGTATACCAAAAGCAAATCTGCAAGATAAGCATTTAAAACTGTGATGTGCCTTTTCTTATCTTGTTCTTAAATCAGCAAAATAGTTTCTGCTTGTCAGGTTGAAACTGTTCTCAATCCGATGTCATCAACTGGATAACAAAGAGATAGAACCGTGCATCAACTGGATAATGCTGCTTCACCTTTTAGCAATAGGGGAAGAAAGACTTTCAAGACAAGCTAGAAACATTAAAACTTGAAAGGAAACTTGTTAGCATGGGTTAAATAAAAAAAAAGTATCTAAGTTCAGCACATCATTTAGCAAATAAGCAAACTGAAACTGTGAAGGAAATTTATTAGCATAGCTGCGTAGGGTACCTAAAATAAGAGCAGTACCTAAATTCAACACTATGAATAAGCTGAAACTGTAAGGAATGGTAACACTTTATTGACTAATCCCGCAGCATCTACAACGACAAAAGGTTTAAGTATGTCAGCAAGCAGAGGCAATGATAATGGCACAATCGCATTGTTTGCCTTCATCATTTCTGTTTTGGTAATTTGTAGTTCACTGTTCAATAGATAGCAAATTAAAAATTAATATGATTATCATGCTATCATATGGACCTCACCAGAAGCACCATCCTGCATCATTTTTTAGCTCACCTGCTGGAGGTAAATTAAAAATCTTTGGAGAGCTTACTCATCACAAATTCACATTAAGTAATTACTATAAGGTTGAAATGTATAGGACAGAAGTTTATGGCCTGCAATCCAATGATTAAGCAGACTCTCAGAAGTCAGAAGGCACTTTTGAATTTGACCCTATTATACACCCTATTCATGTTTTACCTCTTTGTTCACTAGCCTGTAGCTCAGGACTTCAGGGAACTCGACCCTTAGATGCTACCGATTTATATGAGATTATTCAGCTGATAAAATCTTGTCCAGAGTTTTGTCATCCTTCTCTTTTCTTGTCACTTACAGATTAATTAAAGCTCAAAGCTCCCGGACACAACGCCCTCCAGGAACTTCTTGATTAGCTCGAAGAAGGAATGGCTTTTACATAAGCACTCGACTGATTTAAGGAATCTTTTCGATCAAACCAAGTACAGGAAATGAGATGCATAGAGATGAGCTTACGTCGAGCGGAGGCCACCTCAAATCTTTTCTTCTCCTGCCTCTGGCTGATCTTCGCCTGAACCCAGCCTAGAATCTACAAGGAAACAACAGAAGAAGACCCACGCCGTGGAGTTAAAGCAAAAACCAGAATACCCCACGGATAAGAAAAGGAGAAGATCTATAAGCGCTAACCGCGCCACATGACAATAGATTCAGCCCGGAAAGCAGCGCTCACCCTCATGTGCAACAAGAGAAGGGTACGGCAAGCAAATAAAGAGGAACGCCAGGCTGACAGGAGAGAACGCTACGGGCGCTGTAGACTGCAGAAAGGTGCGCCGGAACCAGAAGAGGAGCCCAGGTGGCTTCCCGGGGCCGGTGACAGAGGATTAAATAGGCGGAGAAGGAGGGGGGAGAGTGTGGTGAAGGGGCGAGGCGTAGCTGTGATAATAAAATGCTACTGCAGCAGTGGCCTGCTAACATGCTACTGCTAGGCAGTCCTCCGGAGGAGGAAACTCCGGTAGGGTTCAAGTTCCCAAGCGCACGGAGTCGGGCCCCCTTTCGGCTGTTCTTTCCCTTTCTGCCATTGGCGTCGTCTTCCTTCTCTCCATACAGAGCAGAGCACCGCCATCACGAGAGTCCTCTGGAACGGCAACCCCCGTGCGGTGAAAAAAGATGGCGTTGATTCACGGGGCTCGCACGAGTGGCATCACACGTGTTACGCAATATATATATATATAATATGTAAATTAGAGTGATTTTGGTCCTAAAAGAACAAAGTTAAAATTCCAAAATTGACCTCAGTGGGCCGGTAGAAATGAAATGCTTTTAAGTGTAGCCAGGACTTTATACCTGACATTACTATACATGATCAAATTAAACATATAAATAGTAGGTGCAAAAAAATATATAATCATTGGCAACTTCTAAAAGCTATGCATGTCAATAGATAAGGTTCTATGAACAGGTGTATAAATTAAAATAATATAAATAAAATATTTTAAATATTAATCATTGAGTAACCAGCAAGGGGCATGTTTTGTTGGATACTAAAAGGTGTAATGTCAACTTTGACACTGGCACCAAAGTAATTCTTCTGAAAATATTGTTTATTGTACAGATACTCTGCATTAAAACAGGGGTGCTTTAGGACATGTTTAGTTAGAGGATTGAATTTAACACAACATTAAAGATGATATTGCCTTTAGACACGTCAACATTAAAAATAAATGATATATATATCAATGGAGATATCCACTATTTGGTTCAACCCTAAAAAACAAACCAAATCAATAATTTAGCTTAATTTCATTTTGGTTGAACTACTGATTGATTTGATTTAGTGAACCAAGAAATCCATATTAGATTAAATATTTATTTTAACTTAAGGACATTAACAATATTCAGATCCATTTTTGTGTAAAAATACTATTTTAAGAGTTCTTAAGATAAACTAGTCATATATAAATATATATATACACACACTATATTTAATAAAATATGATTTAAGTTCAATCATATATAAGCATATATACTATACTCTAATATCATATGATTGACCCGAATCATAAATTTGATTTGATTCAGTTCAGGTATATTTGGTTTGATGTAAAAAATATCCATTATAAAACAATGAGCATCCCTATCTATCAAATATAAAAAGGGTTTATAAAATATTGATATCTAAAATTATTTGATATTTTATATATGCGCCATGTAATATTGATAACTTTTTAAACTTCTTGAAATACTGATTGAATATGATTTGACCCTCTTAACTTCTATTGCTATTTTTTAATGTTTAACAAGTAAAATTACTAAAGTATCCACTCTTTCTCTTCCAGAGAGATTTCCAGGGAGAGGTTTTTTGAAGAGAAATCAGATATGAGAGAGAAAGAAAAAGAGGTTGGTAAAAATATTTAATTCGATAGGCTATGTTAAGTTGAATTAAACTTGACGTTAAAAGTCGATAAAATGATTTATTTTGTAAAAAATTAAAATTTTATTTTAAAATATAAAATTATAATGACATATTTAGAATATCAAATAAATATGAGGATGGATATTCAAAAAAATCAAGTGCCCATTCTAAAAGTGTATATACCCAAAGGGCCCTTAACTAAAGATAGGCCAACAACCCCGTGACCTTCCATATCAGACATAATTAAGCTCCACCAAAGTAACTCAGCTCGATATAATTTTATCATTTTTACTAACTTACGGTACATATAGTTATACAACTGATTTGTTTTGAATTTTGGGATTGAATTGAACACACCCATGCATAGGTGGGAGAGGAAAGGAGTATCGGTACGTAGGCAAGTTCGAACGTAGACCGTAGAATCGATCGATTTTTTGATCAGATCGATTTATGGTGATATGATATTCAACCGGAGAGTTAATCCGAGATAAAATTCCTAACAAAATTTGACTGAATAATTTCAGATCGGATCAGAATCAGAATCAAGTTGAATCGACTAGAATCGAGATCACAATAGAAATTCAAATCAAAATTACTTTCTACTCACTTATTCTTTAAATTTCAATCGAGATTATCTCCAAAGATCAGTTGAGATCCCATCCGGTTGATACCCGCCAATCTAGAAATCAATTCCGACGGAGCGATCATTTAATTAGTTTGGACGCTGAACTTGTAGTGGTTTGTCTAGGAAAAAAAAAATCTCTAGCTGGGTTATTGATCATTATATATACTTGTATCGTACGCAATCTGACGGAGAACATTTTCCGAAGACAGTCAAGAACAGCTCGTGTTTATTCCCTGGCCGGATGGATGTGGATGGCTCGCCGAGGAGGAGATCGATCCGGTATGGTAAGCATCCTCATCTCATCGGTAACCGCGTTCTACGCCTTTCTCCCGAGGAAGCCCCCCCTTGACATGACGGATCTCGCGCGGCCCTCGACGCCCATCCTGGCCGCGCGCCCACAGGGCGACAGGCGACGGTGGCCCGCCGCCGCCCGCTGCCGGCCGACGGAAGAGCACTGTCAGCTGCTGCGTGATCAGAGGGGGAGCCCGCAGGCCAGCTGCGTCCACGGCACCCTAGCTCTCGTCCGGACGAGAGCCCGGCCCCAAGGAAAATAGACAGAGACTGCGGGGAAGATCAGCCGGATGCCATGGGGAGATCGACCGTGAGAGACCTTCTACCTGTTCTTGATTTGCTCGACGGTGTACGCACCACACTGACGGATCAAAAGAGCAGCCGCGATCGACGAGGAGAGAGTGTATATCCTGAATTTCTATCGAAATTATCACCGCCACCGTTTCGTCCCTTGTTTTCAATCTTTAGATTGGCTCGGACTGTTTGGTTAGAGTTTAGTTTTTGGCACCGTATCAATATTAATATTAATATTTACAAATGTTGTAGTATCAATATCAAAAATAATACAAATAGACACTTGTATTACATAATACGCTTTGTTTGTACTAGAAATTTTAAAATTGATACAATTAAACAAACACCTTTTAATGGTTCTTTTAAAATTGATAGTGATAGAGGTACCCAATAGTGTTACCAAACAGGGCATTAAGTATGATTACCTTCTCTACTTAGTTAATATGATATTATTCTAACTCGTCTCCTCACGTGCAAGCTCTTCTAACTTTGTCACGTGTACAATGTTAATTTAGGTTGGTTAACATGGTATTAGAGCCAAAGATTGTGGACCCTTTCCGTCGACCGTCACCTGTATAGACTGCGGGGAAGATCGACCATGAGAGCCCTTCTACCTATTCTTGATTTGCTCGACATTGTACCACTGATGGATCAAAATAGTAACCGCGATCGACAAGAAGAGCGTGTCTATCTTGAATTTCTATCAAAATTAACCACGACCACCATTTCGTCTCCTATTGTTTCTGCCATGTCCTCTAGAGTAATTGGTCATGTTAACCAACTCAAAACTGCGGCTTTGAGTTAGATTGACTCGGTCTTTTAAGCATGGTTACCTCCCCTACCTAGTTAATATGGCACTATTCTAACTCTTCCTCTCACGTGCAAGCTCTTCTGACTTTGTCACGTGTGCACTGTTTACGGGTGACGATCGACAGAGAGGGTTCCACAGCCCTTGACTCTGATATCATGTTAACCAATCTAAAATCGCGATCTTGAGTTAGAGTGACCCAGACTTTTAAGTATGAGTACCTCCTCTACCTAGCCAATATGACACTATTCTAACCGAGAGATCTAAGACTCGGTTTGAGGCCAACCTCCAGGAGAAGGGATCAGACTATTATTATCACCGAACAAGGAACTTAGATTTCTCGCACGTACAATTGAAATATTATCCCTCCCATCCACGTACGTACGTAGACCCAGGAAATTTTGATTGCGGAATGCAAAATGCTGTATACACAGCTCGTGAAGTCCGCCGGAGTCATGCCGATCCAGGAACTGATCGTTATGTATGCGTGAAACCCCGCCTGGCATTCGATGTCATCTGTCATATTCTTCGCCGAACCGATCGACGATACATTATAATTATATTAAGCAGGCTGTTATACAGAGATCAACATGTCTCTTCCACCACATCCTCCCGCACCGGCCGGCTGTATCTATCTCCCTGGAAACTACCAAAGGCTTGAGAGATTCAGATCGAGAAAATGGGCACCAAGGACGACTCTGTTCGCACACCCAGGAGCCAGCCGTGTTTCTTCCGGAAGCAAGCTGGAGAGATCCGAAGCATGACGGGGGCTTTTAGGGCGCGGTGGTGATTCTCATGTAATGCTGGGGCTTTGGACCCCCCCCCCCCCAGGTGGCTGACAGGCAAAGGGGGCTTCCGTCAGCCCTAATGAGGATCCGCTACAGTCCTCGTTCATATCAGAAACTATGTTTTATAATATTAACGTACATTTTATATCACGAGTATGTAGTGTAATATACTAATATGTGATTGAGTGAGTTAAGTAACAGATAACATGTGTTAATATCCTATTATATAATTTTTAAGTTTTTTTTTGAGTTACTATACATCGATCTATCTTGATGATTGATAACATATGTAAAAGAAGTTAGTAACAGAAAAGTTTTGGAGAAGATGAGTTAATAACCGATTATATCATTTCTTTATAAATTTTTATTGTTGACATCAATTTATTTCGAGGGCCAATAGCATATATAAGTAGTTATTTACATGAAATTTTGAAAAAATACGAGATTAGGTAAAATTTTAAGATTTTTTGGGGTTAATATATATTCTTTTAAAAGATTAGCAACAAAAAAGATAAAACCCGAAGTTAGTAATTGAAAAATAAGATGACTATGTAATATATGTAAAGACTTAGTAATTTGAAATTCGTTGGTTACTAACCCCAAAAAAAATTGAAAAATTATCGACTCAAGTGCTGACAGATTTTTCAGTTACTAACCCTTTTATACATATTATTAACTTTTAAGATAGATTGATATTATCCTAAAAAAAATTTAAAAAATCACATAATCAATCAATTATTACTCATGTTCTTCTTGAGTTTTTAGTTACTAACTTTGTTTACATATATTACTAACCCCCGAGGTAATTACATATTAACATCAAAAAAATCATGAAAAATGACATAATTAGTTATTAACTCATGTTTTCTTATATTTTTAGTTAATAACCCTTTAAATATATATTACTAACTCACAAGATAAATCGATTTTAACCTCACAAATTCTGAAAAATCATGTAATTAGTTATTAGCCCATGTTCTTCATGATTTACCAATTATTAATATTCTTCATGTATTGCTAACCCTTATTACTAATCTTCAAGATAAATCAAATTTAATCCCACAAAATAAATCAATTTTAACCCCAACAGATTTCGAAAACTCATATGCTTAGTTATTAACCTATTTTCTTTTTGACTCATCAATTACTAACATTTCTCATATGTTACTAACCTTTTTTTGTACATATTACTAACACTCAAGATAAACTGATACTTATCCAACAGATAGAACGAGCTAGTAACATGTTGGACAAGATTAGTAAAGGAGTACAACACGTTAGCAAAAGACTTAGAAGAGGTTAATAATATATATACTGATCAGGTTAGTAAGGTAAAGATCAGATTAATTAACAATATAAGGACTCACTTAGTAATTAATGTGCATTGTATATTAGGGGTCCTAAGGTGTAGAGTTTTGATGAGTTAATAATATATAGAATGGATGGATATATAACAACTACATATATAAACATAAAGCTCTTGATGATGTCTAGCATTGTTTATTGTTGACACCCTGCACACTCCTCATCTCCACATCCATCTCCATGTTGCAGTTGGCAATTTGTCGGGGTCATGCATCCCATCACACGTACGTGAGTCTAATAATATAAAAAAAAACGTCTTTAATTATCTGAGTGGGACGCGGTGGGGTACGTGGGAGTAGAATATTGATCCCGTTAATTAATTCCTCTACCCGAAAGAGATGATTCGCATTCTTTAATCAAACAATATATATGATGTGATCGATCCTTCTTGGCCGTGGGCATATATCTTTTTCAGCCGAGTATGCAATCCTGATCTTAGCAGACAAGCAAGATCAAATGATTCGGTATGAAAAAGATTGAACGGAGAGAGATGATATAGATATAGATATATATATATATATACACACACGGTCAGTCATGACCGGATAATGATAACAGATCGAGATGCATGCACGGAGCAATGTTTTAAGTTATTTAATGTTATTTTATACTATACAAGATGCATGGTATATATGCTAGCAACAATATTCATCTTCTCGTAACTTAAAACACCGCTACTAGTTCAAGATATTTTACTTTTCATTTAAAATTATTTTTATATATTAAAAATATTAAGTGTGATGCATGCCTGCCGCCATTTTTGTTTTAGACATATGATTAATTAAGGTCCAATTTAAATGTATATTGGTGGTACGCTCCATTGATTTAAGATAGATTTTGATTAAGAGTACTACTTCGTCCAACAAAAAATAATCACTCATATCTTAACTAAATTCAGCATTTTTCACAGCGTCACAAAATAATTAGAGTCCGATCAGTAGCAAGTTTGGTTGCATCATAAATTTTTATATATCTTTGTGATAAAAAATATATTAAGATAAAATGTAAATTAATCAACTACATAGAATGATCGCGTTTGAAAAGATGCGATAATAAGAAAAGAGTAGATACTCTGTATGACTAAACAAGATGAATGACCAAACAAAGTGAGAGAACCACAGTATTAAAAAGAGAGAGAGATGACACCGTCCAAAAACTTTTCTTTAAAAACATAAAATTAGAATAGTTGTCGAACATTTACTTAACTAGTTTCGTCACAAAAACACAGCACGGAACATAGATATATATATATATGTCGGGTCCACCTTGATTTGTCCCGTCAACAAATATACGTATAATATTCATGATGAAAGTATCTTAAAGCTAGATAGCCAGTAATTAAAGACGAGAGCCAGCCCCGTTACGATAAAGATCAAGAAACAAAAAAACAAAACATGTATTTAAATTGAAGCAGTGAAAAACAAAAAGAGAGGGCGGCCGACAAGGACGGTGGAGCCGGGGCGAGCAGAAACGCATCTTCGTGAAATTAACGACACCTCCTCCCTTGTCCGGCTCGACAAGATGAGCACGCGCACGGTTCAGAGACTGCGACTCCCGCGGCTCTCTTCGTGATCGATTCAATCAACTAATTGTAGCCGATGGATCGGGCAAGCACAAATTAATTAAGCAGGTACATACCGAATATATAGAGTTCAGGGCACGTCCGAAGATCTCAAGAATATCATTCGTCTGGACATAAATACCCGTAGAGTCTATATAATAAGAACAAATCTCACGAGTTAAATCGGCATATAAATGATCACGATGACTTTATTTCTTTTGTATCTTAAGATACTCTCTCTCTCCTGACCTCAGGAGACGACTCAAGAACTCATGTATGTATCTCCGGCGCAAGTTGCAAGGTGGGGGCTCGGCTGGCTGGCTAGCTAGCCGTTGGACCACGAGGAAACAGGTCGATATGCATATGTATCTGCAACTATACGTGCGTACAGTACAGCCGATCTCAGCCTGTGGCCGGGCATGCATAGAAGATAACGTTGATCGATATATATCGACTGCCCGGTCGAGCGTAATTTGATTGGCGTCGACCCTGCTCTTGAGGGAGCAAGGCAGGAGTTTGTCTCCGACGGCTACAGTTGACACCCGGGGGACGAACAGTGGGGATCGAGCTGTGCTCGATCTTTCGCCACCCGCAGCACTGCGAGGTTCGTGGCCATTGGGCCACTGTTCAAAATATATATATATCAACTTTATATGTTTATATATATATGCACTTTGATGCGAAATATATATCATACGTGTGTAAATGTTCTCTCACCCACCAGGAATTGAGAGAACTGATCATAATGCGTGGACACTCAAAAAAAAATGATGTCGACGTTCACGCCAGGTTTATTAATTCCTTTGTTTCTTGTATCGTTACGGACGGCAAGATCAGTACCGTCTTTCGGCTGATACTTGCATGATCTATATATGTTTACATGTTTGCGTATATTATTTCTCTATAAGTTATTTTTTTAATAAATGTCTTACTAAATCGAATAAAAACTACTACTTCGCCACCACCAGAGACAGTACTGCATAAAATCACCTTGAAAATAAGTACCCCTCGGTTGAATTAATTATCACGTAAAGATAACTCGAAAATTAGTCCCCGGAATCGGAGCAAAAAGATGGAATGAGATAACCATATGGAGTCCCTCTGTGGGTGCCTCCTCTCGGGTTCGAACCGAAACATCCCGTGATTGGTGTCATCGGATAGGTGGGTGTTGTGTGACTCGACGATCTCCAAAATAATAATAATTAGGTATTTGGTTGCATGGTAATTTTTTATATCTTAATCATAAAATTGTATTAAAATAAAATATAAATTAGTCGATGACAAGATTATCTTGTTCGAAGAAGAGATGTGATAACAAAAAAGAACGAATACCATATACGATCAAACAAAACGAGTGACCACGGGATACAAAAGAGGTGGTGAGACCTCTTAACACCACTTTTTATAAGTTTTATCGCAAGAACATAAAATTATAGCAAAAACCCAATTGATCATGCTACCGAAACACCCCATTAATTGCATACGGGAGTGCACCCGTTTTATTATCCCTAGCTTTAATATTGCAAAAGAATAAAATAAAATAAAATGACAAAACCATGGGCGGCCGGCTGCTTAATTAGGGCCTGTTTGTCTGGGCCCATCCTCGTCATCCTGTAAGTATATACTATTATTATTAGTATTATTATTATTCTAAAATAATTTATAATTGTAATATGCCGACCCTTGGAAGGGGCCAAACAGGTGTGGCATGCATGCAACGGGTAGACACCCCGGAGGGCCACCGACCCATCCCCCGTCCTGCCTAGTCAGTCGGGCCCCACATACAAGGGCATATCTAATAGAAAAGCATTTCTCAGTGGGGGCAGATCAGATACAACCAATCTTTTCTGAGTTTGGATCGCCCGGACGGACCTATCAAGAGAACACATGCAACTTTTGATAAAATGTATCAAAATAATTATCCACCTCTTGATTATTAACTCTCAAAAAGTTACACCTCTTGATTAATAAAATAATTATCCACCGACTTTTAATTTTAAACTTTCTAATTAATGTAACTAAAATCAACTATTTTCGACAGAATGTATTCGATGTAAAGGGTACATGAATCTCTGATCTCCCATGTAGGGAACTCAGACAACGGCGGACAACCCTGAGCCACAAGAAAGCCATTATCGGATGACGGATCCGGTTAACCGGATCCGGACCACTATAAAAGTGTTCGTTTGGTACACGGACGATACGTGAAGAAATAAATTTAGTTTAATTTTTTAAAAAAATTAAAGATAAATCATAATTATTTCTCCACCAACCATCTTCCTCCGGACGAGGCTTAAATTGTATAAAGAAAAGAAATGAAACGGGAGCTGCCATCCGGGAGGGGGGGTATTAGTAAAGCGCGGACCCAGAGGAAGGGGTTCGATGCAATTTCAGTAAAGGTGCCACATGGAAGTCCGCGCGGCAGCGAGGCCACGTGAGTCCACGTGGCCCAATCGCGGCGGGACCCCGCGGCCGGGACAGCCGTCAGCGGGAGGAGTCGGATGGTGTCGGCCGGACATGTGTCCGTGCCACGAAGCTGATGCTGTTTAGTTTCTTAGTTAATCGCCCTCCAACACGCTCTGATCGCGATTAGCGAAGGGCTGATTAATAACTTATGCCAGCGTGGGGATGACGTAACGTACGGCCCAGCATCCCCCCACCTCACGTGACCACCGTCGCGCTGTAGCGTGAGGTGGGGCTCGCTCGCCTGATAAATCGAGTTTTTTTTGTTAAAATTTTATGTTTTAACTTGTCTTGCAATTATTACAAATTTAGATTTTTTAAAAAAAATCTGTATGAACAAAAAAGTGAGACCCCTTTTTTTTGGTTATTCATGATGTGTACTCTTTTTTTTAATAATCAGATCTCCTGACAACTCTGTAAATAAATATAATTATTGTGCAATGAGAACACGCCGTTAACTACGTGATTAGATAACTGCATAAAAAAATTAAACATGATGGAGATGAGGCCGAGTTGATTTATAAACTTGTAAATTAGGCCGTTCGGTGATGCACACGTAAAGTATAATATTTTGGCATGTGAGCCGCCATCACAGTTGAGCGGAAGCAGAATAAAGCAGGTCGGATGAATCTTAACTCTCACCGTCTAACTTGATCGAAAATATCATTTTCACAAAGTTCTTGGATGCATATATATTTACTCTATTTGGTTACACTATCAACTCAAGCATTAATATTAAAATTGATAATCCTATTAATATCGCACGCTCGGTAAACTGCAGTGTTAAAATTTAAAATCTATACCAACAAAAACAAGGTTTGACCGGTATATACATATATATATATATATATATATATATATATATTTCTTTCAAAGATGCACTATTCGCATATCAGTTTCAACGTCATTAACGTTGCGTACCCTTGCAGATATTAGTCGACACCAAAAAGAGAGTACGGTTCTTGAATAAAATATATCTTGATCTGGGCCGATCAATTCAACGGTCTATGTCCCGCACCAAATTTATTTTTTCTCTCTCCCTCGAGATGCATGATTTTTATTTATTTATTTAGCATGATGGTGAAGCACAGCCACCGAGGTCGAACGTCGTTGACAAGAAAAGGATGTACCTTTTGTCAAACAGGCGGAGGACCAGCGTTCGAGTCCAAGTGTCAGATACACACTTTGCTCAAAATGGAAACACCCGTTACTCTACAGTCTACACCAACCTCCTCCCTCGCCATGCGTATTGCCTGGCACTGTTCCTCTGATCCGCCTAGAACAGAGTACAGGTTAACGAGGACTCCTCGGCCTCGACGCGACGGGAGACGAAATAAAACGATGGAAGGTGCATTGAAATGCACGGCAGTACCTTGGTAACCGAAGCGTGAGTTACGAAACAAGTTTTTTTTTTTTGAGACCCGTCTCAAAACCTCCAAAAGTTGGCATCTTCGTCTCTCCGCAGAAATCCTTTTTCTTTCCTATTTTTGAGCACGGAAACCCATGCGAGCACGCTGCATTTGATCTGAAATTCTGGGTTGTCAGAAATTCCTAACGAAAAATCCCCTCCCCACGGAATCCCAACCAAACGCGACCTAAAAGCCTAATTTTTCCGTGTGCTGTCGCTCGGTTTGAGTGACACCTACAAGTTTTCAAGTTTCGAAGCCTATCCGGCCATCTTCACCTTCTTTCAGGAGTAGACCGCCGGAGACCCAAATCCGCCGGTCGCTTCGAACGGGGGTACGATCCATATTCATTTTGTTCACCCACATAGCGTTTGTTATTGATTTGATTGGTGTCCGACGTGTTAAAAAATGATCGGACATTGATAAAATATTTGAATATAATAACAGCCTCTTTGAAGACCACTTGATTTTATTAAACATCTTGTCATAATTTTTTTTTGCTTATTTTCAGAGGTGAGTAACTAAAATTTTCAGCTTTTCTTAAATACTAGGAATGCGGCTGAGGTCGGACGTGAAGCTTTTGCTCTCATTTCCTTCTCTTAATAAGTGATCCCGTGGTTACGAAGGAACCCTGCAAGCAGCACACTCGCAGCAGGAAAGGAGTTAAACAAAATGGCTCTGACTATCTGTTCTCTTCCGTTCGCTTTGTTGTAGAATCCACGCCATCATCGACCTGATCTGTTTTCTGCCGTTCAGCCCCGGACGACGGCAAACCAGTACGGTACCGCTTGGAGGAGTCCAGCTTACCCCGCTCCTTCAGCTTCTTCAAGGCTGTAAACGTGGTCGGCGGAGTTAACAGTCGCCCGCCCACCTGTTCGACTTACATAGCCAATTGAACAAAATAACGACCCTGATCTTTTCCATGGTTTGGGCATTTACCAGAATCGTATGAAGGACGCAGCTGCTTCACCGAATCAGCATTTAGAGAGTGAATCCCACAAGAATGTTCGTCAGCTTTCTGCAACATCATCTTGAAACGCTTCACCTGGAGAGAGTGGAAAGCATACACGTTAACGGAGTTTCCTGCCAAGACTAGACAGTTCGTATCTCATCCGAGTCTCTCGCCTAAACAAATTAGAACAAAAAACTCTTTACTAGTGTTTCTCTAACACGGCTGATGTTCCAAACCAGGTCGACAGATCTTACGGATAGCAAGCGGCATGCATCCTCTTCTATTCTTTTCTTGTTTAAACAACTAATAGAAAACGAAGGATGTTAAGGATTTTGCTGGACAGGACCACATAGAAGCAAACAGATACCACACCTCGTATTTCCTCAACAAGGTAAAGCAACGCCCTAGTTGTCCAGCTCTAGCAGTGCGTCCTGCTCTGTGAATATATGTCTTAATGTAAGGAGCCATGTCGTAGTTTATGACATTTTTCACACCCTCAATGTCCATTCCACGAGCCATGGCATCTGAGGAAACAAGGACGTCTATTTTTCCCTTCCTGAATGCTTGTAAAGTTTTCCTACATCAACAAGATTGCTGTTAGAACAAGCTACAAAACAGTAATGTACCGAAAGGTTTTAAAGTATGTAATAAAAAAATGAAGCAGCAAATAAAGCAGTGACCTATCCACATCCATTGTGCATGAGGATATGACAGTATATCAGTACAGTAAACGTAAAGCTAAGAGTTTTTATAATGGTGTGTAAAATACACTTCTTGTGGCAAATTTTCCAAAAAACTTGGGTTGACATCTTTGGTTGGATGTACATTTACAGTCAACAGAAGAGTTCAGTCCTTGACTCCCCTAAATCTCTGATTTTGGCATGAGGGGTTCTTCACCAGATAGCATTTTCCAGAACGGGGGACTCACGATGTGTGAAAAGGCCAGGAGATAAAGCAGGGCCGAAGTGCATGGAAAGGCTAGATAGAGAGAGAGCGGGGAGAAGGGATTGGCCATGTGCGGGAAGGCTGATGGGGGTGGGAACTTCGCCATAAGCGGGCGGGCCGGGGGAAAGCCAAAGGGCAGAAAAAATCAATGCTTGCGGAAAGACCAGTGAAAAGGGGGGGGGGTCACCATAGAGCAGGAAGGCAGGATTAGAATTGAAGACAGGTCCAGGACCGGCTAGGTTAATTCCAACTCGATCTGGATTGGATATGCCGATTCATAGGAAGAAAAACTAATCCGGAATCAGCTTAAATGCATTCTTCAATAAAAAAAGACCATAACAAACTAGAGTAGATAGATTCCTTGGAGGATTCCGGTCAGACTCAACCCTTCTAAGGTTGAATTGGCACCGGAATCTGGTGCCAGGGCAGTTGCAGTGCCGCCCATGTGGTTTTAACAAATGACACACCAAGTGGGATCTCTCATTTCCTTCATCTTCCCACCACAACAATTCAGTGAAGTCATAAATCCACAACAATTCATATACAACTTTTCATCTCTTTAAATTGTTTTCGTTCTTTTCAAAAGGAAGACTTAGACATCAAACAATAGAAAGGGAAATCGAACTTGTCATCTTGAAAGAGTTCAACACCGCCTGCGTCAGGGTGACCTCGATAAGCCACAGCATTCAGGGCATTGCCCCCAATCATCCGGCGACTTGAATGCCTTGGGGGTGGAACTCACTACTCCAACAACCAAGGGCTCATCTGCAAATTCTTATAAAGCATTCATCACAGCCACCAAAACAATGGAGCCCATGCTCCCTATCCTTACTGAGGCAAGCGTGGTGTCTACACTGACATCTATAACTATCAATCGAGACTTGGAAAAGTAAGAATTTCAAGAAGGAGATGATTGCTACTCCTTTCTACTCATGCCGGTCTTTCATTGTCAGGTATGAACATCTAATGGGATGGCACCCGACAACATATTTCAAAAGCTTGGCCAAATTTGAGCCCGAAAGGCCAACTTTGCAACAACAGGTTCACCCCCCTCCCCCTCTGAAAGAGGTTGGGGAACAGATCCACCACTAGGTCATATGTTATGTTAACATGTTGGATAAGGAAAAACTCCTCGACTTTCAAGAAAATTAAGTATGGTCTATCATAGGTTCACAACAACGGGTCTATCAAAGGTCCACTCTAGGATGCTACCTCAGTAGGGAAATCGCTCCCTAAAAGAGAAGACTAGATGGTTCCCAAACCGACCAAAAGTTATCATTGGGCCATGGAATACAATCTCCCCAAAATCTCTCTCGCCATGTCTCTGAGAAACAAGATCACCAATACAAGATTTATATAAAATATATTATCCTTTATTTTTCATCATAAATTTGACTAATTTAAAGCTCCATATTACTACAAATTATCTATATCATTCATATTATCTCTTATTCTTTTTCGTGTTATTAATTCAATAAAATAACTTTATAAAGTTTTCACATGTTAGCAACTCAATTGTTATATCTATCCAAAATCTTGTCTAGATGGTGTTAATTCATTTCTCCTATAATTTATAAATTACGACTTTTATATGACTATAGGTGAAAGTGATTCAAATTGTAACACAATCTCTCAATTTTCAAGGACATCTCCTCTTTATATTACATGATAAAAAGTCTAGATTCATAATGAAACCTATTGATATATCTTTTATCAACAATGATTTTATATTTGTCTTAATTCCTCCTGCAAACATGTCAGTATTGGTCCTCAAGTCTCATGTCCATTTTGAAGATATTACTATGTTATTTTAAATTAGCATTTCGAGATCTAGTCTCTCCAGATTTTTTTAAAACTTTGGAGAGATCACTTCCATCCAATCATTTCAAGATGAAACTAAGAAGCAAGATGAGAATCCTTGGATTGGACCGGAATCCAACATAAAACACATCTGTGAGCTTATTTTTAATTTTTTTAAGAAAAATACATCCAATGTAAATCTAATATGAGATCCAATCTTCTGAGATATTTTCGAGATTTTTACGAGATATCTTCTCTCTCACCATCCAGAGATGAAGTCGAGATCTAATATGGCAATCTTACATTGGGCATGAGGGTGAGAGATCTCCCATCCCACCTATTGTCACCCTAAGCGAGTATAAATCCTTAGTCCAAGGGACACCAAGCTTGATGGAGAATAAATCACTAACACTGGATGTTGATCAACATAAGGAGGAACCAATCCCCGAAAGTCAAGCAAATATAGGCTCCCAAGAACCAAATTTTATGTATTTATTTCAATTTTAAATACTAGATATATGATTATTAAAATAAATAATAATAAAGTAATAAAAATGTCTAAATCACCCGGGCCTGCAACCTATGTTACCCGAGGTGTGAAGCACCCAAGGCGAGGGACCCTGTCAATCGATGCAATTGCTATTTAAGGAGACAAATTTCTCTAATGCACCCCTTTGACGGTTGAGGAGGCATGCATATATCCAAAAAGGAAGCACATTCCTACGAAGACAACAGAGGATTGCGCAAGCCTCTAATAGATTTGCGGCCTCTGTGAAGCAAGGATTCCGGAATCAGAATCGGTCAGTACCAATTTGATTCGAATTAGATCGGATCGATCTGATTCCGACCTATTCGAATTGTTACTGACCGATTCTGATTCCGACCTATTCTCAAGAAGAGAAACCGATCCGGAATCAGGATTTAAAAAAAAAATCCAATTCCGATCGATTTAGGCCAACTCGGTCTGATTTAGGCCAATTTGGTCCAATTCTAGTCAATTCAGCTTGAATCTTTTTAGAAAAATCTAAAATAAATCAAGATTCTGATTCCGATCGATTTTGATGAAATTCAGGTCAAAATCGGTCATTCAAGTAGGAATCGGATCGAAATCAGCTGATCCGATTCCAGAATCGACCGATTCCGCGATCTACGTTGTGGAGGCATCAAGGTTGCCATTTTCAATAAACATCATCTGATACTTCCTTAAATTAAGAAGAAGTATACTTCGAAGTCCCCATCGAGCCTAGACATCCTCAAAAGATGTCAAGGAAGATCATAGAGGATCTTTCGATGAAGAAGCTCACAAGCAAGGCTCTCTCTCGATGTCAGTAGGCTGCAACAGAGATAGAAACAGAGAAGGGAGATTACGAGACCGATGGAGTCACCGTCCGTCTCCTCTGTCATTGCTGTCGAAGTCATTTGCTTCCCTTGACACTGCAACCTACTCCTTCTGCCATCGACGTCAAGGCCAACTGCCGACAATGTTGGAGTTATCTGCTTCCCTTGCCATGGTAGTCGACACCACCCACTCCTTCTGCCTCTACTACTAAAGCCATTTTGCCTCCATGGCCATCGCCATCGAGGTCATCTCCATCCACTGCCACCACTGTTGAGGAGCACTACAGGTCCCCTTGCCAAGGCTTACACAATGTCGAGAGAGCAGCCTCCAAAAACTCTTATTGCTGTTACTATCGAGAACCACTACCAACGACAAGGTCATTGTCCTCATTGCATCCGATCAAAGAATAAGATGAGAGATGTAAAAGCCGTTGCCGTCAACTTCGTCACCAATAAGGATCGGGCCACCGTTGCCATCACCGTAGGACTATCACACATGTGAGGATGGGGAGGAAGGAGAAGAAAACCCTATGAAAAGAGCCCTTGAGACTTCCTCCACTACAAATCACCACTGCCACTAGGAGTCCTTCGTGCCACTAAAGCCAAAGAAGCCACCGTCAGGAGCCCTCCACGCCGCTGGAGCTAAATATGGAATTCGCAACGACCATTGCCTCATGCAATGTTGAGAGAGAGGGAGTCATAAGGTGGTCAAAACAAAAACAAAAAAAGAGATTATGTGCCCTAAGAACCATCGTGGGAGACCTAGGCACACGCGCGCGCCCATGTGTCGCTACAAACAGGGTCAGCCCGGATCGGGTCACCCCCTGGTGATCTTACCACCTGGTTTGACCTCCAGTCAAACAAACCATGAAAAAATAAGAAAAATAAAAAATGGAGTAACTTCACCTCCTGCACACTTCACCCCCACTTACACAAAAATAGGGGTAGTGAGAGTGATTTTCAAAGACAAAAATGTCCTTTAAAACATCTATAAATATACCTTAAGGGGTCTTCTCTAAAGAGATTGACTCATTTGGCAAAAAGGAGTGTAGGAGTGAGAAGCTCCAGTTCTTTTAAAACCCTTGAGCATGTTAGAAAGAATGTAGAACTTATCCTGGTGGTGAAGTTAGCTCATGGTATTGCGCTACCTTTTTTTCCCAAAACAATGAGACCAAATAACTCGCATACATGTAAATTATGCTATTTTGGATATATATATATAGAGAGAGAGAGAGCTAATCTAGTTTCGTCCAATTGAAATGCTTTGAAATTCTAATTTTTATCCTCATTCCAAAAAAAGGGTGAATCAAAATAAATGCATGTTAGATGCAAACAAAGTTATTTTTAAATACATACAGCCAATCTAACTTTGTCCAACTGAAATGCTGACAACATTTCAAAAGTGCATATCTGCATATGTATAAAAAATAATGATCGAGTATGTAGAAAAGCATAGTAATACACAACGAATATGCATACAAAAGACACTTTAGTGATGAAAGTCAGTCAATTCTATTATTGAGAAACATGGCTTTTATGTCCCCTCAATTGTGTACTCCCATGTACTATGTATTATGTTGAAATAAAATAAATTTAAGTTCATTTGACAAGATGTGTTACTATAAAAAATGACATCAAATCCTCGTAAACTTTAATGAGATGGATAAAGATAAATAAGTCATATAAATGACTTAAAACATAACTAAATAAGCAAAGATAGTAAAACTCAAATTAAATAATAACTTAATTATTAATAAAATGTTAAGATTATTGAATCAACTTCAATGCATAAAATAATATATAAAAAATGACCATCAAAGTTACAAAATATGTTAAGTTAAACCTGACATAAACATAAAATTAAATGGGCAATGTTAACTAAATAAGCAAACATAATTAAACCAAATCAAATAAACAATTTAAACATTAACAAAATGTCATCATGTTCAAACTAAAATCACTTCATAAAATAACACAGAGAAAACACCTACCAAAGACTAAAAAACATGTTAAGTCAAATCGAACTTAACCATTAAATTAAGTGGATAATGTTAATAAGAATAATTCCTAATAACAAAATCACTTAAATCATAACAAAACACAAAAAGTTAAGTTCTATGGAAAATAAACAAATGTAAAAATTAAAAAAATAAAACTAAACAAAAAACATGTTAACAAAACAAAAAAAATAAAAAAACAAATTAAATTAACAAGTCAAACAAAAATTTTCATAAATCATAATAATTCAATTAAGATGATCTCTAAACCCAAAAAAAGAAAATATCAAAATTAAATCAAACAAGATCCGATCTCATAAGACCATGGGAATGTCTTCCAATCTTTGTTCTTTATATGGATGAACTTTCAATCAATGTGTTGTTGTGACGGTTAATCAAGGATGTTCGAGTAGTTGCTCGATATAATTAACATCAGAATATCGCAAGTTCGATGAGGAGAAGTCAAATCTATTTTCAAATAACTCAGTTAACCTCAACATACAAAGAAATATGATTCAGATTGCCTAAGTGATAGACAACCCCCATGTCAACAATAAAAGATCTACAAAACCCTCTGTGTTCTTATATATGAATATCACATATAAATTTAGCTAATACTTATATGAATAACATAAACTTTCATAGTCATGTTAAAATCAAAACCAAAGCAAAAAAAACTATAAACATTTCTTGCAAATTTTAAACTTTTGAGGTTTTAAATTTTAACAAGTATATATGTGACAAGGAACAGAGAAGCAACAATGAAAGATGAAAAAAGTAGAACGGTGTGAAAGAGAAACCACAGTAAAGAGTTGGCTCACTGTGTGAACCTCTTTTTCTACGTCTGTTCTTTTGAAAGAAAGACATCTCCGGACTTTTCTAGGAAAATATGTGATATCCTAAAAATATTAGGTAGTCCGGTGATAGCTTTAAAAATATTAGAACCGAGGTTCGGGTTCTTTGAAAATTTCATTTTTTTGACCCTTCTCCGCCGGATGGTGCGAGTATCCGGCGTTAACTTACATCGAGCAACGGCTCGAACGCCTTTGATTAACCGTCGCGGCAACCTGTTTTTGGAGACATGCACATCCACAAAAAGTAAAGAACTCAAAAGGGCAGCGGCCTTTTGGGTCTGAAGAGATGCAAACCGATTTGGTTCGGGTTTGTTTTATTTGTTTGTTGGTTGACTTTTGGGTCGACTTGAAAGTCGGTTTTGAGTTTTGGAGTTTGAATCAATTTGTTTGATTGATTTGTTGTTTTATTTTTTTATTTGTTTTGGATTGAATTTGGTTGATTCAAGTTGTTTTGGTTTGAATCTGTTTGATTTTGGACTTAATTGGTTCAAGTTTTTGTTTTGATTTCAGTTTGATGTGCTTAAAGTTTTAAGCATGTTTGGATTTTTGATTTGGTTGATTTTGATTTTTCTGATTTTTAAATTTTCTGGTTTTGAGTTGATTTTGATCCATTTTGGATGTTTGAAATGTGCTTATTTGGTTTCTTTGGGGTTAAGCACTTGATTGTGAAGTTCGGTGAATTTTAAGTGAATTTTCAGATTGCTAAAATCAGATTTTTTGAAGTTGATTAGAATCTGTTTTGGGAGATTGCTTAAATCTGATTTTTGGTTTGCAGATTTAATTGAAATCTGATTTTTTTGGTGGTTGACAGATTTGACTTAAATCTGAATTTTATTTGTTTTGATTTGATCAAAATCTGATTTTGTTTTGATGTGTTTCAAAACCGGTTCAATCTTGTTGAAGATCGGTTGTTTGTTGAACCGGAGTAAGTTGAATTTCAGATTTCTTTTACCTCTGATTTTTCATTTTGACTTTCAGATTTGGTTTAGTTCTGTTTTTTTTTAATTTTCTGTTTGAATTTGAATCGGTTTTAATTTTGTTTTGGCAGTTTGCATCGCCTCCGACCCATCGGGTCACCTTGAATGCCCGGTTTCATGCATCAATATGAACATCGGAGTTTCATTTCATTGAAAGATAGGATGAAGTACATCGGTGTACAATGTGATTGGTCCTTCCCCCAATATAGGTTTATCTCCACTACTTTGGAAAAAATTTGGCATTACAACGGCATGACGGCTATTTTTCCAACTTAGTGAAAATTTACCCATCCAAAATAGCCAGCCATAGCTTAGCCATATTGGGGGAAGGATCGACGGCTACGGGATTCATGCCCGCGCCTCCGTCCGGGTCGCCAGCTACGGGATGCATGCCCGCGCCTCCGCCCAAGGTGGAGTTCCCCGCTAGGGGTGAATCTCCTTAATTTAATGTAGCTTTCGCATTTCTGATTTTTATTTGTTCATTATTTTTTGAAGGCCACTCTGGGTCGGTCCATTCCATCGGCGTTCAAAGCCGGGCTTCAATCTTTGCTTGAGTTGGAAGGACAGCTTCTTGGAGGCCGAGCCGGACCCGTGAAAGGGCCGTTGAGGCTCAATCCTCTCTTGGTGATTGAGGGGAGAACCGGACCCGTGAAAGGGCCGTTGAGGTTCCTCCCTCCCTTGGTGTGATTGAGGGGAGAACCGGACCCATGAAAGGGCCGTTGAGGTTCCTCCCTCCCTTGGTGTGATTGAGGGGAGAACCGGACCCGTGAAAGGGCCGTTGAGGTTCATCCCTCACTTTGCCGGTTCAAGCCACAAGGGGGCTGCTGCAACCTTCATTTTTTTTTTGTTGCAAGGGAGCTTGCTGTAGGGCTTCTTAGGCAGCGGATTGGACCCGTGAAAGGGGCCCTTGATTGAGCCGCAAGGGGGCTGGCGCCTGACTGCAAGGGAGCCGAGATTGAACCTGTTTTGGGATCTCCTGGCTGGGCCGAAAGGGGGCTGTACGACAGGCCTATATGGACCCGGTCATGGGCTTGGGCGAGGGGCCTGTTCAGTGTGCAGAACTGGGCCGGTTATGGGCCTGTTTAGGGTCTGCGCAGGTGGTTTCAGGTGGGCTGGAACCTGGTCACAAGGGGACCGAAGATGGGCCAGCATGGGGCTGGGTATGGACCGAGCAGAGGGTCTGGTTAGGCCTGTTTTTCTTGATGGTTGTAGGTGGGCCAACAAAAGGACTTCGGTTGACCTGAACTGGGGCTTGTCTGATGGGGCTTTGGTTGGGCCGGAATGGGCCTGCGCATGGGCATTTTGAGGACCTGATTTGGGACCGGTTTTGGGGTCTGGTTTGGTGACCGGCTGGGGCCTGATATGGGCTGTATATGGACCTGTTTGGGGTCGAAACATGGGTTGCATATGGACCTGGATTAGGGTCGAGTATGGGCTAGGAATGGACCTGTTTGGGGACCTAAAAATGGCCTGTCCAGAGGTCAGCGTGGTCCTCCCTAAGGGGGTTTAGTTAGGCCTGGGTGAGGCATTTTCTGTAGATGAATAAAAGGCAGAAGAAGGGGTGCTGGAACAGGTTGAAAAGAGTGCCCTTAGAGGGCTACATAGCTGGTACGTATACTCCTTCCTACCTTGCCTTCTTCTTCTCTTCTTCCTCTTCTTCTCCTGGCCGCGGGCAAGGACCTGCAGTAGGTGCACAGAGGGGACAGCAGCAACACCAGGGGGCGGCAGCAGCAGCAGCAGCAAGGGGCGCAGCTTGGCAGCAGGTGCAGGGCGCAATCCAGCAGCCTCCCGGCGTCTTCAGCCGCCCCCCCCCCTTTGCTGGTGCGCACCTCTCCTTTTATAGGGAGTGGGGGGCAGATGAAAGGCCAGCCTATGTGCTGTACGTGGATGGCTTTTGGCCTTCCCCATGGTGGTTACACCATTAATTCCAAATGAATGGCTGGCTGTCCCTTGATATACCCCTGGCCTCTTCGGTTTCCCCCCTCCATAAACTGACTAATGAATGGGCTGAGGTGGCTGCATGGTGCGTACAGGGGTGCTGAGGTGGCAGGTGGGTGCGGCTGGGCCTATTCTCATTGGAATTGAAGTGGGCCTGGCCCAACTGGGCCTGGTTTCTGGGCCAGCAGGCTGAGAGGAGGCCCAAGCCCTCCTATGGGCTGCGCACAAGGCCTAATCTTGGCCCAATTGTGCCAATTATGGGCTGGATGAATCCAACCCCTACTGGGGTGTCCAATTGGGCCCAATTGTGGCTGATTAATGGGCTGTTGGCCCAGCTCCTAAGTCAGCCCCTCTGCTCTCTTTTTTTTTTGAAAAAATGTACGCCAACACTCACCCAGTTGAGCCTTAATAGTTTTATGGACAGGGCTCTCTCAACCTAATCAGAGGCGAGGCTTTCCCACCTTGTGTCGTCAATAATCGCCCCAAGCAACCACCTTTGGCGCCTAGGCAACCAAGATGAGGTGAGGAGACCACCTAGCCCACGTTAGGCCCAAATCTAGACCTGATAAGGGCTCAAATCCACGAACTTAAGTGTCTCAAGGGGGCTTCTCTCTCCCCTTTGTGCCTGTTGTTCTCCCTTGATGAGCCCGATGTCGCACAAGAGCCCTTCGCCCCCTTCACCGGAGCCCTAGCCGAAGGGGCTGCCATCACTGGTGAAGGCTGCCGAAGAACCCCCCCCCCCCTGTTGGAACTTGTCGGACCTCATTGGAGAAGTGAGGAATGTTAGTTTTTTCATTTTTTTCGGTTTTTCTTCCGATTTTCATTATTGTTCTAATACATTATTCTTATTGAAGAGACTAAATTGTTCCTCTTCACTGAAGTTCACCAGAGAACTCAATTTTGCCAAAGAAGGTATGTTTTCTTTCTTTCTTTTGGTTTATTTTCCTTTTCCTTTTGATTTTTATCCTTCTTCTAATATATTCTTCTTATTAAAGAAACTGGTTTGTTCTTGTTCGTCAAAATTCACTAGAGAAGCCATTCTTGCTAAGAAACAGTGTATTTTTCTATTTTTTCTATTTTCTATTTTCTATTTTTATGTTGTTTGTAAAGTTTTTTTATTACAAACATAGTTATCAAGTTGGTCCATTGATTCTAATTTTTGGAAGTATTTCCAACATTTTTTCACTTTTAGAAAACATGTATTATTATAAATAATATATAATAAATATATTAAAAATAAAAATTGTATTTTTTTGACACATGGTGCAACGGCTAGAGACTCGCATAGTGCAGCGCACGGCGAGGGATCGAGCTCTGCCCCTGCTCCCCTAGGAGCAGGGGTCGTACCGAACGAGCCACACTCAGATCAACAAAAATAAAAATTGTTGCCCGAGGTGCCTACCTCAAGTGCCTGAGGCCATGCAAGTGGTGCCTCGTCTCAAGCACCTTGCACCTCTGACAACATAGCTCTCAATCCACGGTGTAAGCTTGGGCAACAACACACCTTTTCAATTTTTTATTCTACCATTCATGTACATCATAAGCCTGTTTAGAAGGAGGGCACGACAAAATTTCAAACAGAACCTCATAAGATGTCTATTTGCCTACATATCTTAAAACACTAAAATTATTGAAATGACCTATCGGTCCCTAAATTTATAATAAAGAAACACAAATACATAAAATTAAATATCCATATAAATATGTCAATGTTGTATTTTGTTTCGTTCCAACCATGTGGATTCCATCAAATGTAAATGCTCTATTTACATTTTTCATCGTTTGGGTGGTTATTTAACCGAGCCCATTCTGAAATCTTGAAAGGATCACATACGAGTCATTAGTACTTGTTATACGTAATGAATTTCATTAGCCACTGAAATTAACCTGAAGACTACCCACATGCCTGTAAAGGTTAGCTAGATTCGGCAGTTTTGTCAAATAAGGAAAACAGGTCTATAGTCTATTCCTATTTATGTCAAACCAAATTTAGGAGACAACGTATCTACATTGATAAGAGAAGATTACCTAACGAAACGAACATCAGAAAAGAAGTACCTTGTTGTCATTTCCATTCAGGCAATGGGCAACTTGATTTATAACTGCAGGAAAACTAGTCATGATCATTTAGAACTTACCTACGAACAGATTGATGCTGCCGACCCCAGAACCCACTGACTTTAAATGGCATTTCTCCAAGAAGCTTCAATAAGGTGGCAAGCCTACGAGTTCTTTTCATAGATGAAGTAAATACTATACACTTCTCTCCTCTTAAATCATGAAGAAGTGCAACCAAATGCAAAGGTTTCATTTTTGACTCGCATATCTGTAGATAAGTTAAATAGAAGAAAGGTATTACTGTGAAAATGTCCACTAATTACTTGTATCACAGACATTGCTGTTGCCATAGAACAGCAAGCAATAAAGTCATCAACTTGAATATCCTAAAAAAAAACACATTAACAACCTAGGGGCTAGGAAGGATGCCCCTAGTTCAAACTTTTTAAAATCTTTAAGCGATCGAATTGCTGGACTCAACAGCTAGTATCAGCCAGCAGTAGGGAGGCTTACTAGCATGTAGGATTCAAGTTGCTCTGGTAACTTGTAGCGCTTACAGCCAGCTGATAAGAAAACAGGGTGATGAAGCTCAAGTTGAGACAACTTGCTAGGATCCTGAGTTAATGTAGCAGACAAAACAATCTTGGAAAGTCTTGGATGCATCTTAAATCCCCTTTCAACAACACTAAATTATTAAAGCAAAAGAACAATTCGTTAGGCAAGCAACTAAAGTTTATCAAATCAAGCGAGTGAAGTTTTATCAAATAAAACACAAAATATAATTATTAAGATAATGAGATGAATGCAGGTTAAGCATTTAAGAAAATGAAATCATATTCATCTGGTAAGCTACGAGACTCGGAAAACAGTTCCAACTTGGTAGCCATCAAAAGGAGATAAACAGTGTCAAAAAAACAAGATCAATAATGGTCAAGAAAACTCGGATGAGATAGATAAGCTATCAAATAGATCAGGTAACTTCTAATAATAACTACCTTAGTACATCTACTTAACCAGATAAAGAAACCTTGATGCAGCAACAAGTAGGACCTGGCGTGCAAGAGAATGGATATCATTCACAACAATATTCATTGCAGAATTTTTAATCCACAAATCAGACAAAGTAACTATTTCCATCAGTTTCTGCAATACTTGGGTCCTCGACACTTGAAACACAGAGCTGAATTACTTATAATAGATGGTCAATCAAATAATGCTTACCATCTTCTGATGGTTCTCAAAGAACCAATGGTAGAGAAAGAAAAATTTCTTGCATCACCTGAAGTCATGTGAGGATCTGGGCATGACAGACGTAGCACAGTAGGCAGCCATGACTGGTATTCCTCTCTGAGGAAACGATCAGTTTCATCAACAACCTGAAAAACAAGCAAACCTTCTGTGTGAAAATTCTTGTGAGAAAAAAATTGTCTAAGGATTCCACAAAACTATAAAATATAAAAAAAATCAGCAACTGCTAATAATTTCTAAATTTAAACATTTTACATTTTTTGCAGTAACCAGCAAACACTAGCTTCATGTCATTGAAAGCTACAAAAAATTGTACAAATGACAAGGACACTCCAGGTTCCCAGCGGAGAACATCGGCCTCACTCGGAGGCTCTCTTCCTCCCAGTGGGGAGGACGTCCCGCATTAGAACCTGGGATGCTTCACCCAGGTGGCGATATGTATGTCACAGCGTAATCGTTGTGACACTGGCCAATAAAAAAAAGACAAAAGGACTATCCAGGAGATAGAAAGAATGAGAAAAGAAAAGAAAGAATAAGAAGCTGTTAACGAGAATACAAGGTGACCGTACCAGGTCTAGGATGGTAAGAAAGGGATATCCAATCCACAAGACCAGACAAAAATGCAGATTCCTTCCCCTAACACCTGACTGACTGAAGTTAGAAACAGAAAAAATAATAAACATAACATTGTAGGAATTCAAGTGCCAAATTTTGCATAACATAGCTGGTAAAACAGATAGTATCAATATCAGCTTTCTTCATGTACACTTTATCCCCCATTTCAGTAATGAACTGTGAAGACTACCCAATTCCACCATGAAACAATTTAGCAGATAAAGAAAATTCTCCATACCATATTAATGATGCCATACCAAAATCTTGTTAACAATACTGCTAAAGATACGTTTGGAATTCGGCCTCACAGACTGATTCAGGAGAAGGGCAAGTTGGTAATCTGTCCTTGGCAATCTTCAAGAAAAACTTGATTTTGACAGATATTTTTATATTCCAAATAGAGGATCAACAGCATCAATCAAACCACCTTAACTAAGTATTTTGATTTTCAGATCTCAAAGAGAAGTATTATTTTCCCCACTTCCGAACCCTAATATCTTGACTCAAGAAGAATGAGATATTGACTGAGTATGGTTAAGAGGTCATACTATTAAAGCAATGAACCTCAGAAGACAAAAGATTTCTGATGAACTGTAGGTTCCAAAAAGAGATCCAAAGAAGTATTACAGATCAAACCATCAATGTCCATAAACAAAACTAAAAAATACAGATCTGGGTGTTGAAATTTGAGAAGGGACATTATTCAGCCAACTGTAATGCCAAAATCTTGTAGAATAACCATTACCAACCATAAAAAAAGTTGAGGATTTACAAAAATCATAATTCTGCTAAACTCCTTTCCACATTTGTGGAATGAGCGCACAATTTTGAAGCCTTCATGCCTGACCACTCTGCCACAAAGTGACTATAGGTAATTCTTTAAGCACCAAAATCCATTTCAACAACAGGCTTGGTTCATAATGTTAACATATAATCAGAACTTTCCCTTCTACTTCAGCAGCTCTCCAATTTAACAAGTGAAAACTTCTTCCACTACAACCAGAATTCGCAGAAAACAAGAAAAAAGAAAACAGATGACTTCTATCTTCTTACCATCGCTAGTGATTAAAGTAAGCTGTATTATTTTTTTCTCCATCCCTTAAGCCACCTTTCTTTGGTCCAAGTCCAATTATTTTCTTCCCTCTTTGCTTATCTATTGTATAGGCCCTGCATATCTTCCCATTCTCCATATCTGCAGATGAGATACCATCATCATAATTTAACTGTGCTTGAATGCTCTTTCTCCTTTCTACTTTCACATACGTCTTGGTTCCACTGTTTCATCGTCTCCATAATATTGTTTGATTTTATCTGCCGGACTGTCATAAGCTGAATGATAGAAGGAATAACCAGCATCCTGCCACCAAATCTGTCTGAAAGGAACAGAACCATCTAAGAATTTTTGTTGTCATACCATAGAGATGAAACATAAATCCAGCTTAAATTTAGGCTTTTATTTGATCAAGCATGCTGAAGATTCTAGATTGGGAGCTCTATAAATGCCATTCTATTAATCCATTTCCAAGAATTCTATCTAAATCTTTCACCTGGGTATATCACCATGTAAAGACCCCCATATAAGCGCCAAGAACAGTTTAAACCATGTTTCATCAGATAAGTGTGAGAATGTTTCCTGCAATCTTCTTCATTTTAGAAGCATATACATCAGCTAAGGTCCGCACAAAACAATCCTTCTTAAGGATAAGAATAGTAATTAAGTGATTACACTAACTCCATGAAACCATGCCTCCTACATACCAGTCAAGAAGCCTGTTATTCCCAAGAGTCAATCTAGTGCACCCCAGCTCAGCTGTCTTTGTTTCTTGGATACACATCCAACTTTCCTGCCTGGCTAAATGCTGTGTTTCTCTGATTTTCTCAATTCCTTTTATACCCTTTATATTTCAGAAAGCAATCTTTATCTGGAACAGACTTCCCCTTTCGCACATCCTTAACTTATTATCATGAACTTGCCCCTTTTTTCTGAATAATGTTAACTAGGGGTGTTCAAGTAAAACCGGTAAACCGGTAAACCGAACCGAACCGAACCGAACCGATCGGTTCGGTTCGGTTTGACGGGTTAGCCATTCGGTTTCTTGAACCGAACCAAACCGATAATTTCTTATCGGTTTGGTTCGGTTCGGCACCTCCCCAAACCGAACCGAACCGGTAAACCGGTTGACCCGATTTGACAAAGTTTGACCCACTCTATTTACATATTATATTACATTTAAATATATATTATATCATTTTTAAATATATATTAATATAAATTTAAGTTAATTAGTATAAAAATATAATTATATATTATAAATAAAGTATTAGTCTTCATATTAATTTTAAATAATTATTATAATGTATATTTTATTTTACGTATATTTTTATTTATTTAAATATACATTAAACCGATGAACCGAACCGAACCGAACCGAACCGAACCACAATTGGTTCAGGCTTCACTGAACCGGTTCGGTTCGGTTCGGTTCCTCTTATCGGTTCGGTTTCGGTTTGGAAAAAAAACGCCCAAACCGAACCGAACCGAACCGTTTACACCCCTGATGTTAACTTTACTGATTTAAGTACCACACTTATACAAATCCCGTGGGAGAAATAAGAACTCCCCTTATCTTCCTCAAGCATTGTTTATCTTTTTCATCACTTCCAATAAATGACAGCTCCACAAGAACTCACATTTGAACAATCATACAATCATACCAGCCCAAGACATGATTACAAGTTCTTTTAAACAACTAGAAGTGTCTCATTAGTTTCTTGTAGATCCAGATTATAAGAGGTTCACTTAAAAGGCACCAACTTACACTGTTCAACTAAGATAATCTACTCAAAAAGGTGTTCATCTCCTCACTCGGTCTCCATCCATAATAGAAAAAGAGAATAGGTTTCAGAAACCACAATATCAGTCATACACCCAGGTTTCAGAAACCCCATGTTCTATAGTACTCCTAGGCACCAAGGTGTCTTTGCGACACCTAGTCAGGGCACCCTTCTGAGAGGCCAAAAGGTACCCAAGCAAGACACCCGCCTTGGCACCAAGCTAGCCTCCCTAGTACTTTCTACATGACTAAAATAAATTTCCTTTAGGTGGTTAGGTCGATCGATGATTTGTGGGTGCCCGTTTAATGATAATGTAAATATATTAACATATTTCACCATCACTTATATTATTACATATGTTTAATATTTTTAATTATAAATATATGGTATATACTTATAAATTATAAAATTATCTTTTAACTCTTTTTTCTTTCCCTCTCACTTAATTTATCAAGATTAACTATTTTCAAATATATACCCACATATACATAATTAAATAAACAAAAACACATTTACATGTATGCACACATAAATACATTTAATTATATCACACAAATATAATTGTATTTATGCATATATGTTTGTATATATACATAAATATATATAATATTAACATCTAATTATATATATGTTTGCATATATGCATGTACTGATTGTATTTATGTATATAAGTTTGAATACATACATAAATATATATAGCATTAACATTGAATCATATATATGTTTGTATATACAAATATATGTATATACACATATATATATATAAAATATCTAATCCTATTGCATAGGCCACCTTAGAGGAACCTATGCTGCTGCCTTGTCGCCTAAAGCAGAAATGACGCCCTTGAATGCCTGGGACGTCTTGTCACCTTGACAACTATGTTCCTTATCTTAATTACCTTCGCAAAAGTCCATCATCCCTATATTCCTTTTTCCCAGATTCTACCCCCACCATAACCCACAAGTAGGAATAGGCACCATCCATACTTGCCAATACTCTTGCTGGCATCAAAACATCTTCAAAGAGCTAAAGTCTTAATCTGGTTTGAGTCCATCAGAAGCTCCAGCAAGAAGCTTCAATCCAACTCTTTGAGTTCATCTAGCTTATCTTCAATGGCTCTATAGGTCTCAACTGAACATCAAGGGTATTGAAATAGATGTCCTTGACAATATACAAAAGTGCACTTCTTCAGATCCCAATGTTCTGAATCCGTGCAGATGAATTTATATCTGCTTTACCAATCCCACATACAAAGCAACTTAGAGGCTTAGAGCTTTGATCTACCACTGAATAGCTGACAGAGCTCTCACCATGAAGATCCCTGTTGATATCTGTTTTACCCGTATTGTCTCAATCCTGGCCAGAGTTCAGATAATACATCAGTCAGCCTATGCTACCTGAGATGCCAGGTGCCCAAGGCGAGAAAAGCGTCGACTCACCTCGCCTCAAGTGCTTGTGGTGGGTGCCTTAGGCACTTGAGACAAAGTATATTTTTAATGTATATTTATATTTTATTATTTTACATAAATATCTATGAATCACTAATAACATCATAAATTCAAAACTCAAAGAAAAATGTTAAAAATATAAAAATCCAGCCAATTTTTCTACCAATAAATTGAGGAAAAGTTAAGAGAGTTGGCAAGGTCTGTGTGCGACAGGGAGAAGGGGCAGAGGTGTCAATACTGAAGAAGGAAGGTTGAAAGGACAGCTAATTGGAAGAGGCGGCATAGAGAAAGTGTATGAGATGACAAAGAAGCTGAGAAAAAAAAGATTTAAAAGAGATGTGAAAATCACGAGCTCTAAAAGAGGAAGAAGCTATAGTAAGCGTACCAAGTTGGCTAAGGATGAGGTGGAGTTATTAACTGTCGAACCAAAAAAATCTCAAACACCTAAAAAAGGGGAAATAAACACGTGCATGAATAAAAATAAACATACGTGTCGATCGGGAAACCACAATATCGGAACGTCGAAACCGAAATCGGAAAGGGACAAACCCCAACCGGTTAAATCTTCGATGATTCACTAAAATGAACCGGTTCTCTCCAAAATAGGCGAACGAGATCTCCCAACTAGTTAAATCAATCCGATCGGAAAAGTGGTCGAAGAAATCAATCATTGGTAGAAGGGAAAGTCAAGAGGGCGGCGGCGTTACTGCTATCCGGCGGGGTCGAAGTCATCGTAAGAAGTGGAGACCGAAGATCTCCTATCGTTGTCACCGTCGACGTCACAAAACGATGTCGACATTTGATGTCAACATCGCTGTCAAACAAGACCAAAAGGTTCTTGTTGCCGCTTTCGTCGGACTAATCCGACGTTGTTTCCCCTTATTGCCAGTTGCCACTATCTCTGCAAGGGAAAGCTGTAAGAAAATTCTAGCCGGGAAGAGTGAAAGAAGGAAAAGAACTTCGCAAAGACTCCCGCGAGTCACTGTCAATAGGAAAAGAAGTCGGCCGCATCACACCGTTGTCACCAAAAGAGAAGACAAAAAAAATCACTTCCCCGCACCAAGCAGCCTCCACCAAGCTTGCTAGAAGAAAAACAAAAGCCGCCGTAGGAAGGAACACGACCCTCGCCGTCTCGAACAAAACTGATGCCGACAAGACCCACGGGAGAAAGAACTAGCGTTGCAGGTCCCTTGCTCCCATCACGGGAGAACAGAGGAGGGGGAGAAGCACAAGAGTGACCACCGCCGCCGTGGTAAACCTTCACCACCACCGTCGCATTCGAAGCCTGCCACCTCCGCTGCCGCTGAACCTGCTGGGGGAAGAAGAGCTTGCCACGAGCCCCTGTTTCACCGTGACGGGGGATGTCAGACGAGAATTCGGAGGAGGAGTGTGGGAGCCACAGTTGCTGCCGCCACCACTTCACTCCTACACGGCCGCCCTCACTGGACTGTCCCACTGCCACCGCTAAGGCCGCCGAGAAGAATAGAAAATGTCGCCATCTTCGTCAAGTCTGTCTGCCGCAAGAGAGAAACGTTGGGAAGAGAGGGTCCGCGTCCGCGCGAGTGGGCTCGGATGAACAGTACCCAGGTCAACTCCCGGCCAGCGCGGAGGTAAAATGAAAAAGCAAAAAAAAGTGTGTGCCGGACGCACGGGCCAGCGGCCAGCGGGTTGCGCACCCGCACACCAGCCACGCTTCCCACCCAGTCAAACAGGGGGGGTTAAAAAAAGGAAAAAGAAATGGGCCGTGCCGGCCCAATAGGCGCAGCCATGCGTCACTCTCCCGGTCAAACAGAGCAAAGAAAAAAGGAAAAAGAAAAGGAAAAAAATGCAGGAGACCCGGTCAAAACCAGCCTCCCACGATTCTCACATCCAGGGAGTGTGCCCACTTCCTGGATCCGGTCATCACAGGTGACACTAACCCCCATTTTGACCACCGGTCAAATAGAAGTCTAAAAAAAGAATAAATGGGAGTAATTTCACCCCGAATCGGGTCACCCCCCCACCATTGCAAAAATAAGCTTAGTGGAGGCCTTGCCAAATGACCAGAATGGCCATCTAAAAATCTCTATAAATGGCCTTGAGGTGCCATACGTACAGGGAGGTTGGAAGGTTGGAAGGAGAAAGATTTTTCAAGAGAGAGAAAGTTTGTTTTTCAAAGTAAATCCCAATTTTCTTCGAATTGGCTTTTGGCCGTTCGAAAAGGAAGGAAGGGTTACACCTGACCTCCAAAGAAAGTTCCAATCGCCTCGAATTGTCTTTTGGCCATTCAAGAAAGGAGGAAAGGTTTCGCCCAACTTCCAAAGTCCAATCGATTCAAAGCCCATCTCGCTTGGCGAAAGGGATCGAGTAGCCCACATTTAAAAAATGTGAACTTAAGCTACTCTGGATCAAAGGATAGCCCGATTCAGTAAAGCCGAAGTGCCGGCCAATTCGAATGAGATTTAAATGAAAAAAACTCAAATCGGTAAAGACAAAATGCCGGAAAGGCCGAAACATAAATCGGTAAAGTCGAAATGTCGACAAAACCGAACAAACTCTAGAAATGCCGCATATCAAATGCAAGCAAGCCATTCTTGGATATATGAAGAAATATGGTTCGGTAAAACCAAAATGCCGAAAAAGCCGAAACTCAAATCAGTAGAGCCGAAATGCCGAAAAGGCTAAAACCTAGATCAGTAAAGTCGAAATGTCGGCAAAACCAAACAAACTCCAGAAATGCCACATATCAAATACAATCAAGCCATTCTTAGATATATGAAAAAAAATTGATTCGATAAAGTTGAAACGCCGGAAAAGTCGAAACCCAGATCGGTAAAGCCGAAATGTCGGTAAAACTGAACAAACTCCAAAAATATCACATATCAAATGCAATCAAACCATTATTGGATATATAAAGAAAATCTACTTTAGTAAAGTAGAAATGCCGAAAATGTCAAGACCCAAATCGATAAAGCCGAAATGTCGACAAAACCGAACAAACTCCAGACATGCCGCATATCAAATACAATTAAGCCATTTTTGGATATATGAAGAAAATCTAGTTTGGTAAAGCCGAAATACCAGAAAAGCCAAAACTTATATCAGTAAAGCCGAAGTGCTGGCCAAACCAAACAAACTTTAACAAGTATTGAGAAGCAAGGCTTACATGCCCCCTCATTCATTGTACTTCCATGTACTCAAATCGACATGAAATAAATTCAAATTCAATTGACTCGATATGCCGTTGCAAAAATAACATCGATTTCCCATGGACTTTGAAAGGTGGACAAAAACTAAATAAGTGATTTAAATAATCCAAACTTAATCAAATAATCAAATTTGATTAAATCAAATCAAATAATAATTTATTTATTAACAAAAATCCCATCATAATCAAATTAAATCCATGTCATAAAATCATGCACATAAAATAACCATAAACAATTACAAAACATGTTAAGTTCGAATCTGACTTAACTAAAAAAAATCAAATCAAATCAAATGGATAATGCTACTTAATTAAGTAGGTATACGCATAGTTGTCAAGACGACAAGGCGCCCAAGGCATTGAAGAGTACAGATTCCGCTTAGGCGACAAGGCGGCCGCTTAGCGTCGCCTAGGCGGTCAAGGCGGTATTCAAGGAAAGCTGGGTCGGGGGGTCGTTATACATAAAAATAAGCACAAATATAATTATATTTCTATGTTATAATTGAATATGAGTGTTTTACCTATGTATATAAGTAAATATAATATGTGTGTGAAAGAGAAGAGAGTTAAATAGATTTTTATAAAATTTAAGTATATAACACATTTATGATTATAAAATTTATATATGTGCGATAGTATAAGTGAGTGATATATTGTTATAATATTATTAAACGGGGGGAGCGCAGAGTAGTCGCGGATCGAAGCCCCCCAAAAGAGTAATCAAGGGGGCAGTGCCCCTTGTGGGGGGTTGTCAGGAGAGCGAAGCCCCCCGAAAGAAAAAAAGTATGTAATAGTATAAGTGATCTTATATATATAATTATAAAAGTGTGGGTATTTATTTTTGGATAAGGAGTTAATCTTGGTAAATTAAGTGAGATAGAGAGAAGAAAGAGCTGAAAAAGAACTTAATTAAGTATATAATATATGTTTATAATCATAAATCTTAAATATGTATGATAGTATAAGTGATAGTGAAATATATTAATATGTTCAAACTATCATTAAATAATTGTCCCAGAGGTATCAAGAGAGAAAAACCCCTCAAAATTATTTTTTTAATTATGTAAAAATACCCAGGGTACCTAGGCAGGTGCCTTGGACGCCTTGGGTGCCTTTTTGGCCCTAGACAAGGCGCCCTAACAAGGCGCTATTGGAAAAGCGCCTTGACAACTATGGGTATGCGTAACAAAATTCAAATAAAAAATGATTAAAATGTTAATAAAGTGTTAACATAATCCAACCAAAATTATGCCATTAAATAATACATAAAAATGTCAACCAATGACTACAAAAACATGTTAAGTTGAATTAAAATTAACTATGAAAATTTAAATGATCAATATTACTAAGAACAAATCTTAATAATAAAAATCCACTTAAATCAAACAAAAATGTTAACAAACACACCAAAAAATGGAAATCAATTTCAATAAACAAATAAAAAAAGGAGATCAACTCAAAATTGTCTAAGTCAACAAATGACCAAAAACAAACAAATTCAATCAAATCTCAAATCAAAATCAATGAACCCAAACAAAAAGTTTTGAATAAATTCAACCAAATTCCATCTCACGAGGCCATGGAGATATATCTTCCAACCTTATGTTTATGTGAATGAATGACTTCAGTTCAATAGGTTGCTGTGACGGCTAATCAAGGATTTTCAAGTGTTTGCTCGATGTAATTAACACCGGAATATTGCAAGTCCAGTAGAGAGAGATCAAAATTTATTTTCAAAGAACTCAGAAAACCTCACAAATCAAATTTGTGGTTCAGATCATCTAAGTGGTGGGTGATACCCATATCGACACTCATAGTTGTCAAGGCGACAAGGCGCCCAAGGCGTTGAAGGGTACCGATTCCGCTTAGGCGACAAGGCGGCCGCTTAGGCGTCGCCTAGGCGGTCAAGGCGGTATTCAAGGAAGGCTGAGTCGGGAGGTTGTTATATATAAAAAAACATAAATATAATTATATTTGTTATGTTATAATTGAATATGAGTGTTTTATCAATGCACATAAGTAAATATGATGTGTGTGTGAAAGAGAAGAAAGTTAAATAAATATTTATAAAATTTAAGTATATAACTCATTTATGATTATAAAATTTTATATATGTGCAATAGTATAAGTGATGGTAAAATATTGTTATAATATTATTAAATGGGGGGGCGCAGAGTAGTCGCGGATCGACCTATATAATATATGTTTATAATCATAAATCTTAAATATGTATGATAGTATAAGTGATAATACAATATATTAATATATTCAAACTATCATTAAATAAGTGTCCCTTGTGAGGGGTATCAAGGGAGAAAAATCCCTCAAAAACTTTTTTTAATGATGTAAAAATACCCAAGGTGCCTTGCTTGGGCGCCTTGGGCGCCTAGGCTGGCGCCTTTTTGGCCCCAGACAAGGCGCCCTTGGAAAGGCGCCTTGCCGCCTAGGCGGCGCCTAGGCGGGCGCCTTGACAACTATGTCGACACTTAACAAATCTGTGAAACTCTCGGTGTTCTTATAAAATAATACCACACCAAATCAGCTAACACTCCTATGAATACCATACCACATATTTACATAGTAGTCAATGCTAACCCAAAAGAAAAAAAAATTCTAAAGAAGGGAATTCTAAATGAGGTTTCAACATTAACCCAAGTTACTTACCCAAATTAATTCCAGTTTAGTTTCTTGCCCACTTCGGGTTAGCTCCAAGAAGAGTGAAGTGAACAACATGGGCCAAGCGATCTCCTAGGCAGCCTAGGCAAAAAGAGGTGATTGTCTCAGGAGAACAAGGCCAAGGCAAGGCACCCAACTATCGCCTTGCCTCACTTCATCACCTAAGCAACTAAGGCGACCACCTTTGATAATGTAGCTGTCAGCTTGGGCTCTTCTAAGTCTTCTCCATCCTTCACAATCCAAGAAAACCGATGCCCTGAAAACCAGATTTCAATTAGATGCAATCTCAGACCATCATATCTCCACTACCCCGAGAATATCCACCACCAGCACCACCCTGGGTAGTCTCCAGCTTCCAGAATACAAACCTCCCTCATATGTTTAGGGCCGCAGAGATATGATGAAATGTTTTGGCTTCAGCGTCCAAGTCCATAGCAGATGGCATCTCACACCACTCCAATAGTCAGTAGCCCACAGCCCTCTTCCAGAGCAGCAGGAACAAACTTCTCTAATCTTCTTCCAGTGCTCCAGCCTCCAACCCCACTTTCTTAGCACATTCTACTGACAACTGCAGTCCAACCTCCTAACAATTCATGCTCTCTCCATGTTTCCCCATATAACCGGTTACTTATAAGTTGATCCTTCACGAAGTAATCTTCTTGGGACACATCTCGTGCCCTAATTCAAGCTATGTATAGCTGATGTTGCAGACAGAAATCCCCCCCACAAGTGAAAAATAAAAAAACAAAAGAGATGAATTTCAGAAAATAAGGGGAATACAACTCCACGGAAAGAAAGGTGCTGGCAGGTGCTATATGATTCTAACAGAAAGTAAAATGTAAAGTAGATTTGCTCAAAGATCTTATGTGCATCCAGCCGATCCCACAACAAATACCTATCCTATAACTAACTGTTATGCCTAACTGCAAATAAATAAGGGCAACCAAGCAAGATTTTGATCAACAATGGAAGAACAAAACAGACACAACACAGAAAATCAACACAGAAAAAGAAAAAGACTTTGAAAAGTAAAAAGGGGACATGCAAGTTGATATATGTGATCAACAAGAATAAGATGATTGAAGCAAACAATTATAGCTGGCACCAGAAGCAGAACAGAAGAAAATTTGGAAACAACTAGCTGCTTTGAATGAGTTTATGGACACCATTCTAAAAAATAAATAAGGCTAGCACCCTTTTATGATCTTCTATCATGAGGAATCGCAATGTAAGATGACACTAACCAGATAGCAAAGATGCTCCAAACTAAATCCTTTTGTAGTGTTTATATGATCCATCAGTCTACCTGGTGTTGCCACCAAAATGTCCACAGAACTTCTCAATTGTGTTTGAACATAATCAGGATCGAGGGACATTCCAAATTCAAGCTCAGGCTTATCTATCAGATTTGAAATTTCATCTTCTATGGAAGACTGTCCAACAGCTAAACCAACATAAAGACCCACAGCAGGTGCAATAGCATCAAATATTCCCTTTACCTGACACAGAATGACAGAAAATGCGAGCTATTAAAAATTTAAAATAATTAATCAAGATATATGCTGAAAAAGTTTCTTCAAGGGAAAATCGCATAACAATAGAATATACAAGTTTTAATTCAGACAATCCCTTGATCCCTATTATATCAAAACAATGCTAAAGATAGTTTCAAGCAATCAAACCTGCAACTCCTCTTTCCTGTGCATAAATAGTAGAGTTCTTTACTACTTTTCAGTGTTATAAAGGTTTTACAACTATCATTAAATTGATTGACCATGCAACTAACAAATAAGCATGACAAGAGAATGGCTGGCCCTGCACAACTATTATAGATTTTATTGAGCTGGCACAACCGTGAATTGCATAACCATCAGAAAATCAATTTAGCAGATAGTTCTTTCTCCCCTGCCAGAAATAAAGAAAATAAGTTCAAAAACTGCATAACAAGCTCTCAAAGATTGTTAAAAAGTTAAAAAGAAAGCTTCCACAAAAAAAGGTCTTTTGAATATGTTAAGCAGGACCAGCAGTTGCACTTTTTCTTATATGTCGCCCAAACAGAAATGAATCATTTGAACACCTAAGGTGCCTTGTATACATTTTATCTATTTTATAGTGCCAAAAACTAGTCTAGCACTTAACTAAGGTGATTAACAAAATAGTTTTAAGTCCAGTCTAGGTCCTATCCAGATTTCTATGGAACCTATCTCCTAGTTCAAAGATAATTCATGTGTTCTCATCCCTGGAGTACAAATAAACATATCTCAATAAATAAATGGCCATATATCTATGTGTATGTACGGTAGTAAATATTGTACAATATTTACTGTAGTAATTGTTGAAGAATGAAGAAAAAACTTACTTCCGAAATAAATGTTGTTGAAATGAGAATGTTTAATAGATACATGGTCATAAAAAATAGATAGAATACGTAATCAATATATTACAACAACTATGAGAGTAGAAACAATTGTAGAAAAATTGACATGGTTTAGACATATTAAACATAGACCTTGGGTAACTCTAGTTAAAAAAAGTAAAAAACATAAAAATAATAAAAAACACCATTCTTGAAACTTTGCTTTTGCATCATAGGATAAGTAAAAAACTAATTAACATTAAACACCACTTGTATCTATCCATGTTTTGATTTGAACTTGTCATATCTCATGAAAGAAGTATTCTTGAGATTGTTAACAATCATTACCAGATTGACCCACCTCGCTCAGAACCCTTATTTTTGCAGCAAAAAAAAAATAGAATGCAAAACTAACAAAGAAATCAGCCATATACTATACTAACAAAAAAATAGAATGCAAATGTGGGATGAAACTGTAGACCAATTGTTTATCAACTGGGATAATTAATTCTTTATAGAAAGTTCCAGCCAAGACTCTAACATCATCCAACTACTGTAAATGCTCTTCTGAACCCACGGGGTTCAGATTTGAACATGTGGAGTTGTGTTCCTCCTGCTACACGTTGGTTTGTTTGGCGAACAAGAAATAGACAGATTTTTTATGACAATTATGAAAACCCAAGACTAATTTTACACATGATGGTCTTTTACTTACTCTGGTACTCATATGGATGGGGACATCTACAGGGGCAGATTTCTACACTTTAGATCCTTCTTTTTGTAGTTCAGATGCTCAACTACATACTCGGTAGTTGAGTGTTTTATTCTTGTTTTCCATTTCTCATCTGTTACTTTCTTTATACCTTGTATTCCTTTCATATCATTAATAGAAATTTTGACTCTGCCATTATAAACAAAGCATCAGCAACAACGGCACTTGCTCCAGAGTATGCGAAGGTCATATAAGAGATTATTTGTCATAAGATTACTCTTTTCCCACTAACGTGGATACTATTTGTCTGGTAAGTTTTGGATTCCCCCGGTTGGTTTGATATTGGGTAAGACCGTAAGAGAATTGG
Source organism: Cryptocoryne crispatula var. balansae (assembly GCA_036172225.1). Classification (NCBI taxonomy): domain Eukaryota; kingdom Viridiplantae; phylum Streptophyta; class Magnoliopsida; order Alismatales; family Araceae; genus Cryptocoryne; species Cryptocoryne crispatula. The sequence continues at coordinate 36,884,993 of CM069927.1, read as the reverse complement.
ATCCCAAGACTCCTGGTAGGTCTCATCTCTCTCCCCCATCCCCCACCCAGGAGTTACCATCGGCTCAGGAACAATACTCCAGGGCTTCCAAAAACCCACTTTATCCCACATATAGTATGATTTCATCATCTCTGCCACACCACCAAGGCAGAAGCCTGGAGTGCTTGGGGAAAGGCAATCCCCTCCTCGTCTAAGGTGCCTCACACCTTTGATAACAAAGAGTAAATTTGAGGAGGAAGCAAGTTGCTGAACCTGGAGAGCAAGATCACGAGTTGGCAGTACAATCAAAGCGCGCAGGCATCGTATCATTCTTGTTGAAAGCTGCTGAACAATTGGTAAAGCATATGCTAGAGTTTTTCCACTTCCCGTTGGTGAGTTTATGCAGAGGTCTCTCTCAAAAGCACCAGGCCCAATGGTCTCCTGCCATACTGATATTTGCACTGGAAAAAGTGAGCTGATGTTCATTTTCTTCAAAGCAGTTTCCAATCTGTACAATAGTTAACAAATAACAATTAATGTTAATTCCAGAATTACCTCAGGAGCATGACAAATAAGGGGGAAATAAGAAAACTTCCTAACTATACCACAATATGAAAAAAAAATGCAGGCACCCGGAAGATCAAAGTGTTTATATGGCTTGTGAATGTGAAAAAAAGCTGATGGGGACTGATACAGACCGGATCGACCATTTGTTCGAATATAACGTCTTCTAGGTCCAGAGAAGACAACGTATTTATTTATTTTATTTTGTAGTGTTAGAATTTATTTTATGCATTTTTATTTTGGTATTTAGAGTCCTTTTTATTTTAATCCTTTAGAGAACATATATGTAATCAGGTCTTTTAGGGGTCTTTCTTGTAATGTCAAGCTCCATTTAAAGAGCCCAAGCTAGTGAATGAGGATAGATGAATGTTTTAAGAAAGAAAAAGGGTTTTCCCCCTCCCTCTCTCATGTCTCATCCCCTCCTCCCTCCCTCCCTATCGGTCTATCTATCCCCCTTCAACGTCGGCATCATCTTCTCACCTCCGGGTGCTCCTAGTCCTTCCCTCCTCCTCCCTGTTCTTCTTTCTCACCTCCGTAGCTAAGTTCGATTTGTCTTCCCTATCTCCGTTCGGTTTTTCGACACTCGTCAACACCCCTGTCAACCCTTCCCCTGGTCTGTCTAAACCTCCCACCTCACCCTCATCCTCCTAACAACCCTACGACACACCCCCCCTATTAGAAGTTCCCGAGCCCCCTTCTTCCGGAACCCTCCCGCAGCCACGCACACAGCCCTGCCCTAAACACCTCCCGTTCCCCATCCCGACAGCACCTTGCCACCGCAAGCTCCTCCCCTTAATCTTGAACCCCTCACAGAGCCCCCCCCCAAACCCCCTTCCCTCCTGTGTTAGACTGCCTGCGAGCCCCGTAACCCAATCCTATCTCCCGCTAGTTGTTGAAACCCCACCCACTTCCCCTTTCCGGCAGGCCTAGGCGACGACAATGAAGAAGAAAGGAGGAGGAGTAGAGGACGGCACCGTCGGGACCTCTGGACATCACTGACGGGGGCTTCGCCCCTCCATTCCACCACCCACAGCTGCCAGGTCTGCCAGATGACCTTTCGTGAGCGGGCCAGAGCCGCCCACACCTTCTGCGTTGTCGGGGACACTAGGGAGCAGCCACAAGCCCCCCTGCGGGCTCCCTCTCCCTCAACCAGGGACACCACCAGGAGCCATGACCAACCCCCCCTCTGGACGGTCGCGCGGTAACACCCCGTGGTGCCATGACCACCCCCCAAGTTAGTTTGGGCTGGCCATGCGACTGGCTCACACTGGTTCACCCCCACCGCTTGGGCCAGCCGACAGACCACCGGTTCGCACCAGTTCAGGACCCAGACCGCACGGTTCAAGGCGGTTCAACCCAGGTTCGGGTCGGTTCAGGCTTCCAGGGGCCGGTTCAGGAGTTTTAAGGCTAGATCATAGCTGAGTATAAAAAAAACTTATATTCTTGTCCCCTTCCCTGAGCCAAAGTTTTTTGGATCTTTGTTTCCATTTAATTTCCTCCCTCAAGTTCCACTCATTGAAGTCTTCCTTAAGCTGCCTCCACTCCTCAATCTGAATTGGGGTAATCTGGTCACAGTCATTCAAATGGTTATAACAGTCAACTTTCAAGATTCATAACTCCCTTTCTCTAGCTGGAGTGTTAGAGGTATCCCTAGACCACTTAATCAAGCATCACCTAAGCCACCTTAATTTACTAGTGAATCTCCAAGTGGTAGATGGAGATACCACAAAATGCTCATCCCTGGAGATTTTTATCCCTACACCAGCCAACCTCAAATCTAAACTTTTTGAACTGCTTCTGCTTGGATCTGGTACAGGAAATCCCCACTGCAAAATGATCTGAAACTGCCCTTGGAATGTGAAAGCTATCAAGGAACCCAAAGGTTTCAACCCAAAGGGGATTGAGGAAACGTCTGTCAAGTTTGGATTTATCCTTGCAATTAGAACAAGTGTAACTGATAGAAAGGAGGGGAACTTCAAACATACGATAGATATTCACCCATTCGTTAAAATCTTGCATTTCCTTAGACCATCCACCTTGACCAGATCTTTCCTCCTGTTTAAAGACGGCATTGAAATCTCCACCCACTCACCATGCTGAATCAGAAAAGTTCATAACAACTTTTTACAGATCAGTGAAAAAGTAGAATTGTCTCCTCTTACAGGGTCATAAAGTCATAAACATTGCTAGACTTCCCCTTTCCAGCGGGCCTAGGCGGCGACGACGAAGAAGAAAGGAGGAGGAGGAGTAGAGGATGGCGCCGTCGGGACCTCTGGACATCACTGACGAGGGGCTTCGCCCCTCTGTTCCACCACCCACGGCTGCCAGGTCTGCCAGACGACCTTTCGAGAGCGGGGCAGAGCCGCCCACACCTTCTGCGTCGTTGGGGACACCGGGGAGCAGCCACAAGCCCCCCTGCGGGCTCCCTCACCCTCAACCGGGGACACCACCAGGAGCCACGACCAACCCCCCCCTCTGGACAGTCGCGCGGTAACACCCCGCAGTGCCATGACCACCCCCCAAGTTAGTTTGGGCTGGCCACGCGACCGGCTCACACAGGTTCATCCCCACCGCTTGGGCCGGCCGACAGACCACCGGTTCGCACCAGTTCAGGACCTGGACCGCACGGTTCAAGGCGGTTCAACCCAGGTTCGGGTCGGTTCAGGCTTCCAGGGGCCGGTTCAGGGTTTTAAGGCTAGATCATAGCTGAGTATGAAAAAATGTTATATTCTTGTCCCCTTCCCTGAGCCAAAGTTTTTTGGATCTCTGTTTCCATTTAATTTCCTCCCTCAAGTTCCACTCATTGAAGTCTTCCTTAAGCTGCCTCCACTCCTCAATCTGAATCAGGGTAATCTGGTCACAGTCATTCAAATGGTTAAAACAGTCAACTTTCAAGATTCATAACTCCCTTTCTCTAGCTGGAGTGTTAGAGGTATCCCTAGACCACTTAATCAAGCATCACCTAAGCCACCTTAATTTACTAGTAATCTCCAAGTGGTAGATGGAGATACCACAAAATGCTCATCCCTGGAGATTTTTATCCCTACACCAGCCAACCTCAAATCTAAACTTTTTGAACTGCTTCTGCTCGGATCTGATACAGGAAATCCCCACTGCAAAATGATCTGAAGCTGCCCTTGGAATGTGAAAGATATCAAGGAACCCAAAGGTTTCAACCCAAAGGGGATTGAGGAAACGTCTGTCAAGTTTGGATTTATCCTTGCAATTAGAACAAGTGTAACTGATAGAAAGGAGGGGAACTTCAAACATCCGATAGATATTCACCCATTCGTTGAAATCTTGCATTTCCTTAGACCATCCACCTTGACCAGATCTTTCCTTCTGTTTAAAGACGGCATTGAAATCTCCACCCACGCACCATGCTGAATCCGAAAAGTTCATAACAACTTTTTACAGATCAGTGAAAAAGTAGAATTGTCTCCTCTTACGGGGTCGTAAAGTCATTGCTCAACATCCAAACTCTGCCATCCTTATGATTGTTGATTTTGAGAACCTGGAAATGTCTCTCTTTGCATACAATATCCATGTCGAACAAGTTCTCAATCCACAGAATCGCCAGGCCACAATCTGCCAGAGGATGGAAAATAGGAAAAAAAACCAATAAAGTGCAGGTTGTTGACTTATCTTGACCTTGAGACACTGCAAAATCTGTTTTAGTTTCCTGTAGAAGAAAGATGCCAGGTTTTGTCAGAGCCATCATACTGAGAAATTCCCTAATTTTTGCTTTTCCCACAATCCCTCAACAATTCCACGTGATAATACTAATCATGTATAAATAACAAAACCCTTTCTTTTCTTCTTCCCTCTTCTATTGTCTTCCATAATTTCACTCTCCAACAAGAAGCTCGTCTCTCTGGAGCCTATCCTCTGTTGAGATGTTTTATGCTTCTAGGCCTGGACACATTTCGAGTGAGATAACTCCTCTCCGCGATTGTTAAAACCCCTCACCTCCTGTTCTCTGCCAAGAAAGCTAAGACCTATGGCAGTTGATTTTATGACAGATGGGATATGATATTTTCCATAAGTAAATACTCGTGCAATAAAAAAAAGAGCAAGCCATAATATGAATTAGGAAAAGCATAGAAAAAATTAAGGGGAAGTGGTGTCCAATACTCCGAGCTAAATGCCCATCTCCCCCTAATTCAGCATTGGGGTGTGTTTGACCCCGAATTTTCCTCGGCACTCCACACTAACCCAGAGTACACACGGTTGCAGCTGGGAGGAGGTCGAGTTAGTAGGGCCGGGGTGGATTTGTTCCGGTTGATTACGAAAAAAAGGGCAAACAAACGCTTCATAACAAGCAAATAACCCAGATAGAAGCAAGATTTCGAGTACCTAGGGTCTAGGCATGGAACGAGACTAAGCGGACAATCCTTGAAGAGCTGGATGTCGACGGGTTGCCTCATCCATGGAAGAACCGGCATATTCCTTCCCTTGGAGTCCCCCATTCGTGACAAAACAGTGATCGTGGAGAACGGGAAAACAAAAAGAAACTGTGTCGACGGTTCTACGAAGGCTGGTGCGCCGGCGGCAGAGCCTCGGGCGCGGTTTGGGGGCCGAAGCGGTGTCGAAAGGCGCCGCGCGCTGCCGCCTGCAGGGGCAAGAACAGCATTTATATTTAATTTTACGACAAACTGAGACTGGATATAAATCTAAAGACTCATATTTTTATAATGAATAATAAATCAACCGACTCATTTAACAAATATACTAATTAGATAAACTTTTACAAGAGATTATCCATCCTGTAACTATTCTCGACAAAGAACAATTCACTTTGGACTTTTCTTCAACTAAACACTAAAAAAAGTTAATAAAAGTTGTTAAAAATATTAATTTAATACCTTATGGGGTGTTTGGTTGCATGATAATTTTCTGTACACTTTCATGATAAAAAATTGTATTAAAATAAAAAGTGAACCAACTCATGACATAAAATTATCATGTTTGGAGGGATGTGATTACAAAAAAAAGTAACTACCACACATGACCAAACAAAGTGGGGGACCACAAGAAAAAAGAAAGAGGTGAGATCCTCTTTTTTTGTTTAAGAAGAAAATCACTTTCAAAACGTAAAATTATCATGGTTGTCAAACACCTCTTTTTACAAATTTTCTTATAATTTTTAAAAATTAAAATAAAAACCTCAATTATCATGAAACCAAACACCCCATTAACGTATTCTCAGACTAAGACCTTACAATTTATCCTCTCTAAAGATGATAAAGATGACATCCCGTTTAAAACATGTATACCTCATAGATCACACATTCACATAGGTGACGTGGGATCTTCTGACTAGTCACATGTTATATCATATACATAGATAAAATTGACTCCTAACAATCATATTGATTTACATTCTTCTCCGGAGATCACTCGTTGTAACTACTAGATGTTGGGTTCTCAAAGGCCCAGTCCCATTGATAGCATCAATTACTCTTTGCGCATCACTTTCCACGATAAGATTTACCGAATGACCGGAAGAAGCCCAAAGACATAAAAAATTGTATTAGGCATGATAATGGTCTAGTCAAAAATTCTAGTATGTTTTATCTGAACGTAGGACTATAAATGGAGCGCAAATTAAGTAAACTTTGAAAAACCATTAAATGATAATTAGTCAACCATACCGAACCAGTAAAATACACGAGTTGTATTTATTAACGACCAAGAAATACCGTTAAACTGAATATAATGGCAAAATAGATATATTTTTACGTTTTTTATTGAGCAAGATATATATATTACGATCGTTCTAGAGAGATCCGCCTGTATGACCTAGTCAATAAGTATGTCAACATGTCGAATATAAGATAGTAATATTCGTATTCGTATCTTATAAAATAGAAAATTGTTAACTATCGGTAATAATAGATCTATCCGCAAATTGCATTGTAATATCTGCTTAAAAATGATTTACGATCGAATAACGATCAATTAATAGATATATAAATGTTACTGATCATTCTTCATTTTTCTGAGAATAATAATTTTGTAAGATGATATAATTTTCAACACATAATTTTAATGATAGAAATACAACACAAAAAAGAATGAACATTAAAATAAAAAACATCCACAATCCACAAAGTAAAGTTGCAATACTAGAGAAAAATTTTTAATCATATATCTATCGTAAACATAGTTTCACTCGATATATTTCTTAACCGTTGAATCATATTTTAATTAATGGATATGAAAATGATTTTTCGGGTTCGATTTATAACTTATTCGTGACCTTACCGGTTAAAAAAATGGATAATCGACAAACGGCAAAAATATCTTATTGGAAGATTTTAACCGTCTTCTCAGTTAAAGAACAGGTGGGATGATAATCGGATAATCCGCTACTGTCGACATCCTTGCCTGCCAGCCGCGCAGCCCTAGCACGCCCGTGATTCTTCGGCCGCCGGTCCCCTCGTCTTCCTCCGCAGCCTCATCCGCGGCACCGCCACGATTCCGTCTGAAGGGTCGACCGGGCGACAGATCGATCGCTCCAGCTTTCCGGCGCTCCTCCCTCCACACGATGCATACGCGCGGTGTGAGGCCGATCGAGAGGCCTGCCGCGCCTCCGCTCGATCGGGACCGCAACCGATGGAGCCGCAGGGAGCACCTTCCATCACTCACTCTCATGGCTCTCCCGCTCGGACGAGGCTGAGGCGAGACGAGCCAGCCTTTTTATTTGGCCGCATCGAGGACTCCGCGCTGTCAAGATGCTCTCTCTCAGGCCGTCCGTTTTGTTTCCGCGCGCCGGCCGGTGACGAGAGGATGGTCCATGCCCGTGATGTTACCTCAGAATCCACGGAGATACGACCTGCAGAACATCGTTGGAGGCTCTTGCAAGGTGATGACCCGGGGTATGTATGTATATATACCCCCTTGTTTCATTGATATTGATCTCCGTGACTAACAAACTGCAAGATCATCGTGTTAATTTGGTGTGTTAATAAAGATTCGGGAAACGTAAGCAAGTGAATTTTTGTCATGAACTATTAAAACCTGGTGTGAAAGTTGTGGAGACGATGAATTAGGATAGTCTCTAGATTAAACGCATTCCAAATATTATTCTGCTTGTCAATTTGTTTTATAATTTTATCACAAGTTCTGTTAATTACTCTTACTGTCGGATCTTCGCGATGAGCTAGCTAGCTGCCTTTTCTTCATCGCGTGCATCCGAGTAATAAGAAGTTAATTAGATGTGAATCTTTTAGTATGTTTCACATCTTATTTAGTAACCATGTTAAAAATATATCGATCACCATTAATGACATATGCTTACAACGACATGTATACAAATCATCACATGGTGCTTGGCTACTAGTATAAATTTTGAAATTCGTCGGACAAACATGGAATGGAATTATATGATACAGATATTTTTTATGCTCTAAGCCGGCCTAAATTTCACCAATGCCACAAACGTTGGCATCGTTTAGCTCACTCTTAGTCTTAATGGCTTAGACGATAGATGTTCCTTAAAAAACTTCCACGATTACTCTAAAATAGTTATGCATATGCATATAATTAGTTACTGCCGGAAGATATGTATGCTACAAATAGTTTAGCACTACAGTGTCTCCTATGTTCTATTCCATTATACGGTGAGGCATGCCCAAGCTATATAAATATATATATCAGCCATATATATTTGCCCCGGATCAGAAGACTTACCGCGTACGTACGCATGCGTGCACATGGAGCCATACATGACAATGTGCAAAAGATCAGAAGCGTAGGAAGACCACACAGGGATTTGACAGCCAGGAAAGGAAAGCAAAGGCGAAAAAAAAAGAAGCTTCTTTTGTCGTCTAACGTAGACGAAAAGAAAATAAGAATATCGATCTCTCGCCATGCGAGCGCAACAGGACTCATGTCTTGATGATATTTCTGGCTTTATTTTATAAAATCGACCTCTTACATATATTGTTAGAAAAACAGAGCAGAAATTAGGGTTTTGAATGAAGGACCACGAAGGAGATCAGTGGGGACAAGGGGCATGCATGTGTGCTACGTACGTCGTCCCCCCCCACCGTTTTACCCCATGCACGTGAAAACCCCCCTGCAAGGTCTAGGAGCCAGTAAGTCCGCTGGCCTGTCAAGCCCCGGAAAGACTACCAATCGATCGTCTTTATAAAGAAGCTCCGAAGAGCGCAGTTTCTTGGCTCCTGCGCAGAAGGGGAAGAGAAGAGAGAAGAGAAGATATGGAGAAGGCAGAGGCTGCGTTCCTCTCTCTCGTCGTCTTTCTGCTCTCCCTCTCTTCCACTACCCATGCCGGTGATTTTTGCGTTGCAGACCTCTCGCTGGCGCCAACGCCCGCCGGGTATCCCTGCAAGAAGGCGTCGACTGCGACGGTCACCGACTTCGTGTTCAAGGGCCTCGGGGCGGCCGGCAACACCAGCAACATCATCAAAGCCGCCGTGACTCCGGCCTTCACCGAGCAATTCCCCGGGTTGAACGGCCTCGGCATCTCCCTGGCCCGGCTCGACCTGGCCGTCGGCGGCGTGGTCCCCCTCCACACCCACCCCGCCGGCACCGAGCTCCTCCTCGTCGTTCAGGGATCGGTGCTCGCCGGCTTCGTCTCCTCGTCCAACGGGGTCTACTACAAGACGCTCGCCAAGGGGGAGATCATGGTGTTTCCCCAGGGCCTCCTGCACTTCCAGATCAACGCCGGCGGCACCACGGCCGTCGCCATCGTTTCCTTCAGCAGTCCCGAACCGGGGCTGCAGATAACGCCCATCGCGCTCTTCGGCAGCAGCCTCCCCTCGGCCATTATCGAGAAAGTCACCTTCCTGGACGACGCACAGGTGAAGAAGCTGAAGGCTGTCCTCGGTGGCACGAACTGACCACCATCACGGGCGGCTGATGCACACTCCCATCCTTCCTCAGTCTGTATCTTAATTTCCTGTATCGTAGAAGCCGTCAAGTCTCTTGTCAACGAACCGTCCTTTTGACCTTGATGTTCTTAATTAATAGCTCTTTCAAATGATGCGTTCTACTGAGGGAAATGCTGAGATGTTTAGTTATATAATATTTTTTTCATTCAGAATTATCAAAATAAAATCTGAGAAAACATAAAAATACCATGTGTATTAAAATCCGCGCCATGTGTGCTCAGCTAGAGCGCTCGAGCTTGACTGATGGTCAGAGTTGTTTGTTAATCGGTCCGACTCTGACACCTCGATCTAAATCAACTCGGAATCTCATATTATAAGTTAATGTGCAAAAAATTAGACATTAGCAACCTGATTAAACTTTAGCTTCTTTTTTATAGACAGGAGAAGAAACATAGACGTGGGATTAAGATCAAATTTAATAAATATGATAATATTTTCTCCGATATCCAATATAAAATTGTCAATTAACATTTTCTCTCTCAGTCATTCACTGTCGGAACCATGATAGTAATACATAAGATCATGTTGAGCCAATATAAAAGTAGGTCATTGGAAGGACAAAGTTCTAAAAGTTCACCACATGACAACTTAGATATTAAAATTTCAAAACTTAGATATTAAGATAATTAGAATCATACTTAATAAATATGAAAATACTCTCTCAGCGGACTATGCCACTTAACAAAATAACCCTCACAGAAGGTGTGGGTTACACTTGTCATGCTCCGCTTCTACAAGGTAATATCCGTAGTGTAGGTCTGTTCCAAGCGGGCCCACGTTGTTTGGTTCTTCCCTGATATACTAATATACAATATTCATGTTACCAACTCGACTCGTGAATGTCCCCTGGTGGATAATTACACGTGAGACGGTAAATCATTTTTAATAGAACAATAGTTAGAATTTATAAACTTTTATCGTAGTCCTTGATTGTGAGGGGGCACGTGGGAAGAACAAATAAGATCAGGAGAGGCGTGAATGTTCATGGTCTAGACTTTCCCAGGTGTATCCGTCCACGGTGCTCATTGTTTGACCATCTATACATCTAAAAAAGTAAAGTGTAAATGCACACTACCTCCGTCTTACGTAAACCACTTTATCATTAGGTCCGTTTTCAAAAGCACCTTTCCATTAGGTCCGTTTTTTCAAAATATCATCGCACCCACTCCAATTTAGATTTGAAATGTCGTTCTTGTCCCTTGCACAATGAAGAAGACACGTAGCGTACATCCTCTTTTAATATTTAAAATATAAAGACTTCAAATAACGTTCTTTTAATTTTTAAAAAATAAATTAAAATGTTATAATTAAGTTAACGTTATTTACTTTCTTGCAAACAGAATTAAATAAAAAAAACGTTAATTACTTTCTTGTTATATTAAAAATATAAAGAGTTAATTAAGTTAATGTTCCCTTACATTCTTGCAAACGAAAATAAATTAAAAAATAAAGTAACGATGAATCTACGGTTATTTAACACCTTTTTTTGCTGTTCTGCACACTGTCTCAACCGGCAATGCAATCGGACCTTGCATTGGGATTTCACTGTTCTTCATTCCAATCGGATCTTCACTATTCTGCTGATGGGATTTCACTGTTTCGCATTGGGATTTCGGTGTTCTGCATCGCAATCGGGAATACACCGTTCGCACCGCAATCAAGTGGCACCGCAAGCAATCGGACCTTGCATTGGGAGGACGGACCGCAAGCAATCGGACCTTACACACACAATCGGCGAATCCGTAACATACCTTGGACCGATGAGATCCGGCCCGCTGGACTACGGCGAGCCGTGGCGAACGAGAGGGGAGAAAGGGGCGCCCTGGACCGAAGAGCCGCCTGGAACGAGAAGAGCCGCCCGGACTACGGCGAGCCGCCCGGACCAGAAGCCGACGCGCCGGGAAGCAACGAGGGCGAGAAAGGGGGAAAGACGAGAGGGCTGCGAGAACACCGAGAGGGCTGCGAGAACACCTTGGCTGCGAGAACGCCGCGAGGGCTGCTGCGAGAACGCCGCGAGGGCTGCGAGAACACCGGGAAGCAACGCGCCGCGAGAAAGGGAGAAAGACGAGGTCGCGACTTGCGCACACCGGGAAGGGCAAAATCGGGATACCCGGACCCTCGCGGCGCAAAACGGACCAAATGGTAATACATTGCGTTGAAAATGGATTAATGGGGATGAAAATGTGGTCAACGGACTTTTTGGTAAACCGATTTTCTTAAATGGACCTGGTGGTAATTTTCCCAAAAGTAAATCTGGAAAATGTTCAATATCCTTGTTCTCCAGGCTGTAAGTCAACAATAATAAGGCATGAGAGAAAGGAGGATGGTCCCCATGATGGAGAGGTCTTGCTGAAACCCTCTGGCTGCAAGAGGTCCTGGTTTAGAACTCACGTGTTTCCGCCATATTCTGGGCTGTGCCCATACCAGTGCTGCATGTGATAAGAAAAAAAAGAAGAGGAAGGAGGATGGAGAGGTGGAACATACTTTCAATATCACTTCAGTCCAAAATTTAAGTATTGAGATAATCAGAATTAGGCTTATAAACAAGATAATATTCTCTCTGGTACTCAATATAAGACTAAGTCCTTTAACACTCCCTCTCTCGATCAGTCGCCATCGTCAGAGTCACGATAAGAATACACGGAGCAGAGTCGAGCGAAAATAGGAGGCAGATCCACCGGAGGGACGGAGCTCGAGCTCACCTGTTCTGATACCATGTGAAAAATCTCAAAACTTAGATATTGAGATAACCAGGACCAGACCTATAAATATGAGAACACTCCCTCCGGTACCCAACATGAGACTAAGTCTTTCAACAGGGCAACATCACTCCATCTCTAGATAATTAGAAAATAGTACCCAAAGGTTTAAACATTATGTGTAACTATCTCTATTTGTTTTTCCTTGCGAATGGAGTGTTCGGTTGCACGACGATTAGAGTTTAATAGAGGATTCCTTCTTTGATTAAAAAGAAGTTTTTTTTTTCGTGTGGTCTCATGGTCCTCACTCTCTTTGTTATCATATCTCATCAAACATGACAACTTAGGTTACTAATTATCTTAGATTTTATTTTAGGTAAAATTGTATCATAAAAGTGTATAAAAGTTATTGTGTAAGCAAACATCCAATAGGCCTTAACATTTCTGTTCATCATGGATGATGGTACTTAGCCCTATATGTTAACTCTATATGTTACAAATGAAGCTCTAAGTATGAGGAAAATCAAAACATTTTTCTTGTGCCTTGAAGACAACTTTATGGGAGCCCAAAAGGTGCCCACCTTGGCACTGGCTAGGCGCCCTAGTCTTTTCTACACACAACTCGACTCGACTCATCTAGAGTCTTAGTTCCAAATTACTTGAGATCGACAGTTGTATGAATCTCTTTTTTCACTCATGTCAATTTTGAGTCACTTCTTTAGAGATTTAAATCATTTAAATTATATTGAATTACTCACCATCAAGTTAACTTAGGTCTATCGCATCTTTTTTTGTTTATGTTATTTTAATATTTTTTTATTTTTTTACTAGAGCCTCTTTAAAAGTATATTTAATATATCCGAATCATCTCAATCTCTCTTCTTTCTATTTATCTACATTTGTTGCTACTTAATAACATATAACACCCATCAGTAACATATTACACTCTCTTAGTAACAGATCGCACCTGTTAGTAACATGTCATATCTTTTAATAACAAGTTGCACCTATTAGTATCATACCACATCTTGTAGGAACATATCACATCTCTTCGAAATATATCATGTATCTTAGTAACATATTTAACATATCACACGTATTAGTAATATATCGCATAACTTGATAACATATTACACCTCTTAGCAACATATCACACATATTAATAACATATCACACCACTTAGTGACATATCACACCTTTTAGTAATATATTGCACTTCTTAATAATATATCACACGTCTTAATAACATATTGCACTACATAGTAACATACTAAATGGTGCAATTAATATAATAAAACATTGCGCAGCTTAATTTAGTAATAGGTGCCTTTTGTTTGTTCACAGATGCATGTCGTTACATCCCTTCATGGGAACTCTTTAAACAAAAGAGTACCGTGGTCTCTTTTCACTAAAATTATAGGAACTCCCTCTTTCAGCTTGAGGTGATCCATATATACTCTTCCAAAAACCCACTTTTTCCCACATATAGTGTGATTTTATCTCTACCACCAATGGTGCCTGGGGAAAGGCAATCCCCTCCTTGTAGGCGCCCCACACCTCTCATTTATTATATAGACTAAATTTGTGGAGGAAGCAAGTTGTTGAACCTGAAAAGCATATATATGCTAGAGTTTTTACACTCTCCGTTGGAGAGTTTATGCAGAGAGGCCTCTCTCAAAAGCACCAGGCTCAACGGTGTCTCCTGCCATATTGATATATGCACTAGAAAAAAAAAAGTACATAAACGGGTGCTCATTTTCTTCGAAGCAACTTCCAATCTATCCATACAACAGTTAAAAAGGGAGAACTGCATGCAAAATACACCTGAGACGTGTGAGCACTCTTCAGTACTGATATATTCTACAGCAAAATATAGCTAAAAGGGACATGAAGATCATCCCTCAATCTGTTGCTCTCGCCGTGTATGCTGATCAATTTTGAAGGAAGTATATATATTTAAGTACTGGAGAATGCATGCGGTCTCGATCTCCAAGCATTTTCTTCTTCTCTGAATCTAGACAAGGGTTAAACTCAACAGTACTCCTCAGCCACTTGGTGCAGGAAGCTATTAATTATTTACATGCTTTCGGCGACCAAATTTTAGTTACCATGAATATATATAATTTCCTGTCATCATAATTTCTTATTTATTCCAGAACTAGAGATCGATCTATATGCAGACACTTCATACCCATTCGAACCCTGATTAATTATACACTCACACAGTAACCAACCAGTGGTCATACCATTGCCAGAAGAAGGGTGAATGCAATGTACCATTCTGAAGCGTCTTGACCGAACGACACACACAGATCGATCGCTCCAGCTTTCTGGCGCTCCCGTGATCGATGCATAGATGTAATATTCCGGGTTTTCGTAGTATTATTTAGACTATTATCGTAGTGTTTCAATTATTTCCGTAAGGTGCTTAAATTATTTTTAAGACATTTATATATAGATACGTAAATATTTTTATTTATTTATATTATGTCTTATTAGCTTCATAGATTATTATATTTTATTTTATATTATGTCTTATTAGTTTAGTGAATCATTTATAGTGATATTAATTATTTATTTAACCTCTTCTTTCTTTTCTTCTCCTATTTATTCTCTCTTTATTTTTATCCTTCTCAAACCCTAATTACTTTGTCCGCCGCCTCCTCTTTTCCGTTACCTTTTATTTCTCCCACGGTTTCTTTCCTTTTCTCCCTCCCCGAGCGCCATTGTCGTGTGCAGCTCTCTCTCCCTCTCTCTCTCTCTCTCTCTCTCTCTCTCTCTCTCTCTCCATCGCCCGCGCGCGTCTTCCCGTCCCCCCCTCGCCTTCGCGTACTGGCCGTGAGCGGCCAGCGCAACCCTGCCAGCCCCCTACGCCGCCTTGGCCCTGCACAGCGCCGTCTCGCACGCGCTGTCGCCTGCGGCCCCCGTCACCCCTCCTTCCTCGCCCGGTGTCCCGCCTGCGCGAACGCCAGCGGCGTTACCCGTCGCCCCGCCTCCCCCTCGGCCGCGCTCGCTGCGCGCGCAACCGCCCACCGCCGCCCGGCCGCGCGAGACACGTCCGCGGCGTCGCCGCGTCACCGCCGCGCGCCGCACTTCCCCACCCTCGCCGCCGGTCGCCGTCCGCCCATGCGATGCCGCCACCCATTGCGCTGCCGCCCGCGCCATGCAGCCGCCGCGCCACCCCTCGCTGATCGCCGCATGAAGCCTCCCGCCCGGCCGCCATCGCCGTCCCGCCTCCTCGCCGCCTCGCCCACCTCGTGCCGTTGCCCACCAGCGTGCCGACGCCGCCGCCCACGCGGCCTCCCGGCGCGGTCAACGCCGCGCTGCCGTGGCGGCCGCCGTGCGGTCAGCGCCGCTGCCGCATCGCCGCGGCGCCACCCCCGGTCAACGCGCGCCTTCACGCGTGACCTGCCCGCCGCACTCAGCGGCGCCGTGCGCCCGCCGGCGCCGGCCGCTGTGCGCCCGCCGGTGCACCCCCCCTATCAGCCGCCGTAAGCCCCTCTCTCTCTCTCCTATTCTATCCCCTCACTCTTCTATCTATTGACATATCATAATATTTTGTTCTTCAAACATTTTTCTAAATTTTTCCCTTGATCCAATAGATTATTTTTCTGTGTGTACTCTTTTTCCAGCAGCCTAAGTGGTGAGAATTACCCCTTTTTAACCGGTTCAAGTTGTGCATCGCGTAGCCGACATTCGATATCCTTTTCGGTCGCCGGTTCCCGATTTCTCCAACGTCGATCCGGTAGGCATCCTTGACGTGGCTACTATCATTAAAAATTCATATTTAATTCTTCATGATCCATATAATTGACCTTCTAATTAAAGGGATGTGTGTAGTTATGTTTTTTTACGTAATTTGTGACTTAGCATGGGTTAATTAGATAGAGGTGCGTAGTATCATGTGATGATATGTGTTTATGTTTCTATTATGTATATATGAGATCTTGCTTAGTTAGTAGTGTATTATTGTTCATTTTTAGCTAATCACCTGGTTTCATATTAGCTTGATTATATTATGTTAACCTTGTTAAATAATGGAGAAAGGTTAACCAGATTAGATGATGTGGTGAGTAGTTTTTCCAGCACCTAGTTATATTCATGTTCAATCATGTTTAGTTAGTTATATGTGGATATCGTCTCATTTTGGTTCATTTCTAGCATGGTTGTCTAGCATGACAATAGTGAGTATATGTTCATTTTATGTTCATTGACCTTGCATATTGGTGAGCATGGCATGGCATGATCGAGGTGGATGCATGATGCATTGAAACTGTGAATGGAAAACTGAGCTACACCAGACTAGTTAGTCGTGACTCGAGGGCAGCGAGGGGTTAGAACCGTCTGGTGCATCCTTCGATCCCAGATCCCGCGGGCATCCTACGTGCCACCACTGCCTAGGTGCACTATGGGATTTCGATTAGTATATGGTATTTATATATGATAGATCTGGTGGTAGCTAGTTGAGGTGGCAAGACGACTCATTCCTTGCTAATGGAAATCTGTGAACAAGATATGTGCATCTATTAGAGGATAGGTGCATATGTGTGAATGTGATTCTTATTAGAGGATAGATGTATTTTGCATGGTATGGTATAGATGGTCTAGTGATGTATTTTATTTTGTCAAGTATCAAGATATGTTGCATGGTGTATGTATGGTGTGTCTCATTTGTAGTATATCAGCATATGGAGCATATAGTAGGTGTCTAGGCATGTGTTCATACCATCTTTCTAGGTCATGTTATGATGCATATAGGTGCTGGTTGGTGTGATTATAGGCTTTGGTTGGTGGTGTAAAATACATGGATTAAGTCATATATCTAATATATTGACTAGCCTATATTTGCGTATAATTGGTATAGGTCTGGGTACCTATTTAATTAACATCTAGGGCCTTCTGGCTATCCGATTTGGCGAATGATGGGGTGTCTACTGAGTCGTCGTACTCATCCCAATCCTCTTATCAATTTTCAGGTAATCAGGTTTGGCGCAGCAGAAGCGAGGTGGATTGATTCCCAAGAAAGCAAATTGGATGATTCTTGTAATTTAGATGGTAATTAGACTTGTTTAGATTATAGCATAGCAATGTATTTAATTTGATTCTGTGGATGTATAAACTGGGACCTAGTTGTCTTCATTTTTCCCAAACCGATGTTTTTACGGGGTTAATTTTCCCCGGTCGCGTCGTCGGATTATCCCGCTGTGCAAGTTAAAAATCCGGGGCGTGACAGCTTGGTATCAGAGCATTAACTCGGCCTTAAGGTCTATTTTGACTAGCCCGAGTTTATGATATCGGTTTGGATGAATTAGAGTCGATCATCTTGAATTATTGGACTTAGGCCTGAGTGACAATTAGAACTACACATTGAGGTTGGAATCTTCTATTGTTAGGTGACCTTAATATTAGATTGATATGTTAGATAGATTAGAAGGAGATAGATGGCGATATCAAGTAGGTAGATTGATGAAAGAGTGATGAGATAGGTGGATAGATAATAGCTAGGTAGATTGATGGAGGTGTAATTACAAAGATAGATAGATAGGTAGATAGATAGATAGAGTAATTTGATATATAGTTGGATAGATAGATATGTTTAGAGGAAGTAGTATAGATAGATAGATAGAATGATAATTTGATAGATAGAAAGATAGATAATAGATAGAAGGTAGATAGATAGATAGATAGAGAAGAATAGATAGATAATTTGATAAGATTGATAGATAGAATGATAGTTTGATAGATAGAAAGTTAGATAGATAGATCGGTAGAGGTAGATATGTTAGAAAGAGTAGTAGATGGATAGATAGATTAGAATGAGAGGAATAGTTAGATAGATAGAATGATAGGTGTACCGTTGGATTGGAGTATGTAGACACCATCATCTTCATCTTTTCGGTAAGTCTTAATTAGAAATTTCGGGGTCGAAATTTATTTTAAGGAGGGTAGAATGTAATATTCCGGGTTTTCGTAGTATTATTTAGGCTATTATCGTAGTGTTTCAATTATTTCCGTAAGGTGCTTAAATTATTTTTAAGACGTTTATATATAGATACGTAAATATTTTTATTTATTTACATTGTGTCTTATTAGCTTCATAGATTATTATATTTTATTTTATATTATGTCTTATTAGTTTAGTGGATCATTTATAGTGATATTAATTATTTATTTAACCTCTTCTTTCTTTTCTTCTCCTATTTATTCTCTCTTTATTTTTTTATCCTTCTCAAACCCTAATTACTTTGTCGGCCGCCTCCTCTTTTCCGTTACCTTTTTTTTCTCCCACGGTGTCTTTCCTTTTCTCCCTCCCCAGGCGCCATTGTCGTGCGCAGCTCTCTCTCTCTCTCTCTCTCTCTCTCTCTCTCTCTCTCGCTCTCTCGCTCTCTCGCTCTCTCTCTCTCTCCATCGCCCGCGCGCGTCTTCCCGTCCCCCCCTCGCCTTCGCGTGCGGCCGTGAGCGGCCGGCGCAACCTGCCGGCCCCCTACGCCGCCTTGGCCCCGCACGGCGCCGTCTCGCACGCGCGCCGTCGCCCGCGGCCCCCGTCACCCCTCCTTCCTCGCCCGGTGTCCCGCTCGCGCGAACGCCGGCGGCGTTACCCGTCGCCCCGCCTCCCCCTCGGCCGCGCTCGCGCGCGCAACCGCCCACCGCCGCCCGGCCGCGCGAGACACGTCCGCGGCGTCGCCGCGTCACCGCCGCCGCCGCACTTCCCCACCCGCCGCCGGTCTCCGTCCGCCCATGCGATGCCGCAACCCCGCGCTGCCGCCCGCGCCATGCGGCCGCCGCGCCACCCCTCGCCGATCGCCGCATGAAGCCTCCCGCCCGGCCGCCATCGCCGTCCCGCCTCCTCGCCGCCTCGCCCACCGTGCCGTTGCCCACCGGCGTGCCGACGCCGCCGCCCACGCGGCCTCCCGGCGCGATCAACGCCGCGCCGCCGTGGCGGCCGCCGTGCGGTCGGCGCCGCCGCCGCATCGCCGCGGTGCCACCCCCGGTCAACGCGCGCCTTCGCGCGTGACCTGCCCGCCGCACTTAGCGGCACCGTGCGCCCGCCGGCGCCGGCCGCTGTGCGCCCGCCGGTGCACCCCCCCTATCAGCCGCCGTAAGCCCCTCTCTCTCTCTCTCCTATTCTATCCCCTCACTCTTCTATCTATTGACATATCATAATATTTTGTTCTTCAAACATTTTTCTAAATTTTTCCCTTGATCCAATAGATTATTTTTCTGTGTGTACTCTTTTTCCAGCAGCCTAAGTGGTGAGAATTACCCCTTTTTAACCGGTTTAGGTTGTGCATCGCGTAGCCGACATTCGATATCCTTTTCGGTCGCCGGTTCCCGATTTCTCCAACGTCGATCCGGTAGGCATCCTTGACGTGGCTACTATCATTAAAAATTCATATTTAATTCTTCATGATCCATATAATTGACCTTCTAATTAAAGGGATGTGTGTAGTTATGTTTTTTTACGTAATTTTTGACTTAGCATGGGTTAATTAGATAGAGGTGCGTAGTATCATGTGATGATATGTGTTTATGTTTCTATTATGTATATATGAGATCTTGCTTAGTTAGTAGTGTATTATTGTTCATTTTTAGCTAATCACCTGGTTTCATATTAGCTTGATTATATTATGTTAACCTTGTTAAATAATGGTGATAGGTTAACCAGATTAGATGATGTGGTGAGTAGTTTTTCTAGGAACTAGTTATATTCATGTTCAATCATGTTTAGTTAGTTATATGTGGATATCGTCTCATTTTGGTTCATTTCTAGCATGGTTGTCTAGCATGACAATAGTGAGTATATGTTCATTTTATGTTCATTGACCTTGCATATTGGTGAGCATGGCATGGCATGATCGAGGTGGATGCATGATGCATTAAAACTGTGAATGGAAAACTGAGCTACACCAGACTAGTTAGTCGTGACTCGAGGGCAGCGAGGGGTTAGAACCGTCTGGTGCATCCTTCGATCCCAGATCCCGCGGGCATCCTACGTGCCACCACTGCCTAGGTGCACTATGGGATTTCGATTAGTATATGGTATTTATATATGATAGATCTGGTGGTAGCTAGTTGAGGTGGCAAGACGACGCATTCCTTGCTAATGGAAATCTGTGAACAAGATATGTGCATCTATTAGAGGATAGGTACATATGTGTGAATGTGATTCTTGTTAGAGGATAGATGTATTTTGCATGGTATGGTATAGATGGTCTAGTGATTTATTTTATTTTGTCAAGTATCAAGATATGTTGCATGGTGTATGTATGGTGTGTCTCATTTGTAGTATATCAGCATATGGAGCATATAATAGGTGTCTAGGCATGTGTTCATACCATCTTTCTAGGTCATGTTATGATGCATATAGGTGCTGGTTGGTGTGATTATAGGCTTTGGTTGGTGGTGTAAAATACATGGATTAAGTCATATATCTAATATATTGACTAGCCTATATTTGCGTATAATTGGTGTAGGTTTGGGTACCTATTTAATTAACATCTAGGGCCTTCTGGCTATCCGATTTGGCGAATGATGGGGTGTCTACTGAGTCATCGTACTCATCCCAATCCTCTTATCAATTTTCAGGTAATCAGGTTTGGCGCAGCAGAAGCGAGGTGGATTGATTCCCAAGAAAGCAAATTGGATGATTCTTGTAATTTAGATGGTAATTAGATTTGTTTAGATTATAGCATAGCAATGTATTTAATTTGATTCTGTGGATGTATAAACTGGGACTTAGTTGTCTTCATTTTTCCCAAACCGATGTTTTTACGAGGTTAATTTTCCCCGGTCGCGTCGTCGGATTATCCCGCTGTGCAAGTTAAAAATCCGGGACGTGACATAGAGCATATGCGCTGTGTGGCCGAGAGACCTGCCGTGCCGCCGCCCGATCGGGACGGCAACCGACGGGGGCCGCAGGGGTGCCTTTCACGGCTCCCGCTCGGACAAGGCTGAGAGAGGAGAGAGGAGTCCGTCTGTTCGGCCGCATGGGGGGCTTCTTCCAAGCTGTCAAAGGTGTCCTCTTCCGGGCCGTCTGGTTTGTTTTCTGTGCCTGTGTGCGCTGGCGACGGGGATGGTCCAAGCCCCCGATGTCACAGAGAATCCACAGAGAGATCATGCATGTATACGACCTGCAGAACTTCATTGGAGGCTCTTGCAACAGGTGATTACGGGCCGGGGTATGTAAACCTGCTCATTAATCTCCATATACGTCGGTACGTACAATATATGCAGGGTGAAAGACTGTATTGATTATCCGTATCCTTGTCTATTTTTGTAATGAACAGAGAGAGCGGAGAGGAAGACGAATTGAGCCCCTCGGTAGATGAGAGGAGAGGAGCCGAGGTGGGATGGTGTATGGGAGGTGATTAACCAATATTTTCGGACTGAATTCATACGTTATCCTTATCTGATTTACTTCCATGACTACTCTAAAGATGTTGTGCATATACATATATATACGTTAGAAGCTATATCTAAATACATACGTACATACATATTTTTGCTCGAACTAAATTAGCAGTACTTTTTTTTGGTCGAAAAATTAGCAGTACTGCATCTCCTATATATGTTCTACTCGATCTATTATTACACACGGTAAGCCATGCGCAGGTTATATCGATCGCTTATATCAGCGATATATTTGCCCCAGATCAGAAGACGTACGCTTGCACATGGAGCCATAAATGTGCAAAGGACCGGAAGCAGAGAGAGAGAGACCACACAGGGATTGACGTACGGACAGGGAAGCAAAGAAAAAAAGCTTCTTTTGTCGTCTAACGTAGACGAAAGTAAAATATAAATATTTATCTCTCATGCAAAAGCACAACAATGAGCTAGTGACTCATGTCTTTATCATATTTCTGACCTTATTTTGTAAAATCAAACTTCTTAGGATTGGGTTAACTCTCTCTCTCTCTGTATATGAATATATATTGCTTGTTGAAGTTAGGGTTTGCAAAGGATCAAAGGAGAGCGGAGACAAGGGGCGTGCATGAGTGCTTCGTTCCCCACCCTTTTATCCATGCACGTTAAAACCCTCTGCAAAGTCTCAGAAGGCCGATTAGATTGACCTACTACCAAGCCTCAGAAATATTACGTACGTACGTACCATTAAAAATTTTAAATAGACAGAAATGGGACTAAAAAATAAGTTAGATCACTACAAGAAAATAGGTTACTAGGGACGGCTGTAAGCCGTCCCAAAAAACCAAAAAGCCGTCGCTAATACATATTAGCGACGGCTACAAAGCCGTCGCAAACGCGTCGCAAATAACGCCGTCGCCAATAATATTAGCGACGGCTTTTGTTAAGCCGTCCCTAGTGCATTTATTGGCGACGGCTTATGAGCCGTCGCATAAGTTATTAGCAAAACGACCATTTATTGGAGACGGCTTAGACAGCCGTCGCCAATAAGTTTACTAGCGACGGCATAAGCCGTCGCAAATGATAAGAAGATTAGACGGCCGACGAAGTTATTTGGGACGGGTTAAGCCGTCGCCACTAAGATTATTTGCGACGGCTAATGAGCCGTCGCCAATAAATTTATTTGCGACGGCGGCATAGGCCGTCGCAAATGGCAAGCGTAAACCCCACGCCACCGTCAGCGGGAATTTTTACTGGTATTGCGACGGCCGTATACCCGTCGCCAATAACTTTATTGGCGGCGGCTACGCCCGTCACAATATTAAAAACGACCGTCGCAATACCGGAGAAAAAAACCGGGTTCCGGATTTTCCTCCTGGTATTGCGACGGCCGTTTTTAATATTAGGGACGGCTTTAGCCGTCCCAAATAACTTTATTGGCGACGGCTATACACAAAGTCGCCAATAATCAATTTACGAAAAAAAAATTTTGATTGGCCGGATTGGATCAATTATACGATCCAATCCGGAAAATCAATCATTCTTGAAACTTTCATAAAGATCTAAAATCGGATCTACCAATCCAAAAATTGAATTATATTAATAATTTCGGCTTCGGATTGCTCGTTTCAAACTCGGAACGGACACCGAATTAGGATGAAACAACACACATTAACATACCAAAATTGAAATTCATCAAATTTAAATTCATATTCACATACCATATTCAAAATCACATTCATACACAAAATGTTTTGATACATATGAATAACATTCATAGAGAGTAAAAAATACATCTTCTATTCATCTTCTTCGTCTTCATCTTCATCATCATCTTCACTCTCCTCGGCATCCTCGTAGTCCTCGTCGTCATCGCCATTTCTGTCCTCTGTTTGTTGAGGCGGAGGATGCCCCGATGTGGATGGCACATCAGGAGTCGGGAACCTTTGAGTCAAGCCTTCAATGATCGGATTGAGGCGATCGAAATTATCTTGAAATGATTTCGTTGGTTGTCCAATTGATGTTTCAATGAAGTTATTTGTTCTTCATAACGTTCATTGATTTCTCCTTGCCTCGCCACCGATCTCTAAGCTCTCGAACTTCTTGAGTCGAGCTAGAAGCACCTCCGCTTGACTCACCATACCAAGTGTGGCGAGTTTCACCTCGCCCACCACATCGGATCCGTCCTGGTCGATCTCTACCAAACACGGATACGAAAGCTTCCTCCGCGGTGAGTGGAGGCTGCGATACCCGACATCCGAGGATTCGGATCTTTGGGGGATTCATCAATCCTTGCATATTTTCCTATAAATAATATGAATAAAAATTAAAATCCCACCGTGATGAATTGTGGATTATAAAGAAAAATAGGTTATGATAATCAATAATTACCATCATAAGACGACTTTGGTCATTATCCCAAATGACCGCTCCATCGAGTTCTACATGCGTTTGACTCATCTGGAATACATCCGGACGAGATGGAGAACGACCTTCTTTTCGGACCTTACCAAAAAAATAAAAATAAAGATAAAAAAAGATTTCACAATAAGAATCAACTAATATGAAATTTTAAATTTTAACTACTTACAAAGTCTCTTTCTAACCGATGTATATTTGTTCTTCCTCTTACGTACGGCATTGTTAATTGCCGCCTATTACCGGCATTCTTTTCACTCAATGCCTACATATATATATAAAAATGAAACAACATTAAAAAAATGCAAATGAAAAGAATAGGATCTAATTATAAGAGGAAATAAAATTTGAAGTTACTCTAGCATCATCTTGACTCCATAAATGGCACATATGATGCCATTGTTCCTCGTTGCACTGTGGAGGAATGTTGGCACGAGCTTCCTCATTTGATCGTCCTGTAAAATACTGTACACAAATATTGTTAACAAAAAAATAGTTATCTCGAATTTACATTCTAAATTATATTTTACCTTTCTTTTCAAATGATTTCTTTGTTTTCTTTGCATCTCTCCCATATGCCTTAATATCTGTGCATCCGATTGAGGATTCCGCTCAAAGGTAAAATGTTGCTGCATTAATATAAAATGATTAAAAAGTTCACCAAAATTTAGATAAGATGAAGCTACTTGAATGTTACCTCTAAATCACGGAATATGGCATCCTTTTTCTCCTGCGGTAGAGCCATGTAATTATGCTCACACAAATCGCAATAAACTCTGTTCATAACTCCTAAGTACGAGGTAAACTCATGTCCATGTGATCCAACGCCGGATCCTCCTACTAGAACGACGTTGTAGGACTCATCAGGGCCAAGTGTTCGCACACTGATGGCCTTTCTTTGGACCTCTCCCACGTCTAACCGATGTAGCTAGTTATGTATAAATTAAAAATTACAATTAGACAACGAAGATTTTTTAAAAAAACTTTTTACTAGCATTTATTCATATATTTACATGAAGCATGGGAAGATGGACTACTACCATCTGTAGGAGGCGTCGTCGGAACCCGGTGAGAAGGAGTCCGAGATGGACTAGGCTCATGGGGTGCCTCCCTAACTGGCTCGGAAGCAACACCCATGGAGGTGGAAGGTCGATCCCTAGATGCTTGAGATTGACCCCGAGGTCCACCGCCCTCAGATGGTGTAGAAGTCTGAGATGTCCTACGACTTTTGCTGAAAATTCTCTTCATCTGTCACATAAAAATATTAGGCAGCAATCCCGGCTTATAATTGTGCAATAAAAAAAATTTAGCGAATCCGAGGCCGGATTGCCCAATCCGAGACCCGTTCCGGGTTCCGATCGGGCAATCCGGCTTCGGATTGAGAAACTTGGATTTTTTCGCCAATCCGAGGCCGGATTGCCCAATCCGAGACCCGTTCCGGGTTCCGATCGGGCAATCCGGCTTCGGATTGAAAAACTTGGATTTTTTGGCCAATCCGAGGCCGGATTGCCCAATCCGAGACCCGTTCCGGGTTCCGATCGGGCAATCCGGCTTCGGATTGAGAAACTTGGATTTTTTGGCCAATCCGAGGCCGGATTGCCCAATCCCAAAATTGAATATCCTTAGTCTGAAGACACTTTTGAAATCTAAAAAAAAAATGCAAATCTGAATTCCCAAATTCACAACTCTCCAAACTGAAAGTTCAAATCCAAAATCTCAAACTTGAAAAACTCATCAAGACTGAAATTTCAAATCTCAAAGTTTAAAACCTGCAAATTTCAAATATGAAACTCCAGATATCAAAATCCCAAATCGCCAATATCACCAATAAAGAAATCTCCAAGTTCTAGAATTTGAATCAAGAATCCCAAATCAACTCTTAATTTGAAACTTCAATCTCTTGAACCTAAACCTAAATCTCCAATCTGAAATTCAAAGCCGAAAATCCCAAACAAAAAAATAAATCCTTAACTTGAAACTTTGTGGTTCGATCTATATACCCAAATATCCCAAATCACTTGAAACTCAAATGTCAAAGCCCAAATCAATCAATTGAAATCTTAAAATTGCCACTCGAAATCTAAAACGAGAAAAATCTGAATATTTTTTTGATCAGGAATCACAATCAAATCTCAAACTCCCTCAATCTGAAACTTCATGTTTCAAACAAAAAAAATGAGATCTCAAATTCTTCCTTGAAGTTTAAGCTCTAAAATCTCAGGTTTCTGGCATCTGAAATTTTCAAACAGAAATGGTAAGTTCACAAACCTTGGAGTTGGAAGGTGCTCAAATCAGAGGTCCAAATCAAATCCAAGGGTTCTGAAACTTAAAATCTGAGGCCTGGATACCAGACCGTAAAAACCTGAACCCGGAATTACTATTATTATTACTTTTTCATGGTGTTTAGAAGAAAATGCTTGCATTGCTATGATTAAAAAGTTATGTTGTCTTATAAGATTTTCTCTTGTTTTTTTTTTCTACTTTTATGTATAAAGGGATCCTTTAATATATAAAACTACATGCATGAATACATCTACTGTTGAATTATTGGTTGGTCTTCTTTGCTTCTCAGGTGACAAGGAAGGTTGGTTCTTATTCTTGAACAATTTGAGGCTAAGCTGTTGCACGTGGAATTTCTCCAAACTTGGTTAGTAATTTTACTTGTTTTTGCTTATATGTTGTATAATCTCTCCTAGCATGTAAAGAATGTTAGCCCGCCATTACAATCTAAAGAAAGAAAAAGCAGGATATCCATTTAGATGAATTGAATTGTGGTTGTTTCCATTTAGATGAATTGAATTGTGGATTTGATGTTTAATGAGTTTCTCGTATTTAATACTTTGTAGTTTTTGGGATTTAAACTTTGTATGTATAGCTTTGATCTAGGATGATTTTGGTTTTGATCCACTTTGGCTTGATGTCTTTTAAGATGGAATTGATTTTATAGATTGAGACTTCAGGATTTTTGATTTGAAGACTTTCAGATCATATTTTAAATCTCTCTCGCATTTAATGCTACCAAGCTCTAAAAATGTCAGTAAAATTAAAGGGAATTTATATGCAAAGGGGCATTACCCTTGTGTATTTCTCTCAAATGCATTATGAAATATTATTCTAAGGCTCATTCCATGATTAAATAAATTATGCACCTATCTACCTTTGTTCTATCTCCTAAATAATTAAAGTGATCAAGGTGCTACATAATTGGTTTGAGGAGGTCCTAACCTATTAATTTGTTAGGGCTATTTGGCACATATATGCTTTGTGATGTATATAAAAAAATTAAAATAAAATTCGTTTGTTGAAGATGTATACCTCAAAGGAGGTTCGATTAACCCTAAGTAGGGTTTAAATCTAGCACAAAGGAGGTGGCGGCGGCGGCGGCGGCGGAGCCGGCGACACCCACGGCGGTGACGGAGGTAGCTCTCCGTGCCCTACGCAGGAAGGGGGCAAGCCGGCGGCGGCGGCGACGACGGCGGCGACGGCGACCGGCGGCGGCGGCGACGGCGACCGGCGGCGGCGGCGATGGCTGAAGCGGCGGCGACCGGCGGCGGCGGCGGCAGCACCAGACGGTGAGAGAGAGAGAGAGAGAGAGAGAGCGCGGCGGGGGGAAGAAAGGAGGGCGGCGAGGGTTTTTTTACCCAAACTTATTGGCGACGGCTTTTGAAGGCGTCGCCAATAACGAGATAAGTTACATTGGCGACGGCTTTCGCCGTCGCCAACAAAAGTCGACCGTTCAACGGTCACCATGGATTAGTGGCGACGGCTTATGCCGTCGCCACTAATATTATTAGCGACGGCGTATGAAGCCGTCGCCAATTTTCCGAGGGAAAAAATTCGCACGGGGCGTTTTCTGGGTATTGCGACGGCTTAAGCCGTCGCCACTAATATTAGTAGCGACGGCGTATCAAGCCGTCGCCAGTTTTCCGAGAAAAAAAACCCGCACGGTCGTTTTCTGGTATTGCGACGGCTTCGACCGTCGCAAAAACCATTATTTTCGACGGCTTAATTGAGCCGTCGCTATTTACCAAATATTAGCGACGGCGTTAATTTAGCCGTCGCTTTTATCATTATTGGCGACGGCTTATAAAAGCCGTCGCAAATAACCCGTCGCCAATGACCCAGTTTCCTGTAGTGGATAATAGTTTCCGGAGGATTAAGAATTAAAATTCCCTTTTTCTTTTGTGTGTTGGTCTTATAATATTAAAAAAATTGTGTCAGTTCAAAGAATCTTTATCTTATCATAAATTTGGATTATCTTAAATTTTTATTTATGCTGTCTATCTTGACGATCGATAGGAAGGAGAATTGAAATAATGGATCCTGTCCCGGCCAGTTTATAAGAATTAGTTACGTATAGTTACTCCGGGTCCTTGGCATGTAAAAATCCTCTATATAAAGCAACTCGAAGAGCCCCCCCAGCACATAGAACAAGAGAAGAGAAGATGGAGAAGGCAGGGGCTGCTGCTGCGCTCCTCTCCGTCGTCGCCGCCGCCGTCCTTGTGCTCTCCCCCTCCTCCGCCCACGCCGGCGACTTCTGCGTTGCCGACCTCTCGCTGGCGCCAACGCCCGCCGGGTATCCCTGCAAGAAGGCGTCGGCCGTGACCGTCGGCGACTTCGTGTTCAGGGGCCTCGGGGCGGCCGGCAACACCAGCAACATCATCAAGGCCGCCGTGGCTCCGGCCTTCGCCGAGCAATTCCCCGGGTTGAACGGCCTCGGCATCTCCCTGGCCCGGCTCGACCTGGCCGTCGGCGGCGTGGTCCCCCTCCACACCCACCCCGCCGGCACCGAGCTCCTCCTCGTCGTTCAGGGATCGGTGCTCGCCGGCTTCGTCTCCTCGTCCAACGGGGTCTACTACAAGACGCTCGCCAAGGGGGAGATCATGGTGTTTCCCCAGGGCCTCCTGCACTTCCAGATCAACGCCGGCGGCACCTCGGCCGTCGCCTACGCCTCCTTCAGCAGTCCCGAACCGGGGCTGCAGATAACGCCCGTCGCGCTCTTCGGCAGCAGCCTCCCCTCGGCCATCATCGAGAAGGTCACCTTCCTGGACGACGCACAGGTGAAGAAGCTCAAGGCTGTCCTCGGCGGCACGAACTGATCGATCACACCGTCCTCCTTTCCAAACGCCCTCTTCTCTCTCTAGATCTCTTGCCTCCTCTGTCCGACGAGAAGAAGCCATCAGCTAGCTCCCTTGTCAACGAACCGCGTTGTTTATCCTTTTTGAGTCTTTGAATAACTCTTTCCAGTGGCGTTCTAGTTAACGTTCTAGCTATCACCGAGTTATATATAAACCAGAGAAATCTTGCTGGAACTTTTATTTTGTGGGAGTTTTGGTTGCATACATAGAATATATAGTTCTTATAGATGATTAAAGTCGTCCGAGAGAATCAAAAACTTACAAAACTAACAAGTGTATGGAAAATCTGCCGTACGTGTGGTCGGCTAGAGTTCTTGAGCTCGACCGACGTTCATCCGAAGAGTGCTCGACCGCTACCTGGTATCTGCAGGTTGGAGAGGAATTTAAGCTATCTAGAGAGACGAGCCGATAAATGAACCATTCTATAAGTATCAATAATCACAGAGTTTATAAATTTATATATATTGCAGTCCTTGATTGTGGGAAGCATGTTACTAGAAGAACGGATAAGAGGTGACCGGTGTGTGAATAAGACACGGAGGAAGAAACGAACAGGAAGCGAGCGGGAAAAGAAGAAGACAGAGGTCTCTGTTGTTGAGCTGGAATACGCTCGGCTATGTGCCTCTGATAGAGGACACCAGTATTTATATATATCAAGTTTACAACTTACACCGCCAGCTGGCAATAATAAAATAACAAATATGAATTTACTTATTCCTCTAATACTCCCCCTCAAACTGGAGCAAAAAATTTTTGCACTAGCTTGGATTGAAGACATAAAAACTGTTCCATGCCCAAGGACTTTGTAAGAATATCAGCAATTTGGGCTGATGTAGATACATGCTGTAAAGCTATAAGTCCACTGTGTACTTTTTTTTTAACAACATGACAGTCCAACTCTATATGCTTTGTACGCTCGTGAAAAACAGGATTAGTTGAAATATGAATTGCTGACTGATTGTCACAAAAAACTATAACTTTTCCTGGATTTATGCCAAAATCATTTAAGAGATAAACAAGCCATTGTATTTCACATACACCAGCAGCTAAGGATCTGTATTCTGATTCAGCTGAGGAACACGAAACAGTGCACTGCTTCTTAGTCTTCCATGAAACAGGTGAAGATCCAATAAAAACAACATATCCAGTCACAGACCTTCTTGTTAACGGACACGCAGCCCAATCAGCATCTGTAAAAAGTTTGAGTTCAACACTGTTACATGAGGGAAAAAATAAAGCAAACCCCGGAGATCCTTTAAAAAACTTAACTACTCTTAGTGCCGCCTGCCAATGAATTTGCCTTGGACTATGCATAAACTGACTTAGTAGATTCACAGAATATGTGATATCAGGCCGTGACACTGTCAAATATATGAGCTTACCAACTAACCTTCTGTAAACAGAAGGATCAGACAAAATTGGAGAACACTGATCATGAAGATTATGCCGTTGTTCCAAAGGTGTTTTAGCTGGCTTAGCACCCATTAAACCAGTTTGAGCTAATATGTCCAGAACATATTTCCTTTGATTCAAGGATATACCTTCTTTTGAGCGAGATATTTCTAGTCCCAAAAAATATTTTGGAACTCCCAAACACTTAATCTGAAAACTATTTGACAGAAAAACTTCAACAGAATCAACATCTGCAAGACTGTTCCCGCCTACTAAAATATCATCCACATACACTAAGATGGATGTGAAAACATCACCCTTCAAACGTGTAAACAAAGAATGATCAGCTTTTGATTGGATAAACCCAGCATTGCATATAACTTGCGCCAATTTCTGAAACCATGACCTGGAGGCTTGTTTTAAACCATAAATGGATTTTCGAAGCCTACATACCCTTTTCTCCCCCTCAACATCAACACCCGGAGGAATTTTCATATACACTTCTTCAATTAAGTCTCCATTTAGGAAAGCATTATTAACGTCAAACTACCTCAAATACCAACCCTTGACAGCAGCCAAAGAAAGCATAACCCGCAAAGTAGATAACTTTGCAACCGGTGCAAAAGTTTCACTATAATCAACACCCTCTGTTTGTGAAAAACCCTTAGCTACTAACCTAGCTTTATGTCGGGAAATAGTACCATCAGGATTGAATTTTAGTTTATACACCCATTTACAACCGATGGCTTTCTTACCACAAGGCAAATCCACTAACTCCCAGGTTCTGTTGCTTCTAAAGCTGTTAATTCCACAGCCATAGCTTGCTTCCATTCCGGAATTTTGGAAGCAACATCATAAGAATCGGGTTCAAAAGATGAATCCAAAGATGTAAAAAAAGCAACATGACTATCATCAAACTTGTTATAATTCAAAAAAATTTGAATTCGATGAATAATTCTAGGAGAATCTGCTGCAAGGGTAACATAATAATCCTTGAGATATGCTGGGATCTTTTTAGTTCTAGTAGAGGACCGTTGACAGACTGTATGTTCAGCATGAATACTGTGATCTGAAAAATCACCATGATCAGAATGATGAGAATCAGTACCTTCTGATGCAGAAGTACTGCTAAGACCCCGAGAGTCAAGTCCTCTTGCCTCTGAAGAACTCTCAGAACTCTGAGCATAAACACTATTGTCAACAGAATTTTCTTGAACAAGACTATCTGCAGCCGATAAAGGAAGAACCTGCTCTTCTTCAAATTGACTCTTACCAACAGAAAAAGGAAAATTTTCTTCAAAAAATTTAACATCCCGGCTAGTAAAAACAGTGCCATCATCCAAATCATATAACCGATAAGCTTTTTGTGCAACTGGATACCCAATAAAAACACAACTCTTGCTCCGAGAATTAAACTTGTCAAAATCCAAATGAGAAGTAGATGCAAAACATAAACATCCAAAAGTTTTCAAACGACTATAATCTGGACTTCGGCAAAACAACTTTTCAAAAGGAATACCTCCTTGTAAAGAAACTGAAGACTGTCTATTAATAAAAAAAACAGCCGTAAGCACACAATCACCCCAAAAAATTTTAGGCAATGAAGCTTGAAATCTTAAGGTACGTGCAACATCTAAAATGTGTCGATGCTTTCTTTCAACAATACCATTCTGTTGAGAAGTTGCAACACAGGTATGTTCATGTACAATTCCACATCCTCTGATGTATTTTTGGAATGCATTTGAAAAAAATTCAGAACCATTATCGGTTCTAATCCGTTTAACAAAACATTGAAATTGCCGACTAACATAAGAAAAAAAATCTATCAAAACCTCCAACACTTGAGACTTTTATTTAAGAAGATATACCCAACTGAACCGGGTAAAATCATCAACTATATTGAGAAAAAACTTTGCACCAGTTCTTGAGGGAACATGATAAGGCCCCCATATATCAATATGTACAAGCTCAAATTGAGTATTTGTGGTGCTAGTACTAAGACCAAAAGGAAACCGAGTCTGTTTTCCCAAAGGACAGACTTGACATTTAAAATCTGAACTAAATTTGCAAGACAAAGAAGGTTGTAAAACAGCTAGTCTATCATTTGAAGGATGACCAAGCCGCCGATGCCACAGCTGAGTATCATCAACTTTAACATCACTTGAAAAATTGCACTGTTCTTGGATAGGATTGAAAAAATACAATCCACCTCTCCTAAGGCCCTGCCCAATCACCTTCTTGGATTCCAGATCCTGAACCAAAAAATGATTCCGAAAAAAAAATATTGAACAATGCATGTCTTCCACCAACTGATTAACAGACAAAAGATTATACTTTGATTCTGGTACACACAGGACATTGGTCAACCTTATAGTATCTGTCAACTGTATAGAACCCATACCGGCCACACTAAGAGAAGTATTATTCGGTAACAAAATTCTTCGATAAACTGAAGAATCATTTCTAAAGCTAGAATCAGGAGTTATATGCGTAGAAGCTTCTGAATCTAATATCAAAGGAGATAAAACAGTAACAGGTTCATTACCTGCCATATTAACATGAGGTTCAGCAACAGCAGTATTGTTGAGAAGCCGGACAAGTTGTTCATACTGCTCTGCTGAAAGAGTATGTCCAGTATTCACAATATCCTTTGTCTGACCCTGACTATTACCCTTATCATAATTCTTTCTGCTGAACTTGTAGTTAGGCGGGTAACCAATCAACTTAAAACACTGCTCTCTAGTGTGACCAATTATCTGACAATGCGAACAGACCTCCTTTGACCTTGGCTTCCTATTTCTATCATAAGTCTTAGACATCATGGCCTGTTCATCTTGCTTAACAGACACCATTGCATGTGAATCTTGCTGAACTGGAACCGGAACAAAAAAATTACGCTGAGACTCATCTTGAAGGACAAGCGAATAAGCCCTTCCAACAGTTGGCAAAGGATCCATCAAGAGGATTTCACTACGAACTTGTGAAAAAACATCACTCAAACCCATCAAAAACTGTATTAAACGTTTACGATTCTGAATTGAAATCGGCATCTCCGGTTCAAATTGTGCAAGCTCATCCCAATATCCTTTCAAAACTGTAAAATATCTTGTCAAGGAATCATTCCCTTGACGTAGAGTGGCAATGGACTGCTCAAGAAAATAAATTCTTGGCCCATTCGATGGAGAAAACCTCTCTCGTAAATCTTCCCAAACCTGACTTGCAGTATCAGCATACAAGACAGACGGTAGCAAATCTTGATGTACAGAATTAAGCAACCAAGATAGCACCATGCTATTAACTCTATTCCACGATTCAAAACTCAAATCCATCGGATCTGGCCTAGGAATCGTTCCATCAACAAATGGAAGCTTATTCTTGGCCGAAAGAGCAATAACCATAGCTCTTTGCCAAGTAAGAAAATTACCTCCAGTGAGTGGCGAAGAAACGAACATCACTCCAGGACTATCTGACGGATGCAAAAAATAAGGGTCGTGAACTCCTCGTGCTCCGCTATTAACCTGCGAAGCATCTGAAGCTTCTCCTCCATTGAAAGCCATATTAACCTAGGGCTCTGATACCATGTGAAGAAGACACGGAGGAAGAAACGAACAAGAAGCGAGCGGGAAAAGAAGAAGACAGAGGACTCTGTTGTTGAGCTGGAATACGCTCGGCTGTGTGCCTCTGCTAGAGGACACCAGTATTTATATATATCAAGTTTACATAACAACTTACACCGCCAGCTGGCAATAATAAAATAACAAATATGAATTTACTTATTCCTCTAATAGGGTGAATGTTCTTGGTGAGCGGTGAATTGCTCACACCTGGACTTTCCCCTAGTGTGTTTGTGTCGATCCGGTACTCAGTTTTTGGCCATCTAATTAAATCTTAAAAAGTAAATATGGCAAATGTTTCGTATCCTTTGTTCTGCAGGCTTAATTCGGTAGTATAATTTTTCTGCAAGTCGATAGTAAGGCGCATGCATGAGGGGAAGGAGGATGGGGAGGAGGAACGACCATGCATGTTTTCATTGCTTCAGTCCGGAATTAATGCATGTGAGCTGCAGGGGTGGTCGGTCTCCTCGTCTTTCCAAGGCAAAGGGAGAGGTATACCCAACTCTCCTCTGAATCTTGGATTGCCTCGTACCACAGGAGGAGACAAGAGCTGTTAGTCCCCAGTCAAGGGGAGCCATGGTACGTACCTCCTCACTTAAAAGCGCTCACGTGAGGGAGGGTGAAAGGGTGAGTGGTGTTGATGTTTTTTTTTTTTTACTAATCCCGTAAATATATTGTTAATTGTTTTTTCAAAAAAAAAATAGTTTTTTTGTATAGAGGATTCCTTCTTAGATAAAAAAATAAGAATTTTTTTTCGTGTGGTCACATGGCCCTCACTCTTTTTGTTGTCATATTTCATCAAACATGATGATTTTAACTATCTTATATTTTATTTTGGTGTAAAATTCTATAATAAATCGCCTCATTAGCCTTAACATCTCTGCGCATCAATGGTGTGCACACATCGATGGATGGGGGTACTTAATTAGCCCTATGTTAGAACAAATAAGCTCAAAGGACGAGGAAAAAAAATAAAAACATTTTTCTTGGGCCTTGAAGACGACGTGAGTAGACAGCAAAATAGTTCTACGACATTAATTGGAAAAAGTGATTTGCTACTTCTTTTCACTTGCCTAAGGTGTTCCCTCTTTGGTTCAACCCGAAAGACTAGTGAATTGGTTCAGTTTAGTTTTATTTGAAATAATATTTGATTTGGTTTCAAAAACAAATGAAATGTAAAATAAAGATTTGAAAAATCTTCAAGGTAAAATCAATCATACATAAATATATGCCATTGTGATAAAATATGATTTAAATCAAATAAAATAAAATCATACATAGAAAAATATATTATACGGTAATAAGATATACATATAGTTTGAATCAAATCAAACTGAACTATTTTACTGTGATTTGGTTTGGTGAGGGATATATTTTCTTTAGTTTATTTGAAAAAAAATTCTCAAAAATCAAACTAAAAACACCCAAAGTAAGTCAGAGGCCCAATATGGCAAAGGCAACCAGGCTGCAGCAGCCCAAGTAATTTCACTGTCGACTTAGGTGGTAATTGATTAATCTTGTACTAATTATACAAGATCTTAATTTTATCTCTGACTTCTAATTTTGCGCGGATAATAAGAAATGAACTTATTTAATACGATACGAGCTGAATAGATTTCATGATTTCTCTTTGAATTAATGTCTTAGTTGGTATCTGATTTGTTTATTATAAACTAACAAGATTGTGAGTCTCCAAGAGAAAGCTCATCCCAACATTTGCTTTAAACATTTTACTCTCTTCACATGGGTAAGTTCTTAACTTTATATCATTCTTCCGAGCACTTACGGAATTTATTTTTCCCACATTGAAAAATATTGACGACAAAAGGGCATAGCAAAATGCATCCAAATTCTGTATACATTGTACAGTACAAATTCCTTTACCTTTAATGTGACACACTTGACCTTATTACACTTTTTCATGTGTCATATTTTGATGCCTCCGTTTCATTCTTGGATCCTAAAAAAGCATGATTGTGTAACATGTGTATTAAAAATAAACGTTTTTTCTCAGGATCAGTTCCAGGTCTCCTGGAGGTTGAGAGGAATACTTTTGCAACCTGTGCTACAGTCACTTTCCACCCATTTTGTTTTTGCATCTATCTACCATTTGTCATATAATATGGTATATGGCACATTCTTTACAAGTAGCGAAAATTAGAATTCTACCAACCTTAGTTTTTCCCCTAGTGGTTAGAGATTCTTTAACCAGATTGCGTGCCCGAAGTATTTTAAGTTCTACTGGACACATTTTGTTTGACAATGTAGTTGAGGTTTAGTAAATGGTTTGGAAACAATATCGAAATGAATATGCCTAGAAGGGTCTTTGGAGCAACAGCTTATAGGTGAGAAAAGACAGTTTAACATTGATCGAAATTTTCTGATTGATGATACCACTTAATAATGTTTTATGGACCTCAATAGAGTTAGTGATATTTAGACTCTCACGTCTTGCTTGCTAATATTATGGTGAGTCAGGTGACTATTGGTCTTTTCTTCGGTACTTGATTAAGAGCTGTTGATGCCCCGTTCTCTATAGGAATTTGGCTTGATTGAGGAAGGGGGAGCTTGCACCTCTCTATGACCTGATAGAATCCATCATCTCCTCATATTGATTGACCCCCGGTAAGTCTGCACCTGAAGGAACATACGTTATCAGTTCACTCGACATAAAAAATGAAGCAGTTGATTATGTTCACTGAACTCAGTTCTTATACATGCATTTGAATGGGTCAATCTGTAATACTGAACGGGGTTGCGAATGAGCATGCTATTTCAGGAATGATGCTGGGTTGACATTTGAAATGTCAATTTTCTTTGTTCTGCAAAAATGCTCCCTGTAGTAGGAAACTAGGAACGTTGGTCTCGTGCCATTATTTCAACACATTATCTTTCATTTCTAAGTTAAGTGAGTTGCTGGGGAATGAGTCTTGTTGGTAATGTGCATATACTACAATTTTGATGGTTTTCTTTGAACCATGGTTTGCCTACTTTAATACACACCATCTGAGCTAATTTCTTTACATGAATGGGCTGAATAAAAAAAATCAGTAACACAACACTAATATGATATTGGAAACAAGTTCTAGAATGAACATTCTATCGACAGAATCATGTTGGAATTATTAGGATTCCAGGTGATAGAAAACCAGGTGCTGAATGTTTCCTTATTGTTTGTGATTAACATTCCTTCTACTTGGGTTTTGTCTGGGTGAACAATACTGAAGACAATGATATATTTGTATCTATCCAAAATTAACAACAACGATAATAGATAACAATCTTCCCTCCTTCACCGCTACACCACATTATTTCTATTGATTGCCTTTTTTTGGTCATGCAATGTCCCGGGTTCGAACCACACACGGGGAGGACAACGTCTCTTCATTGCATTTGCTCGTCCCTTAGGTCACGTTTACCTGTAGTATTAGTCTATTAAACACTTCATCAAATGACGGTATCAATTTTTTATATTGATCAGGTCTGCAACGGGTTAGATTCATTAGCAAAATCAAAATCACCAGATCTGACAAGGATTACTATAATTTTGAAATCACTATACTCTTATTTCGATTTTATTACCAGAATTGAAATCAAATTAGATAATTTTTAAAATACATACTATATATTAATTTTTATTTAAAAATAAGTTAACAAACAATATTATTAATAACATTTGATATAATCTCTTAAAATTTTACTTTTATCATTTCATCATTTTATATATTAGATTTTATAATTTATTTAATACCATTTTAATCAAATTTATTTATTCTTATCAAAATTGGATATACGAAATCAATTCCATCAAAATATTTGATTACAATTCCCATTGTTAATTAGATACAATAACAAGTTTCGAATTCATTAACTTTTGTCTAAAATGAATCAAAATTTCAAAATATCAAATTCTGTTTACAAACCCCTAACATTGATATATATATATATAGTATGAATGTGAAAGTTAACGTCCCATTTGATTAGGACAGGATATCCAATCAATACAATATTAATTTTGATATTGACATGAGACAGATTAATGTTAAACTCGTACCATCAAATATGAAAATCATTAGTGATATAAGTCCTTAGTACTCGATCCAGAGAGGTACTAAAAATTTGCGTTTTTCCTAAAAATTTTCTCTAAGTTTGTTTTGAGGGGATTTTAGAAACCTTATAATTATTCATACTTTTGTACATGTATTGTCCCTAAAATCTATTGTTGCTGAAAAAGAAACCCCTGCTGCCAGAAAAGACTTAAAATATCGTAGTTAATTTCTTTAGATAAAAAATGCCCCTATCTAACACGATCTCTTCCCCTCTCTCTCCCTATCCATTACTCGATAAGCCCTTGCTTCTCTCTCTGGAAAAAAGAGAGAGAATATTTATGTCACAAAAGTTAAAAATGCTTGACAACTGGCGTGTTTGGAGTGATTTTAGACAGAGATACTTATTTTCATACACACGAGACCGATGATTTTTGAGATTTTTAATTTTGCTGGGGATATATTTTGAAGCAGAAACAATTACGAGTAGCATCCAAAAATCTCTTGTTTTTATCCATGCTTGGTTAATTTCATGATTTGCATGCAAGCCTACATTTAATATGACATCTGATAAGGTTTTACCATAAATATATAGTAGGGTGCGTGACACATTGTGATAGTGTATAACTTCATTATCACTATGATCTTGAGTTATAGCTTAGATTTATCTAGTAACATGAAAATTAACACTAGGCCCGATTCAAATATCCCAATAGTTCCTAAAATACCCCTTCTCTTGATAAGAACAGTGCACACAGACCCCGAACATCACCCGAGCAGGTCAACTGATCAACCTAGAACCTACGATCGGAGGTCCCCAGCCAACAATCGGCAGATAGACTCCCAGCCTGGGTTGCTCGACAATCACATATGAACGACGAGATCCCGAAAAGTACAAGGCAAACCAAGGCATTAAAATCAGTTGGTGAGAAATGGCAGCACATCTGGTCGACTTGAAGTAATCAGATCCGGTGATGTCGGAAGGATAAGACTCTAAGGCCCTGTTTGGTATGGGGATAAACTAGGATAGACCTGGTTTATCCCCAATCCCCTGTTTGGCACACACTTAAAAATGGGTTTAACCTGGATTAAGTTAATCCAGGTTATCCCCAAAATCAAGGATAAGTGCAGGGATAAGTCATCCCTCTTGTTACTAAGGCTAAGTTGATCCCGAAATGATATTTCGGGGATACGATGCCCCCGAGCTCCCCCCGGCGGCGATCTAATTCGCGCCTCCCTCTCTTTCTTCCCCTTCGGCGCCATCGTCGTCGCAGCGATGGAGCTTCGTCTGGAGGGGCCGGCGGCGGGTGCTGGGAGCCCCGCTCCGCCCGCCGCCGGCGGGGGGTGGGGGGGGAGCTTCGTCCGGAGGGGCGGGGAGCACGCGGCCTCCGTGGGGGGGGGGAGCGAGGCGGACGCCGCCGCTTGGGGGAGCTTCATCTGGAGAGGCGGGGAGCGCGCGGCCTCCGCGGGGGCGGGCGCTGGAGCTTCGCCCGGAGGGGCGGGTGCCGGGGAGCTCCATCCGGGGGGGGCTTCATTGCCCGACGACGTGCCGGGGAGGGACGCCGCCGCGCGGGGGGGGGGAGACGATGCCCCGGACGGAGGGGGCTGGAGCCTCGTCCGGAGGGGCGGGCGCCTAGGATCCGGGCGGGGCTGGACCTTCCTCCGGAGGGGTGTCCGCCGCCGCGGGGGAGGGGGGACGATGCCGCGGACCGAGGGGGCTGGAGCCTCGTCCGGAGGGGCGGGCGCCTAGGATCCGGGCGGGGGTGAAGGGGGCGCCGCGGGGGAGCTCCGGGGAGGGGGGTGCCGCGGGGGAGCATCCGCGCGCGGGGGGTGAAGGGGGTGCCGCGAGGGGGCATCCGCGCGCGGGGGGTGAAGGGGGCGCCGCGGGGGAGCTCCGGGGAGGGGGGTGAAGGGGGGTGCCGCGGGGAGCTCCGGGGCGGGGGCGGTGCCGCGGGGGGAGCTCCGGGGAGGGGGGTGAAGGGGGCGCCGCGGGGGGGAGCTCCGGGAGGGGGGGTGAAGGGGGTGCCGCGGGGGAGCATCCGCGCGCGGGAGGGTGAAGGGGGTGCCGCGGGGGGAGCTCCGGGCTCCGGGAGGGGGGGTGAAGGGGGGCGCGGCGGGGGGGGGGGGGGGAGCTCCGGGAGGGAGCTCGGGGAGGGGGGTGAAGGGGGGGGGCGCCGCGGGGGGCAATCCGAGCGGGGGGGGGGGGGGGGGGGGAGCTCCGCGGAGGCGGGGAGAGCGCCGGGAAGGAAGGGGGAGCGGGGGGAAGGGGGGCGTCCGCCGAGGGGGGGGGGGAAGGGGGGCACCGCGGGGAGCTCCGGGGAGGGGGGGTGAAGGGGGCGCCGCGGGGAGCTCCGGGGCGGGGGCGGTGCCGCGGAGGCGGGGGGAACGCCGGGAAGGAAGGGGGAGCGAGGGGGAAGGGGGCGTCCGCCGAGGAGGGGGGTGTCTGCGGGAGGGGGGCGGACCGCCGGGAAGGTGGGGGGGGGACCTCCGCGGGGGAGGGGGGTGGGGCCGCGGCCCCTTGTTCGCGGGCCGCCGGGGGGGATGCCGTCTGCAGGAACACACTTGTTCCCCGTTGGAATCGGAAGAAGAAGAGGAGTCGATGGCGAAGACGGTTCGGAGGGAGACGATGAAGTCTCTGGGATTGACAGCAGCCGGGAAGGAGACCGGCCATTGCCGGAGGCGGAGAGTGGCTGGAATCGGCCGGCGGCGGGGGGTGGAACGGAGGCCGGCCGTTGCCGGAGGCGGAAATCCAACCCTCCCATAGGGGGCGGAGGCCGAGGCCAGTCTTCTCGCCGGAGGTGGAGCGAAGATCGGAAGAGCTAATCGTCGAGAAGCAGGAGGACCGCGTGGATTGCCCTCTCCGCGGCGCCTCCGAGGTCGCTCAAGAACCTTTGGGAACGCTGGGGACGAAGGACAGAGCACCAGGACAGCGGGAGCGGACCGGAAATCAATATTTTCTAATTTAATTGGATTTTATAAACAAATTTCAAATCTGATTTGCACTATTGGATTTTTAAAATTATACTATTTATATCTTCAAATGTATATTTTTAAATGTATTCTTATTTATATTTTTAAATTATATTTTATATTTATTATATGAATATGTAAGTTGGTTAAGATCTTTATAAATATGTTATAGGAAATAAAATAAGACTATAAAAATAAAAGTTAAAATATAAGGTTATCCTCAAATTTATTGTGAACATACCAAACATAGGATAGGTTATCTTTAAAATTTATCCCAAGTCAAATCAAACATAGTGGAGATAAGATTAGTCATAAAGAGTGACTTATCCTTATCCCCTATATTTTTATCCTGATACCAAACGACGCCGAAGGGGGAGGAACTACCTTAGTCGCCGGAACGTCGGCCTGTCTCCTTCGCCTCGTCGCCGCAGCCTTGAGAAGCCAGGAACCTACGATGGGAGGAAGATCGAATGAGAATAACAGGAAGAAGAGGAGGCCTGCGGAGGATGTTCTACCTTCTTCGCCCGAATAGCCTGCCGCCCTCGCCTCCTCCTCGTCGAAGCTGCAGCGTTGTCGCCGCTGCAGACCCGCCGCCGGAAGACGGATGGGGCTCGCCGCTAGGGTTCGCGATGGAGGGTGGGACTCCCAAAAGGGCAAAGCGGATCGGGTCGGGTAGTTCGATAAGAGGGGCAAATGCGACATTTTTCAAAAAAAAACGTAACTTTGTAAGATCGAATTTACTTATCATACATATTCAATAAATAAATTTCTTATTAGAGTAGTGATGTCTCTTAAACGATCGAGATGTGGGCCAAAAAGCGGGAGGCCTCTGCCGCCCTCAATCCACACGTTGTTTGACAGGCGATGAAAAGACTGGACATTTGGGTGCAAAAATGGAGACAAACCCACCGACCCCTCAGGCTCGGAGCAGCCGGAGAGATTCCGCGATCTTCGGAAAATTGATCCCGTTTACATGAATCTGAAAACTTCCAGAGATCTTCACCCGCCATGGTCGCCTGAAGAAGGAATCAACCGTGGGCAGCACACCAGAAGAGAACCATTTACAAGAACTGAAAATTTACAGCGATTATCATCTCCCATTTTGGTGTGGAAAAGAGATTCAGCCACAGGCAGCAACCCATACTCCAAGCACCACACATGGGTGGACAAAGGAGGAAGAGGAATGAGCAGGGAGTGCAGTTGCAACGAAGGCACACCGGCTTCGCTCATGGACGGAGCAGTCCTTGACGCAGCTTCTCACTGGGGTCG
This sequence comes from Cryptocoryne crispatula var. balansae, assembly GCA_036172225.1. Lineage (NCBI taxonomy): Eukaryota > Viridiplantae > Streptophyta > Magnoliopsida > Alismatales > Araceae > Cryptocoryne > Cryptocoryne crispatula. Next base: position 36,842,620 of record CM069927.1, on the reverse strand, counting down.
ATGGAAGCGGAGGCAGAAGCCGTGGTGACGCTTTGCAGGTCTGCCAAGGAGAAGGACCTCACGGAGAAATGGCACCTCTGTGGTGGGGAGTTCTTGCCCTTGCCGGGGTGCAGCGGTGGCCGTAGACGCCGCGAATCACGCTCCTCCGCCGGTACGCCGCCATCCGGGGCGGCCGTATCCCTGCTCGAATTCGCCGGCCTCTTGGGCGTGCTGCCACCTGAAGCATTGCTCATGAGGGAACAACTGCGCCGATCCCAGTTGATGCCGAAAGCCAGGAGGTTCTTGCGCTTGCGGGTGTAGGCGTTTCCCGGCTTCGCGAGGCCCGTCGCAGAAGAAGAGGACGAGGAATCCGCCAGGCTTGTGTATGACTTGGACTTGCCGCAGTAGAACTTGGAGATCCCTCGACTGCAGCCAAAGGCAACAGGAGATTGAAGCAATATGCAAATTGAGGTCGGAACTTCACTCTATTGTCGTCCAAACAGAAAAAAAATCCAACAGCTTCGATCAAGATTCCGAAGGGATCGAGGCTGTTCTCTGGCGGGAATCGGATGTTCTTCTTTCCTCTTTTTACTCCAACCGGAAATTGAGCGACAGCGTTGATCCACTGCTTCCCGCGACTTCTGCCATTTCCCTGCAATGCAGGCATTTCCGTACGAGGATCGAAGCTGCGAGCCTGTAAGATCTGTAGCTGAAGTATGGATCGTTTCCGGCAGCAGTTTTTCTTTCCCCCAAATAATGCCACGGAGCTTCTTCCGATTCCTTCATGAATTTCTATTATTACGCGGGGTTCCCACATACCACAGGTAAACCCATGGACTGTTCACCGAGAAAATCCCAAAACATCGGAAATGAACATACCGCAACGTCAACGGGAACAGAAGGGGGGGGGGGGGGGGGGACGAAGAACTGGAAATTTCCCTAACAAGAGGAAGAACACTCCGACCTCATCGGTAACGCCGCCTCCAACGCGCCGGTTGAATTCAGGGGGCCCCTGAGCGCGCTCTGCACCTCCGCCTCCCCGGCGTCCTCCTCCCGATGGCAACCTGCGGATCCGCCCTCGCTGTCGCTGTTCCCCCCAATCGATGAGCTGCTCGAAATCGCGTCCTCCTCCTCCCGTCGCGCCGCCGGCAACTCCTCCCCCGCCGCCCCCTCCGCTTTCCGCGTCATCGCCGCTGCCGCCTGGGGCGGCGCACTCTGCTCGCACCCGACGCCCGGCGGCTCGAAGGCGGGCACGCAGGCGCGCATCCGCCCCCCGCTCCTCGCCAGCGCGATCGACATAGCCCCGACCCTTGATCCGCCGGGTCGTCTCGAGCCGTACGTAAGAGACGAAGGCCCCGGCAGCTCTCAGAAGTCAGAAGATCGAAAAAGAAGAGATTTCGGCGAAAGGATCCGGTATCCGTAGATAATAAATATCGAATGGTAATCTTTTTCTCGCTAGAATGCGAACACAGGACATCCTTTAACGCGGTGGACCGCATAAAATATCTATTTGTGCATATGCACTTTTCTCTGTGCCGTCTCTCCGGGAATATTTACCGGAATATTTTGCTCCCCAGCCGACGGTCAACGAGCAAGTAGGCAATAGGATAATTCGATAAAACCCCGTCGAGCCCCGCTTTTGCCAGAAGCTACACATCTCCTTGGAAAATCAGGAGATGGCAAGTACGCAATTTGGAGCCTTGTTGGGTAGCAGTTCGAGTACGGCGATACGGTCTCCTCACCCGCCCGAGTCACCGCATGAGGTTACCGCCGCCGCACGTCCCACGCACGGCACCGGGGGAGCCCACCCACTCCACGTGGACCCGACCCCGAACAATTGCCGATTTTAGTGAATACTGACCAGACCGGCGAGGTGGGGGCCACGGGCGAGCGCGCACGGCAGGATGCCGCCGCTCGGGGGGAGAGGTTCGGCGGGGGGGGGACCAGCCAGATCGTGCCACGTGCAAGGAGGGCATTGGGTAATCGACGGCCGCCGTGGGCGTGGTCCCAGCTCGGGCGAGGGCTTATCCGAACCGAACCGACGGGGAGGTTGTGTGGGTCGATGTGGTCCCCACACCTCGGGCGGTGCGGCACGTGACGGAGGAGATGTGGTCTTGCGCGGATTGTTCAGAGAACTCTTAATCAACCGTAATTTTTACATAAAAGTATTTTTTTTTTACTTGTTATCCGCCTCGCTCCGCGACGGCCCCCCTGCCGCCGTCCGCCGTCCGCCGTCCGCGAACCCCCCCCCCCCCCCACCCCGCCGTCCGCCTCCCTCCGCGACTGCCCCTGCTGCCGTCTGCCCTCCGCGAAGCCCACCCTGGAGCCGCCATCGTCCGCCTCCCTTCGCGACCGCCATCCGCGAACCCCCCCCCCCCGACGCCGCCGTCGACCGCCCCCCACCCCGCCGTCAGCCTCCCTCCACGAAGCCCCCCTCCCCCTGCCGTCCCCCCCTCCGGATGCCGCCGCCCAGATGGTGGGCGAAGTCGGCGAAGTGCTGTTGCTGGTGCCAGATCGTCTCTTCCAGATCGCCACGGCGCCTCAGGTGTGGGACGTTCAAGGTGCTGGCAGCTGAGGACGATACCTGGCCGCTGCCACCGCCGCCCAGGGCGACATTACCGGCCCACCACGGGTTCGCCAGCTCTTCTGACTTCGCTAGCCGGGGGGCGGAGAAAGCTGCCGACTGCCTCACGTGGGTGCCGAGATGAAAACCCTAGGTGACGCCTATGGGTTCTTGAAGATGAGCTTCTTCCTCCGTCGTCCTGCCTCTCTCCGCGACCGCCCCCACCCCGCCATCCGCCTCCCTTCGCGACCGTCCCCTTCCCTCTGACCGCCTCCCTCCACGAAGCCCCCCCCTGCCGTCCGCCCCCCTGGCGACTTCTCTCCGCAAGCCTGCCCAACACCCCCATCGGTAAGCATGGCCGCGTTGCAATTTTGTGATTCCGTTTCTGGTCGCTTTGCAGTCATGTTGCAATATGAATTCATTTTTTTTATCACAGGAGTACTTTCACTTTTATAAATGAGAATATCTTCTGCGTGAAGTCACTTCTAAATAAAAGTATTTCTATCAAAAATACTTCCACTAAGTTGTCAAACGGACCCTTAATCTCTTATTGCATCTCCTATTTCTCATAGAACATCATAAACTTACGTCATAAACTTCATATTGAAGATAAGAAATGTAACAATCCGATTTCTACTTCAAACTTGACTTCTAACTTCTAACTTTAAACTTCTTATTTATAACTTGTGATTTCTAACTCTTAACTTTCTACTTTTGATTTATGATTTACGACTTCTGACTTTTAACTTACGATTTATGATTTTCGACTTTTAATTTATGATTTTCGACTTTTAACTTACGACTTATGACTTTCACCTTTTAATTTCTATTTTTGACTTGTGACTTCTAACTTTGGTTTACGGCTTACTGTTTCTAACTTTCGACTTACACCTCCCAATTTACGACTTTCAACTTCCGGTATACAACTTAAGATTTATTATTCATGACTTTTGACTTCCCACATTCAAAATCCAACTTTCCACCTTCAACTTGCCCTTTATAAACTTTGTTTTTCGACTTACACATCCGGAAGAAAAGAAGCATAGTAATTTGGCTTTTACTTTTGACTTATAACTTACGACTTTCAACTTTGACTTACAACTTATGCTTCTAACCTTCTATTTACGCCTTTCGACTTACCATTTTTGACTTTTGGCTTCCAATGTGCAAAGATAGTATTTAATATCTCTATTCCAACTACATCATTGCAATCAATGTCATAATCCAAGTAATACTGAAAATAAAAATGGCATAAGAGACAACATGAACTTCTAGTTGGTCAAAGACTATAAGGTGATATTTGTTTTACTCAATCTGAATATAAAAAAAACCTTATTTCACGTATAAGATCTTATCTTATAAAAAATAATATTATTTATGTAAATAAAAATATAGTAAATTACGTGAATTAAGTAGTTGTTAAGAGTTAAGAGATAATTTTGGATGCTAATTTTGGCATTTTAACAAATCATCTGAAATTTTAAGCTTGTAAAAAAATTATATGTTAAATACCTAACTAAAATATCTAATTTTTAATGAATCAGATATTACACATTAGTTCAATCCAGTCAGATAGTCCCAAATACATGATATTTCATAAGAATGTTTGCAAACGAACCCCTCATAAATATTTTTGAGTGCAAGAACCCTACCTTTTTGTGAGAGGAGATTATCAGTGCTGGATCCAGGCCAGGCAGATGCAAATAGAATTACAAGTGAAACCAAATTTCTATTTCTTTTATTTTGATAAGAATTAATGAATTCAAAACTATAAAAGAAAGAGCCCAGTGACATATGCATGCATGATTGGTGGACACATTCCTTTAGAAGCAAAAAAGAGGTCTTGTATGAAACCATACTCAAATCAGAACTTCACCGGCGCAACTTCAGCATCATTATTTGAAAAATGAAGATATGTATGTATCCCAGATAATTAGCTTGCTGCTGATTGAGAAATAAATGAAGTTTAGGCAACTACCTAGCTAACTGAGGATGGATGCCCCCAGCAACAAGAAAGAAAAAGCAGCGAGCATGTAGTACTTGTCTAGATAGGTAGCTCTCTTTAGTCTTTAACCAACACCTTTACTGCTCCTCACTACAGGTGAGAACCAAGTATACCCATGGCTGTAATTTCATATGGATCTCATTACCATGTTCTGAACAGAAAACTGTTAAAAATTATATGTACACCTTGCTTCCTACTTCGAGGGAAGGGGGGACGAGAGAATGAGGCTGCTTGCAAAATGTAGAACAACGTTCAGAATGAAATATTAGCCGGAGGCCCGTGAGGTTTCCATAAAATACACAATGGCTAACCTTGTAAGTTATATAAAATATTTACTACTTGTTTAAAAACTATTCTAATCAGTAATATTCTCTCAAGATGACCAGTTTTATCTAATAGCCTATTTGATGAGAGTTTTAAAAATAATACTATATCAACATTGATATTGAAATTTCTCAAATGTACTTACAATATCAATATCAAAATTGATACAAGTTAGACACTTGTATTACATAACATCTTTTGTTTCCATTACAAATTTTAAAAGTGATACTATTAACCCAAACACCTCTTAATGTTTGCTATCTAAAATTGATATTGATAGGGGTGTCTAATAGTGCAACCAAACAGAACTTTAAGACAATCACTTGACTACTACTGCTGGTAGTCAAGCATGATAAATTTTAAAAGTATTTTGAACAGAATCTCTGAAAAATGACCCGGATTGTTAGCACTTCACTGATTTATTCTTATCATAACTATTTTCTGTTATTCTTATAATTTAATGCAATAATAGTTTTAGATGGTAACAAAATATTTATAATACATGAGGTCCAGATGCATTATTCTTAAACAGATGCTGACAAAATGCACGCAGGATTATTGACACTCATGCTTGTTATCCATGCGGTTATAGACATAAAGTGAGTGATTATTATTTTTGGCTCATGTATTGTGCACTTTTAAAGGCAAGAGAAAGTTGAGAAGAGATGTGATAGGTAACATATGAAATACAACTAGATGTAAAATAAAATGTTCATAAAGTACACATTTTTATTCCAAATGAAACGAATAGTTTTATGCATTGAATATACAATTCATAGACAAACATATTTCTGGTGATAATCCTTGAGTCGCTAATGACGATGAAATCAGTATAGTACAGAGTTAATTCTTGAGACGCTAAATACAGAGACTTACGGGGTGTTTTATCTTAAATATAAAACACCTTACTATGAGTTTAATTTCTCACGGTAAATTAAAATTCTAGGACTATTTTCGTAGCTACAGAAACATTGGCCAAAGTGAGGTACAAAATATGAGCGCAATAGGGATTCAAAAAGGGCCATGTTTAGGTTGTGATAGGCTTCTTCAAGTTTGAACATCTTCAATGAAGAAACCGGCAGAACTTGCGACGAAGACATTCTTAAACGTCGATGGAGAAAAAAAGAAATACGAAGCGCCATCAAGGTAAATACAACAGAATAACTAATCAATTAAATTATATATCAAATTGTACACTATTGCGACCTTGACACGAGGCAAATATCAATAATCCATCTAAGATCAACTCCCCGCCAAAGATTTAGATGCAGGTGCTTCATCTATTAATCCATAAAACACAATAATGGGAAACAAAATCAAAGAGTAAGAAATATGCTTGCACATACCAGCTAACTCTTTCAAATTCTGTGAAAATATATGCAGGTCGCCATACGACCCACGTCCGTGAGGATCATTCTTGGCAGTGATGAGTGCTGAGGTGAGATCTAGGAGCAGGCCGAGGTGCTTCTTCGCTCATCCAGTGATCCCTTTGCGATGTACTCGTCAGTTTTGCAGAATGGTGCATTTCTCCTGTACTCCTGTGGATCTGAAGATGTGAGCAATGTTTCGTCTCTCATTCATATGCATTATGCACCGCCTTTGCTACCATCTGCCAGTGCCCTGCTCTTCAGCTTAAGAGATCGCACCAGCGACATGATACCGTGATCTTCCTTCTTCGTCAGCTTCTCATTTTCCTCTGGACAGTGGTTGTTCTCCTCAGGCTCTATGCTTCTTACAGTACCTTTACGCCGCTTCTGCGCTTGCGCCTGCCTCATACCCGACATGCTCCTGCAGAAAATTACACAAAATTGGTCTTTGTTAAGCAAAGATCAACAGGGCAACCTAACGATTTGAAGAACAGAAAAGATAGTTAGCACCCTGTAAGTTGTCTTAGGGCAGTCAAGATAAGCAAAAGAGAAACCTTTTGTACTGGGGATCCGTAGGGTCCAAGGCATAGAGATGAGAGATCAGACGGGATGAAAACCGGGCATCACTGCTGGCGTCCACATCCGGTAGTTTGTCCTCCAAAGGCACCTCTCTTCCCTTCTTCCCCTTGCCCTTCTTTGGTCTCAGGTTGAAACCCTTCAGATGCTCGTTATTAGCATCATCATCAGCAAGTAGCAATTCCAGTTCGGCTGCTGTTGCTTCTCCAGTCTCTTCTCTTCCCCTTTGTTGTTCTTTTCTATCCTTGTGCCTATTCTTAGTTGCTGCCTTCACTGAACCTTTCTTCCCGCCTTCTCTGTCACCCTTTGCGTGACTTGTGTCAGAATCTGAAGGCTCCTCAGCAAAGAAATCATCAGACTGGTGCAGTGCTTCATTGTACACGTAAGAATCACTACTATCATCATCTGACGAGAGTTTTCTGCTTTTCTTTCTTGCTTTCAACTTCTCACGCCTTTTCCTGAGATAGGCATCCCATACTCCCTCCTCTGACTTCTTAAGCTTGTTTTTGTCTATGTGCTTGCTCAAATTTTCTACTCCAGGTAAGAACGTCACCTCCATTTCTTTATCACTTTCCTTGTCCTCATCAGTCCCAGAGGTGTCTGCCGATTGCAGCAAAGCATTATACCTCTCCACATGGCCTTCACCATCCTCAGCACGATCACCAGTGTCATCACTGTCATCAGATGCCAGATATTGCTCCAATTCATCCATCTGCAGAAAATTTGATAAAAAATTACCACAGCAAAAGCATAATAAATAAGAGAGAGAGAGAGACATCATACAGAAACATGAGAAAGCAAAGAATGAAATAGATTACTCATTTACATCAGACAATCCACCATCCTGGATTGAAAAAGTGAGTTGAGAATGTCCAAGAAAATATGTACCATTACAAGTGTTTAAATGACGATTCTAAGTAATTTGGAAAAAAAATGTTAAGCACGAACATTTTTCTGAACGAAGTGCAAGTCCATTGCCATTAGCGGTGTGGCAAACAGACAAATGACTTGAAATTACCTTCTCCGGATTAAATTTCCTTCTCAGAGTCTTTTTGCGCTCCGGTTCATCATCATCCCATGTCAACTTAACTGTACTATGCTGCAATGCAGAAGTCTCAAAGTCCGGCTGCTTGTAGTCTGGAGGTACCTGAATTAAGTAAAAAATGTTAGACTAAAATTTCATTTGTCATGGAAAGAAAATACTCATTTCTAGACAAGATTTTTTTCCCAACGCGGTGACGTCGGCACCTAAAATTTTAAATAAAAAAAGCAGAAAAGGGGATCAAGAAGTTATTGGAGCACATCCCACTACTTTCATTCATGCATCTATCGGGCCAGATATTCTTTCATAAATGGGCCCTTTTATGCCAAAGATAAAAGCCCATTACAGGGGCATAAATGGGCCCACATGGGACTTGGCCCACAAGAAGTAGCCACGTAGTCCAAATTTAATCGTGTGCAGACCATACTTCATATAACCGGTGGGCTTGGTTCTTAATCTAAATCAAGTTTCCTAGTAATCTGGCCACGTGGTCATCATAAATGGGCCCACATGGGACTTGGCCCACAAGAAGTAGCCATGTAGTCCAAATTTAATCGTGTGCAGACCATACTTCATATAACCGGTGGGCTTGGTTCTTAATCTCATGGAATGCCAGATCGGGATCCGGGTCCCGACCTGGGCCCGACCCAGTCGGTTTTTGGGCCAAACGACCCGATTCCGACCCCAAGATCCCGACCCCATAGGTGTTTTTTAATTATTATTTAATTATTTTTTATTCCGATCCCGGCCGACCCAAGTACCGACCCGGGTCCCGACCCTGGCCGACCCGGATCCATTTGGGCCCAACCGACCCACTCCCGACCCGCGACCCCGCCTTCCTTGCTAATCTAAATCAAGTTTTCTAGTAATCTGGCCACGTGGTCATCATAAATGGGCCCACATGGGACTTGGCCCACAAGAAGTAGCCACGTAGTCCAAATTTAATCGTGTGCAGACCATACTTCATATAACCGGTGGGCTTGGTTCGTAATCTAAATCAAGTTTCCTAGTAATCTGGCCACATGGTCATCATAGAGACCAGCTGGGGTGCCAGCCAAGCATGAGATCAAAACGGGTCCCGACAGGGCAGAGAAAGTAATAAGCAAGTCCAGGCTTGTCGGGATTGCTTTCCAGGAGTCGAGGTCTGCAGCATATCCTCAAGGTCCGCCAGCTTGCCTACATAAGTGCAAGACCATCAAAATACCAAAAGGATACATCTACTGCAGACAAGGACTGCAATGGCCCAGAATCATATCAAGGGGGATCGCCATGTGCAAACTGATGAGCCAGGGGGTGCCGTAGCCTGCCCCGACAACCAGACTTGCCATCTGGAGAGCCTGTGCATATCAGGACCTCCCCCGACAATGGGAAAGTCTATTTACAGGTCCTTCCAATTAATCCACAGAGGTAGAAGGGCCATACTCAACGAAAGCATCTAAGAACCTCATCGGCCCTAGAGGTTGGCAAGCAGGATGTGCAGAAGAATCCTACTTTATAAAAGGCTCTGCTACTTCCCTCGAGGTGCTGGAGTATCGGGTAGCCTATGATATCAGGACACCTTTTCGATGGCATGAGGGTTGACTCCAAGTATCCAGGTGTTTCAACGGCTGCCGATTATGGTAAGGTGGATCGCAAAAGGGGTCTATGAGATCAGGGAGGCAGGCAGCTTCCATAGTTGACGTCAGAAGCAACCAATGCCGGCGGGACCTCCTCCCGATGGCAGCAAAGGCCTCGGCCTATATAAACAACCCATCGAGGCCTGCCTAGGGGTTCTGGAGAGGCGAGAAAAAAAGAGGGAGGTCTAAGAAGCCATAGTGTGGAGTCTCAAGCACCGCCGCTATGAGCAGAGCATCCCAACAGAGGCTTTGTGTCATCCCAGAGAAGCTTTGTGTGGTCTTCAACGAGACCTCCCACTGCCATCAAGGTCCAGAATCTATCGCAGAGACTCCGTGATGCAGGAGGCCCCACAGGGTGCTTTGTTACCCTCGGTGAAAGTATAACCACCCATCGGGCTCCACCGACCCCAAAACATTGTTGGGAGTTGATCGTGGAGAGCCCCCCTTTTAAGCAAGAACTCCTGCACCAGTCGATCAAGAGAAGGAGAGAAGAAGAACCATATAAGATGAGATTGTGTTTTGTATGCCTATTCCATCTCCCCCCCCCTCTATCTTACTACCCTAGGCATCTATCCCAAACCACCATACATAGCAGGTAATCTCACAACTCCAGTGTCAACCCCCCAACGATGATCCAAAATCATGCCATGAACCCACTCAATCCTCCATATATATAGTCGGATGTCTAATAGCCCGATGCCAATCTTTAACAGCCATCCACCATCTATGTCTTGATACCCTGGGCACCCATCCCAAACCACCATACATAGCTGGTACTCTCACAACTCCAGTGTCAACTGTCAACCCCCACTGACAACTGTCTGATCCGAAATCAAGCCATGAACCCATCTCAATCCTCCATAACTATGGTCAGATGTCTAATAGCCCGATGCCAATCCCCTTAACAGCCATTGACCCTAACAACAACCCTTAGACCTCATGCTCTAAGACCCGGTCGAACATGTATATCAGTCCCTAGGCATATTTGCCATGCTGGCTATAGAGTCATCCACCTTGGGCAGAGCCTCCCATATTCAAAACTACATCGCTCCCTCAAGCCCCTGGCTAGGTATAGTTAGCTGGCTAAGAATGGGTTCATAGATCTACTTTATCCTTCTCTCTCTTTTTCCCCACATACACCCCTCCATTAGACCCTAAATTTATTTGGAATTGAAGCCACAGACCAGTCCTTGTTAAGGGCAGAACATGCCGGTTCAAAGCTCTGTCGGACGGTGTGGGGCAGCAAAATAGCGGCATATACAGATAATGCAGGGGTTAACAGCAGCAAGAGACCCGATCAGTGGGTTGATGAATTTTGACATAGGCCTATGAGCCTAGATGAACATGAATGTCATAAGAAAACTCATAGTTAAAAGTATATTCACCTATTAAGCCATGGGAAGGCCATGCTTGTATGAAGTCCACATATGCCAAGCCCTAGACTAATGAGGTACATATCTAGGAAGGTCCCCCACAAGCCTTTTAAAGGTTGGTGCTACTCTCCTAAAATCATATCATTGAAATGAATCCCCCCCCATAAGCCTTTCAAAAGTCAGGATTACTCTCCTAAAATTCATATCATTGGGATGAGTCTCCCATAAGCCTTTCAAAAGTCAGAATTACTCTACTAAAATTCATATCATTGGGATGAGTCTCCCATAAGCCTTTCAAATGACAGGGTTACTCACCTAAAATTCACATCATTAAGTTGAGTCCCCCATAAGCCTTTCAAAGGACAGGGCTACTCTCCTAAAATTTATATATGGAAGGGTCCCCCCACGTGACTATCAAAGGCCGTGGCTACTCTATCCTAAAATTAATGGGAGTAGTCTCTAATGCCTATTAAAGGCTAAAGATAACTTATTCCCAAAATCCATTCAAGGATAAATTTCCTGATGCCTATAAAAGGCCATGGGGATTTAATCCTAATTTATGGGATTATGGCTTTCACGCCTTTCAATGTCATTGTTAATTCAAAGTCAATAGCCTCATGGACTAGATGGAATGCAAAGAACACAAAAAGACAGGAACCTGTAAGCCAAGGGAATGTGAACCTGTGCTGATGGTCTCCAAAATCAGATACAAGAAAAATAAAAAAGGCCAAAATCTACATCCAATAAAAGAACCAGCGGACTGGAAGTCTGGAATTTCTGCCCAAGTAAACTGCACAGCTAGAAGAATGAAAACCTGGTAGGGTTTTGAAAGAATCCTGATGCCCAGAACCGACGTCCAGAGTGGTCGACTGAAATTCAAAAATCAGGTAATCAGATCAGATCAGAGGATAGGATGACCCAAGCAGATTGGATTAGTTCTGGGATCCTAATATATAAAATAAAAGAGAATAGGGTTCAAATTAAAAAAAACTAAAAATATTCAAACAAACTCGTACAAAAACCATCCAGAAAACCTAAATAAAACAAGAAAAACAGCAAATACACAATCAATCCAGTTTAAAATTTAAAAGACATCAAGAAAAGAAAATCATCGAATCTGAATCTCAACAAGAAGCTCAGGATAGTTTGGGGTCAATGATAGTTGGGACAAAATTTAAAATGTGGCTTCCAACAAGTCAAATGTAGACGCCTACCTACAAAACACAAACCTGAGAATACACCAAATCCATCAGAATCTGCCAAAACCAGAAAGATGATGAATCCAGTCAGAAAACTAAATAAAATTGAAAAGACAACCCATCAGTCACAGAATCTAAATCTAAAAATGTCAAAGTTCTGAAGATAAGAAAAAAAGAAATCAAGAAAATCCTCACATCTGAGGAGGCAATCTAGATGTCAAATTCATGGAAGACCGGGCCGGGTCGTCGATTCGCGACTACTTTGCACCGCATTTAATAATAGTATAACAATACTTCACTATCACTTACACCATCACATATATATAAGATTTATAATCATAAATATGTGTTATATACTTAAATTTTATAAAGATCTATTTTAACTCTCTTCTCTTTCACACACACATCAAGTTTCGTTCCATTTATTGATAGTACAACAATATTTTGCTATCATTTATATTATTATGTATGATTAAAATTCATGATTATAAATATATGATACATCTTAAATTTTATAAAATTTTTTGTTAAGTATCTTTACCTTCTCACTTAAGATTAACTCTTTCCCAACATATACTAATACAACATAATCACAAAAAAATCATATTTACTTGTATACATAGATAAACACTCATATTCAATTATAATATAAAAATATAATTATATTTATGTATATATTTTATGTATACATAAATATATAATATTGTTTCTATTTTTTCTTATTTTTAAATACTTTTTATATTTTCATAATAAAATAAATAAAATCCGACCCCATCCAACCCCGTCCGACTAGGTCAGTTTTGGGGTCGGCCAACCCCAGGCCAACCCCCGACCCCGCCTTCCTTGGTCAAATTCAGAATATAAAGGTTCACATTTGAAGATAACAAGATCCTGAGATAATAAACCAAGGCAAAGCAAAGTAAACCTACCCCAGAGAAAAGTCGAAACTAAATCTGAAACCTGAAACCTCAAGCTCAAAAGCCCAAATCTCAAACTTGAAATTCAATAAATCAAAATACCAAGTATGAAATCCTCAATCTTGCAACTGTGAAGTTCAAGTCGGGAAAAAAATCACCAACTCTGCAATAACTTGAAACTTTAAGGTTCAGAACCCAAACAAATTCAAACACACCAAAACCAAATACATACAACTCAAACCTTAACAAACTTCAAATTCTCAGATTAAAAATATGAAACCTAAAAATTTCAAAACCTGAACATCCCAAATCAAAGGCCCCAAATTCGGGATCTGAATCAAAATGTCAAACTGAATGTTTAACTTCTAAATCTCTAAAACCAAAATTAAAAAATAAACAAAGGAAAAATCAAATCTAGAACTTAGAACTAGAACCTTAAGTTCCAATTTCAAAGGTCCTTAAAACCAACTTCTCAATTCAAAGAAAATCACAAATATGGAAAGTGGATTTTTAAATGAAAACTTCGACTCTATAATAATTTTGAAACAAAAAATTGCCAAAATCCAAACTTGGGATTAAAAATCTCCAAACAACAAGTCTAAATCCAATTAATCCAAATCTTAACAAGCATTAGATCTGAAACCTGAAAATTAAAACTCCAAGATCTAAGAGTCCAAATCTGAAAATTCAAACTTAAACCCAGAATCCTCAAATTTGAATTTCAAACCTTCAATCCAGAATTTCAAAAAACAAATTCTAAATTCAAGAGAAAGATATTCAAATCTGAAACTTTGAATTTGCAATCTGAATGTTTCAATATCTGGAGCTCAGTAAAATCCACACCTCAAAACAAACCCCAAAAGTCAAAATGCATTCCAACCGAACTCAACGCAATAAGAAAAATCAATCCAAAAGACACCAAGTCTTATCAAAATAAGCAACTAATCCAAATCAAGCCACACCCGCAAATGAACTCTAATCAAACCAAATCTCAAAGACATCAAGTCTTAATCCAAAACAAATCACTCCTAAACAAACTCAAAAATCGAATTTATGAAATCAAATTAAATTCAAAACACTAAGGGGCTGTCAGGTACAAGAGTAACTTGAAGATAAACCTGATTTATCCCCAAAATTTAGGTGATAAACCAGGTTTACACCAAATAAGATTGTACCAAACAGGCCCTAAGTGTTTGCATTCCAGTTCATACTTCATAGGACCGTTGGTCTCATATGTTTATTTTGTAGATGTATATCTTTTACACACAAATTGCTATGGCGGTTAATCAAAGGTATTTGAGTTGTTATTTGATGTAATTAACATCGCAATGTCACAAGTCTAATGAGAAGAGGTCAAAACTAAAGTTCTCAAAGAACTCAAACAATCTCAAACATAAATAAAAATGTGTTTCAAGTTGTCCAAATTATAAGATATTCCCATCTTCCCTACGTCAACACTTGGAAGATCCGTGGAACCTACTTTGTAAGTTCCTAAATATTCATACCACCCAAATTAGCTAATATTCCTATGGAATACCACATTTTCATAGTTGTCAATGCTAAATAAAATAAATAAATTATTGTCCATAAAGAAAAGACATAAATTTTCTTAATAAAGAGAAAAGTGAGGTTACATCAGGTGAACAACTTATTTCAGCATTAATGCAGAAAGGACTAACCACTAGAATACTATACAAAATATGAATTTAAACAAAATAAAATCTAGAAAGATATCTATAACAACGGAATGCCTCGAGAAAGTTGCAGAGCATTCTTTTCCTTTTCCCTTTTACAAGATAAATAATGTAATATATAGAATTATGAAGAAAATTTATACCACTATATACAACTACCTTCCAGAAAAGGGAGCTCCTGTTACCACTGCCAAATTAAAGGGCAAATACTATTGGAATCTTCTAATCTGCCACAAATGAAAGCTCACTGTGATACAACTACTCGCAGCTAGAAAGCACATTTTACATTTACATGCCTAAATCCTTTCTTTCTGATAAAGAACATGCTAGATATGTTAAAGCTTCGTTCCAAACTTTAGCAACTTAATCAGCTAGAACGCCAAACCTCACAGTTCAATTAATATTTTCAATTACTTGTCAACTTGAAAAAAGATCAAGAAAAGTCATGTTCAACTACCAGCTACATGTGTGCCCTTTTCTTTTTGATATTTGACTCGGCTCAAACATATAAAAAAATTGTGTGATGTATGAGGTTAATTAAATGCCACATTTAACTAATTAACACTTATCTTGATGGGCGTACCTCTGTTGCAATATCACGAGGAGTGTACTTAAACTCCATATAATCAGGAATGAAACGTAGATCCAGGACATTTGCTGTCCTAAGAAATTCAACCCCATCAAGAGAACTGTATAAATGATTTGCAGTTGCACTTGAATCACATTCCACAACAGCATAATAATACCTGACAATGCAATGAAAGAGAATCAATACGTAAAAAAGGCTTTAAGCATACCTGAAAATGAAATAGAAGAAAATGAACAATTAAAAAAAAGCCGTCACAAAATTAAGAGGAAACAAAATTTTCCAACCAATCACTAACATAGGGAAAGCATAAGAACTTTTTCTTAAAAAATATAGGTAAAAATGAATAACAAGATAAGATACTGTGCAAAATAAATAAACTATCAGATGATAGTTTACAATGTAAATAGAGCAAAAAAAAAATCCTTGTTTTGACTTTGCTTAAGAAAAAGTAAAATAACTTGCCCATTTGATCTCCTCCGTTTGAACAACATTTCTGACCATCATCAGATGGATTACTTAATTAGACCACTCCCCAGAATGTGTTGCTTCCTCTCTAGACCGGACAATTTACATTAGTATAAATAGTAGCACAGAAATACAAGCCTTATTTTGGCCAGCGATTAAAATAAAACAAACAATTTCAAACTAGCATAGTAAAATTTTGAATGAGTTTGTTCCAAGCTGATTTATAGTCAATTCCTATACTGAACACCGATTGCATAATTGGCTGACCAAGATCAAAATATGTGGTAATTGCTCCATTTGAAAACTAAAAAATTAAAAAATTGGATGAGCTCTGTCAAACTCAGTTAGGAATTGTCCCGATTCTGAGCGTGCCAGTTCAGCCAGAGTCAGCAAGATTTGGTTAATCAAAAATGCCATAGGCTGATCTGGCTGCCTTATGGAATTATTTTAGAGTTAACCCAAGATCCGTAAATTCTAGGTTGAGTAGAACTTGAGTCAGACCTAAGTTGGATCATGCTGACCCAATGCAGTACAACTTTCACTTGAGCAGGATCAGCAAACATGGCCAATCCAATCCAAATTAAAATGCAAAAGGCTGCTCCAAGGCTGATTCTGACCTGCAATCCTTAATACTAAAACATATCCGGATATGCTGCAGCCAATATAATTCTGCAATCATTGCTCCATGTGTCTCTCTGGTCTAGATACTCAACTCAACTTTAGCATTAAGCAGAAATTAATAAGGATCGGCCTTATAAATTCCCTTTTTCACTCACATTGATTTTGAGTTACTTCTTCAAAAATATTTAAATAATCTAAATTCTAAATCATATTGGATTATCCACTTCTGAGTTAGCTTATAGATATACCGTGTCTTCTTCTTATTCGTTTACTTTTTACCATTTTGGTCTTTCAACTTTTCTAATTGGAACTTCCTTAGCTCTATTATGTTTAATGAGCCCAAACTACTTGACTTTCCAAGAGAATGCTTAGCAAGAGTATCCCAGTTCGAATCAGCCCCTGGATTGGCCAGGGTGTCTCAATACCTGGATGTGGATAGGATCAGCAAGCTCAGCTAATCCACTGAAAGACTGACCCAGGTCCTGGATCAGTCCTTCAATAATTGAAAAAAAAAACAAATTAAAAACAAAAAAGACCTAAACACTATCCTTGGGGATCGCCATCCTCTGGCGGTGGAGGGGCAGCAGCACTGTCAAGTGCCAACCCTACCTCTTCCCGCCGATTTTATTGAGTCTAGCCATGTCTGGTAACTTTAAGTTACTGGATCATTAACTATCAAGTATACAGACCTGATATGCTCAGATAGTTACTGGATCATTCAATATTGTGTCTATATACCTGATATACCCAGATCTAGTAGCTTAAAGTTTCCCAGCATTAGGGCAAGGAAAAAGCAGGGGCAATCTTTCGCTGTCTCCTTGTGTTGATCTGACCCTGATCGAGGTTGAATTGACCAAGAATCAGCTGATCTGGAAGCTTGGAGCCCGATCTCACCGGAAACTCCTAGGATCGGGCTCCCCATGAATCAAATTGGAAGGTTCTGATTCCAATCACGCATTGGTTGAACCTGAAAATCTGATCTTACACCCAGGAATGATAAAACATTCCTTCAGTAGATGGTCTGCTCTTATGAGGTTATCATCATTGATCAGTAGGACTAAAGCTGTGCATTTTTTAATCTATTAAAGACAAAACTATTACTTAAATTCCTTTTGGTTCTTTGCACTAACTAAAAACCTATTCGTAATATTATCCAAGGAAGGTGGGGTCGGGAGTCGGGACCGGGTCGTTTGGGCCCAAAACCGACCCGGGTCGGTCGGGGTCGCGACCCGGGTCGGGCCGGGGTCGGCCGGGGTCGCCAAAAATAATAATAAAAAATTAATTTTGGGGTCGGGGTCTTGGGGTCGGGACCGGGTCGGTCGGCCCCAAAAGCGACCGGGTCGGGCCCGGGTCGCGACCCGGCGAACCATGATATTATCATATTCCCAGACAAGTACATATCATCTGGCCAATGGCTGTTAGAAAGGCAGTAACCTTCAAAATACTTATTACTGGCCTAATAATGACCTTAATGCTCTTGCTGCAAGTGATGGAAACATTAACGGCGTCCTCAGAACCACCCTCTGCACAATGTAAATAAGAACCCATCAGACATCCATGATTGACAGTTGGATAACCTGCTGCAGCTATGGAGTAGATACATCTCATAGAGAAAGCACCAGATAGAGCTGGGAAGACATGCTACCAGTGGAGCTAGGCAGAATGGCAAACCCCTCAGGACAGGAAGTTGCAGGTCCTCAGGCAGACAACATGTGGCTCCAGGGACCCACCCAAATGCTTTGCCGGTACGTGAAAGGAACAGCAGTGTGCAGTGAGCACCAGCTATGATCCCTCCAGAACTGAGTGTACCACTGTCACCAGCTGGACCATCCAGAAGTGGCACCATGGGGGTACAGAAGGTGGCTACATCTATGGTGGGTGTCTTATACCCAATGTTTGTTAAGTCTTGAGGCAGTCGTGAAATGTAAGCCTCAAAATTTACGAGGTGCAAAACTCAATTTAAGAAAAAATATACAATATGAACATTTAAATGAATAATTATAAAATCCCCGAAATATCTAACAGGCTGGCATCAAAACAAAATATAATCAATTATTGATTATTTAAACTTCTTTATTGTATAAATCAACAAAGTTAGATTCACTACCTCCACCCCTAGCCACAACTTCCACATAACTCCGACGAGGATGGTTGGCCGCTGCAAGGATGCCCGGACCTGCAAAGCAGTTCTGATTTACCATCCCGACATGGCCACCTCTTGTGTGAGCTCAAGGGCCTCCAAAATCGCTGGAACTTGACACCACAGCCATTTCAGCCCTTATCCTGGAACTAGTTTGTAGTAATACAACAAACTTACTGCAAACCTAGCCTTCCTTGAATCCATGGTCAACAGAGTTAAGATTATGGATGTTCGTGATGCTTCCTACACTTTGGGCTATTTGGTGCACGAGATAAAAGAATCTTTGATGATCACCATGACAAGCCTTGCATGATCCTTCGTATGATGGTTGACTGTTGTCAAAGATTGGAATTTCGCCCATTCTGGCTCTCCTATCGAGGGGTCATCTTTCAAGGATAAATTCATTCAGATGAAATCTTTCTTCTTATTGTGTTATTTTAACCTTTACTGCCTTGGTTTTCCTTTTCTTCTTGGCATATTTTTGTAATTTGATTTTGTTTCATTAATAGAATGTCAGCCTACTTTGGCCATGTTCAAAAAAAAAGAACAACAAGATAAGACATTAGGTGGATGCAACAATAGTATGTTGGCAACACGTATGAACAAACTTAACAAGGTCAACAAACTGAAATAATAATGATAAAATAATTAAAAAATAAGAGCATGTAGGCAATTTACATTAATATGGATTTGAAGTTGGAAAAAAATAGATGATGAAAAATAAATGATTAAAAATATCTATATAGGCATCATTGTATAAGTGATAATGTTTCTCATAAACGTGGATAGAGAGATTCTTGGGAGATCAGAGATCTTAAGAGATAGCATTCCATACCAAGATCAGTCCTAGATCGATCTAGAACTTTGTTGTTCAAGACACAAGGCACCCGAGTTGGGGAGGGCCTCACCTCACCGCAATGGCTTGAGATGAAATATGTTTTTAATATATATATATATATTATTTTATATGCATATCTATCAGCAAAAATAACATCATACGTTTAAAATTGGTACACATGATGGGAAGTCATGAATATAAAAATACAACCAATTTTGTACCAAAAACTGAAAAAGTTAAGTGGGTCAACAAGAAATGTGAGCGAGAGTGAGAAGGTAACGAAAGGTTGGGATTAGGGGGGCAAGATCAAGAGGGAGCAAGGGGTCAAAGAGTCCAGATGGCAAAAGGGTAGTGAGGGATGAGGGACTAAGAGAGATTGTGGGAAACAGAGGGGCTAGAAAAAAGATTGTGTAAGTTACTAGCAATGATCGTTGAATTGGAATCGGTACCCAGATTGGTGGAGATCAGATCGGTCGATCCTAGCGATCTTCCAAAAGGAATCCTGATCCGGAATCAATTTTAAAATAAAAAATAAAAAATTTTGATTCCAATTCCCACTGATTCGGCCAGATTTTTTATAAAAAATGTAAAAAAATCCAATTCTGATTCTGATTCCGATCTGATCCTGCCAATCCAGCAGATTTTGCCAGCATTTTATCTCAAATTGCCTCTCCGGGTGAAAATCGGATTGCCATAGGCCGATCCGATCCAACCGGATCGGCTGATTCTGCAATCTGTGGTTACGAGGGAAGTAAGAAGATTAGAGCTGGACGAGGGAAGAAGAAAGTATTAGAGCCATGTAGGACTAGGTGAAGCTAAGGGGCTAACCTTGGTTTCTTACCCACCTCAGTTCAGGTCCAGTTTCTTACCCAGTTTGGGTCAGCTGCAAGATGAGTGAGGCATACAAGGTCGGCCAGGCGATCTCCTAGCCAGGAGGTGGTTGCCCTAGGCGATCATGGATAAGGCCACGTGCCCAACCATCACCTTGTCTCATTGCCAAGATGGAAGAGATCATTGTCTTGGCTAACATAGGTTTGCAATCAGCTGATCCAGACTGATCTAGTTGTATCTACCCAATCCCAACAGAAATTAACCTTGGGATAGGGTCCCCCCTGGACTGGGTCAGCACTGCTTATCCCGATCCATATTTGAACCCATGTGTCTGTCCCGCTTTAATGCAATTATGATTTTCATATGAATTCACTATGAATGTGAGTCAGTCTTTTGTTATGCTATATGCCACTTTTAAAAATAAATTATTTGCTACAAATGAATATATGAAAAGAAAACTGTAAAAGAAGAAAATAACTTTCGATTTCTAGTTCAGTCTAAAAAGGGGAATAAACATAACATGAAGAACCATAAGAAATCAATCACTCACTTTAGCCTTTTCAACTGATAAGAACGAATATTTTCATTAATTCTCTCATCATCTGCATCATCACAATCATTATCATCACCACTATCAATGTTGTCGCCAAAGAGTGCATGAGGTCCACGTACTGCTTCTATTTCCATGCACTTGTGCCCAAAGTCAGAGGGGTAGACAGCTACAGAGAGAACTTGTCCACCACTTTGTGGACATGATGTCAAAAGGCATGTGCTCATCAGCACATATAAATCAATAGCCTACATAAAAATGGTAAAAAAAGAATTTTCTATCAGTATGCATCGACGTTGAAAGGTATAAAGGACTAATGTTTTGAAACAAAAGAAAAAGCACATACAGACAAGAAGAATACAATAAACACAGATGCACATGGGCATTCCATAAGAGTCCAGAGGAAAGACTGTTCAACAATAGTGCATGCGCCTAAACCATCCATATTGCTGAATGTGTCATGACAACTTCCTTTAAAAGAACAATTAACCCTACATATTGTTATGATATACCTTGATGTGATCCCAATCCATATTGACTACTGCAAGCCTGCAAGTTTCATTTTCGATTTTTGGTGCATCTTCCTGGTTTGCCATCCAAAACTGGTAGGCAGTGCTATTATTAGCAGACTGCAAAAACAAGATAATTGTATGTTTAGTTCACGGATGGCCATATAAATGCATTGAATAATGCATAACACTGACAACAAAACATTGCATTAGGCAATATGAATCTAAAAGAAAATTAACTTATTCAAACTACTACCAATGGCATCAGGTGTCACATACTATAACAGCAATGCATCCATTACTCCAATGCATCCATTAATCCATTGGAACTATACGAATACGAAGACAAGGACATATAGTTAGCCGGCCCAAAAAAAAAGCAGAATAAAGGTTGGATATAGCAGTTAGCACCAGGTTCATGCAGGTACTACCAATGTCACAAGAATGAGTCCTTTCAGAAATAGCTAGTGTAATGCCTTCAATAATAAATGAAATCAAAGTGGAGATTAACTACAAGAGTTCTATGTAATCGTAAGATTCCATTAAAGTTGAAAGAAAATTTTAATCGTACAAAGATAAGACTTGCAATGTTGTATGATAGTAAATGTTGGACAATAAAAAAATCATACTTCGAAAGTAAGTGTTGCTAAAATGAGAATGTAACATGGAATGCGATCTCTCGAGATCTCCCGAGAATCTCTTTTCTTCCATGCGTCCGAAAAACGAGATTGCCGAAACGAGAATATCTATGTAGTACCTATGATATCTTGATCTTCTCCACCTATTATTATTCCCAATTTGTTAGATGATCTTATTAAGTTTCCTTCTTATATTGTCAATTTTATTATGAAATCCATTCAAATATTCATCTAAACATTATTGTTTGGTAAAATTTCATAGCTTAATATTTTAATGACTATATATGTACAATTGACCCAAAATGTTATCAATCTCCTATCCATATTGTTCAAGATGAAACTTTGGTCTTACATAAGATCCTTTGTATGTCTTATGCTAACAATAGTTCACCATCTCTGTATTACGCTTTTAATTCTCTCACAGCTTATTTTAATATTTAATATGAGTTCCCTTGTCCTTTTTAAAGATATTATATGACATTCTACATTTAAACATGCACATTGATTGATATTTCCAAGATCTAATCCCTTGAGATTTTTTCGAGATCTTTTATCTTCAATCTCCGTGAGACAAAATATAGATGTGAGATGGCAATCATTGGGTAAAGTATACCCTACATAAATGAAATCCGAGATCCGATCTCCCGAGATTTTTCCGAGAATCTCACGAGATCTCTTCTCTTTCATGCTTACGAGACGAAGCCGAGATCCGAGACAACAATCCTTGGAATGTAAAAATAGATGAGTGGTAAAACTAGATTAGATAGAATAAAAAATGAATATATTAGAAAAAATTGTAGGAATAACAACAATTGTAGACAAATTGAAAGAAAGGAGATTGAGATGGTTGGAGTAGACTGATGTAACCTCAAAAAGTAAAAAAATATTAAAATAATAGAAACAAAAATTGCATGGTAGACTGATGTAACCTAAAAGATAATAGTTTCAACACGCTTCTTAAAAAAAAATTGTTTTTAAATTTAGCTTTGACAACTAAAAAATTGGATGGTATTTCTATAAGAGAATTAGCTAATTCAATGATATATATAATGTGTATTGAAGTTGTTGGATTCTTTAATAATTTTTATTTTCACCTCCCCCCATTGGACTTGCGAAGCACCAATGTTAATTATATAACGAGCAAAGACTTGAACATCCTTGATTAATAGTCATAGCAATTTATAAACAGAAAACACATCCACAAAATAAAATAAATAAAAAAAGTTTGGGAGCAATGGCTCCATAGACTTGATAAAATGCAAAAAAACTTACTGTTTTGGATTTAGTTTGATTTAGTTTTTTATTTGAGTTTGTTCGGGAGTTTAATTTGTTATGGGTTAAGACTTGGTGTTTTTTTACCTTTAACTTGATCAGAGTTGATTAAGATTCATTTGGTGATTTGATTTGGTTTGTTTTTATTAAGGCTTGATCTCTTTTGATTTGAGAATTTGTTTTGAATTTGATTTTTTATATTTTTGAGTTTGATCTGTGTTAATTTTTGGGTTTTTATTTGAATGTGTTTTGTTTGGTTTTGTTGTTCTGGTTACCACTCATTGTCTTTTAACCTAGGGGCTTTTGTTTTGAATTTCACTTAAGTTATAACTTGATGCCTTTTCAATTTGGGATGTATTGGTTTTCGTCTTACTCCACTTGTTGTCTACGAGATTTAATGCATTTGGAAGGTTTCAATTTGAGTTTAAGTGTAATAGACCTGTGGGGTTTGGTGTTTTGAATCGTGGCTTTGGACTAGGGGAGCCATTGAAATCCAATTCTTTTAGATTTAAGTTTTAGGGTTAAGTTTTAAAGTATGTTGGCTTAAATCTCAGATTTGAACCTCTCATTTGATTGTGATTTCTTCTTCATTGTTCTTTTTTTTGCTGGTGTTAGGATTTCAGAACCTTAAAGTTTTTAGGTTCAAATCGTAATTTTACCTTAGCTTGGTGTCATTTTCTACTAGGATTTCATTCTCTCTTTTCCTTTTGAGGATTTGAATTGTATGGATCTTTGGGATCTGTTATTCAGATTTCAATTTCTGGTTTGAGAAGTTCTACATTAGAGTCTTTTCTTCTTTTAATTAAATTTCAGGTCTGGCTACTTTTTGTTTGAGTTTTGAAGTTTGAGTTTTTTTGTTGTCTGAACCTTCAGCTTTCTGAAACTCTGGGTATCGTATCAGACTTTCATGGCTGGGATTTTGCTGATTTTTTTTTAAATCTGATGGTTCTCAAGTTGTGGGCTTAACGTTATTGTTTCAGAGTTGAATTCTCTTTGATTAAATTGCATGTACGTTAGGTTTGTTGTATGCGATTGGGTGGTTTGGTTTTGGTCTTTGGGGACCTTCTCCAATTATAGTTTTTATATCCTCAACTTCAGTTTTCAGATTTGGGAGATTTTTTATTTGAGATTTTATTTGTTTCAGATTTAGAATTTCAAATTATTGACTTTCAGACTTTTTATTTTGAAGTTTCAGACTTAAGTTTTGAATTTGGAGTTCTTTTGAATTCAGAGTTTCTTAATCTGATATTCAGATTTGGAAATCCCGACCTCAATCCCAGATATGGACTTTTTTTAATTTGAAATTCCAAATAGCACATTTCAGATTTGGAAGTTTTGGAGTTCACCTTCAGACTGACATCCTATGTTTCCAAGTTTTTTATTTGAGAAAAATTGTTCTCTGAAATTCAGATTTCAGATTGAAGCCTTCAAGCCTTGGGAATTACAATTTCATGTTTGAGATTAGGCATTTAAGATTTATAAATCTGGGATTTAATGGTTTCAGTTTGAGACCTAGGAGTTCGGGTTCCGAATGTCAAGATTCCAGCCACTTTTCTTCTGACTTTCTGATTTTGATTGATGGAATTTTCTGATTTTTACAGTTTTGACTGTTTTTAGATTTTCAGATGTCCCAACCTACAGAAAATTCAGATTGGTGAAACTTTCGGAATTCTCATATTTTAAAGTTCCCAGATGTTCAGTTTTTCATATTTTAAGTCATTTTGGATTGTCTGGTTCTCAAACTTCTTGAAAATTCAGATTTCCAAACTTTCAGATTTTTGGATTGCTTGGATTTGAGCACTAATGTTTAAATGTCAAGTTTCAGATTTAGCAACATGGAAATTTGAGATTTCAAATCCAATAGTTTGTAGACAGATTTAGGATTGGATTTATGACTGGTTCCAGGACTGATCTTTGACTGATTTGAGGATCAGTTTTATATCTGTTTTTTGACTGATTTGCTGATTTCAGAACTATGTTATTAGAGGCGACCACCTCAAGCACCTAGGGGTTGAGGTGAGCCAAGGCGAGGCCTCAGCACCTCGCCTAGGCCGCGACTGCCTCAGGGGGTCGTCTTTTCCACCTCAACCACCTAGGCGGTCACCTTTACCTCCTCGACTGCCTCAAATGCATATACTTTTTCATTTTTACCTATTTTCCTATTTATTTTTTGATTTGTTGCTTAGTTCAACTTAAAATCATATCTTATATATTATATTTCCTTTATTTTTAAATCAATAAAACAGTGATCTTGTGTCACATTCAAAAAGACTTACGATAAAAAAAGGCAAAGACGAGAATTATTGTTCAATTGTTGTTACTCCCATGCTATTTTAGAATTCTTGTTCAATTGTTGTCATTTGACATATTAATATACTTCAAATGTTGTTGCAACGTCTGGTAACATAAAAAAGTGAGTTTATCCTACATTTTTTATGTATTCTCTGTATTGTTTAATGTTTTCCTATTTTTAGATATATTTCTTGCATTTTTAAATATAGTTGCTGCTTTTTTAAATGTATCTTGTATTTTAGAAATATTTCATGCTTTTTTAGAAGTATTTCATGCTTTTTTACATGTATTTCCCTTCTTTTTAGAGGCATGTCTTACTTTTTTTTCGCTTCCAAATAACCCCAAGTGTATAAAGATTAAAAATATATAATAATAATAATAATAATGTCGCCTCAGGCGCCCGCCTCAAGTGAATGATGTGAGGCGAGGTCTACCTTGCTTCTTGCATCTCTCGCCTCTAACTACAAAGTTTCAGAGTTAATGAGGTATGAATTTTTTATATGGTTATCAAGTGGCTGATTATTAATGGTTTAAGCTCCTCCGGTTTGGCTTGCATCCTTTTCAAGTTCATAGAGTTATTTTAACTCGTATAACATCACAAATATTGAACATAAAATTTCTCATTGATCAACATGAATTACATGTGTATAGGGAAGGCATGCAAGCCATAGCTCCCTTTGATAAAATTCCCTTAACAATTGATGGTTATGGGATATACTTCCCCAACCCAATTGTCAAGGTGCCCGCCGCCTACCAACAGTGCCTTGTCAGGGTGCCTTGTTTGGGGCCAAAAAGGCGCCCACTTTATCCGCCTTGGCACCCAAGGCACCTGACTAGGCGCCCAAGGTCAATCCGCAATTTGTGGACACCGATTTAATAATATTGTAAATATATTGCATTATCACTTATACTATTATATATGGCTAAGATTTGTGATTATAAGTATATGTGGTATACTTGAAACTTAAGTTCTCTCTTAATTCTCTTTTCTCTCTCACTTTGATATTAGCTATTTCTCATAAAATATATATCAATACATTCATAATTACAAAAAATAAAATTATATTTACATAATATATGTATACATGTATTTATGTTTGTATGTATACATAAATATATATAGTATTAACATTTAATTATACACATATACGTATATATGTATACACACATATACGTATATATAAACATCTAATGCCACCGCCTTGACTGCTAAGGCAGTGCCTAAGCGACCACCTTGGCGCCTAAGTAGATTTGGCACCTTTTAATGCCTTGGGCATCTTGCCGTCTTGACAACTATGCCACAACATTATCCTCACTTAATCTAAAAGTCAGTTTTAGCAATGGCAACGTGCATGACCTTCCCTCAAATTAGTGGGATTTACCTTCCTTATTAGATAGAGTTTGATACTTTCTACTTCAGGGGAAAGGATCAATGTACCATGGGGATGTGCCCATCTACCTGCATCAATCCACATTGGGGACATGTCCATGTGTCCATCTAAAATTATGAGAGGGCCTAACTTAATAGACTTGGCATCTTAACATTTTGTTTGATTTCAATATGATTAGGATTTTGTCCAAGGTCTTCACGACCGGTTGTAGTTCAGTTGTGGGAAAATAGGAATGGAATAAGAATTTGCTACATACACACACATTCAGAAACTGCCTCAGACATTGCCCTTATCTGACATTATTAAGAATGTTCAGCAAACCATACAAGGACTTACGCTGAAGGACTGCTAGATGAAACTATCTAAACTAGAATCTGCAAGAAATGACACTTTGGACCTCCGCTCCCCTGCATTTGAAGGTAGCTAATCTGTAAAGAAGTTTGGCAGAAAATAGATATTTCTCGTAGTAACATTTTAGTCGCAATTCATTGATAACAGTGGTATTTAGTTCCTGTATAGAGTAATGAATGGGAGAGTTATCCGTGCTATCCGACTTTAACCAAAAGTAAAGATTCTTCAGTGATCAGCACGATCTCTCACTAAGATATTTTTTTCTTTTGTTTGAAGAAATATGCCCTGTTTAACAAGTGAAATCTAACCTGAGTATCCTCTTCGTCGTCATCTTCCATAGATGATCCCACGTCACTATCATCCACAGATCCCTCAGAATCATCCTCTTCCGAGCTTGATGACTCCTGTCCCTCTTCCGACCCAGAAGCTCTTTCGTCCTCTTCTTCGCCCTTGTCAATGGTTGCCGCGCCTTCATCTTCTTCCTCGCGGTGATAATAATGGCGAAGGGGGTTGTCAGCCTTCTCCTTCCTGGGCCTCCCCCTCTTGTCGACCGGAGCCGATGAGGAGGCGAATCCCTTCTCGGAGAACATGCGGCTGAAGCGGGAGTCGATGACGACCTTGGATTCCCTGGTCGGCAGGCGCTGAAATCTCGGATCAGAGTGCGCAGCCGCAAACCGGGGATCCACGATAAGGCCTCCCCTCCCACCAGTACGCTCTTCATTGCCCTCTTGTTCCGCTTGCCTCTCCCAGTTGTTCCTCATATTCTTATCCTTGTGCTGCGCCTGTTTTCCCAGCATCTGCTTCTTGCTCTTTCTCTTTTCGTCGTCCTTCTCCGTTCGATCGTGTTTCAACCCCAAGTGCTTCCTTTTCAAGTTTTCCTTGTGTTTCTTCTCCTTTTGCTTGAATCCTTCTGCCTCCGGTACTCTCTGATTGCCAGGCGGCTTCTGTTTGAGGGTTCTGCTTTCCCCGTCCTCGTCCCCATGCGCTCCGTGGATCTTCTGGTGCTGGAGAGCGCCTTTCCTAATATTCTTCTTCTGCTTCCCGTCCTCCTGTAGATCGGCAGCTATTTCGGCCTCCTTCAACGCTTTCATTTTCTTATTCCCTTTCTGCTTCCTATCATCTTGCCGTGGCGCATCCATGTCAACCTGCTTGACCTGCTTGTCCGCTCTGTCCTTCGTTCTCTTCATCTTTTTCTCGTCCTCTACCTTCCTCAGCGTGCTCCCCGGAGAAGCCAGGGCGGCGGCGCCAGGCAGCGAAGCAGCAAACAGGAGCTATGACCTATCTATCGGCTACCTCGTGTGCAGACATACATACTGGAGTCCGGACTGCTTTCTGTTTTACTAGACCGTCCGGTTCAATGTGGCCGGTTCGGATTAACTTTTTGTTTTCCGGTTCGTAAAGAGACGGTTCGGTTCAAAAAATTCTTCAAACTTATAAATTTTTAATCTTTATGTATTTGACTCTCCCCACCTGTTAAAGTCTTTTCTTCATCGTTTTGCATAGAAGTTAAAATATGTTACATGTATTTGGTTGATCTAGAAAGACTTGTCAGTTTCTTCTTTTTTTACAAAAATTACCCTCGACCAGTGCAACGAAATGCTACCTAAGAGCAATCTTCACAAGTTATTCTCGACTTAAAACTTAATGTACATAGCATTATAGATAAATTAAATGATGCTACATATAGCAAACTTGGATGAGACTTTGGGAGAATATGCTTGGCAATCAAAGTTAAAGTAAAAATATATGATTTTGTTGAGAAATTCCCCTCGGATAGAATGGGAGTTGTTCTTCCTTTTTTATCTCCCAATTTGTATATATGTATATGACCTTTCATCTTATGGGGTGTTTGGTTGCATGATAATTTTTTGTACACTTTCATGATAAAAAATTGTATTAAAATAAAAAGTAAACCAACTCATGACATAAAATTATCATGTTTGGAGGGATGTGATTACAAAAAAGAGTAACCACCGCACATGACCAAATAAAGTGGGGGACCACAAGAAAAAAGAAAGAGGTGAGACCCTCTTTTTTTGTTTAAGAAGAAATTCACTTTCAAAACATAAAATTGTCATGGTTGTCAAACACCTCTTTTAACAAGTTTTCTTACGATTTTTAAAAATTAAAATAAAATCCTCAATTATCATGCAACCAAACACCCCATAAGCGTTTTTTTTGTGTTTTGAATAGTTCTTGTTTTTGGCCTAATTTGAATATCTAACGGGGTGTTTGGTTGTAAGATAACGATTTTAAAAATTGTAAGAAAATTTGTTAAAAGAAGTGTTTGACAACCTTGATAATTTTATGTTTTGAAAGTGATTTTATTCTTAAACAAAAAAGATGGTCTCACCTATTTTTTTTCTTGCGGTTCCTCACTTTGTTTGGTCATGAATGGTAGTTACTCTTTTTTATTATCACATCCCTCCAAACATGATAACTTTTTATCATGAGTTGGTTCACTTTTTATTTAATACAATTTTTTATCACGAAAGTGCACAAAAAATTATCATGCAACCAAACACCCTATAAACTTTTAATTTCATATATAATTTGTGATAAAGCAATATTTTTTTGCTAGTATATTAATGTATCGATTAATTTAATTATCGGGCAGCTTCTTCCTCCTTGTCAGGTTTGAGTTGCCAGTACCCCCCCCTTTAGACTTCTCTCCATTCATCATGCCCAAGCGTTTGGTTAACAAATCCACCACAAAAATATGGAAGTTATACATATGTTGACATGGTAAGTCTATAGAAAGGTTAAGTGCTCTTACTAAATATGAAATCTATATATTTGGATTAGAGATTAGAAGGTTGGCTAGCTGATAGCATCACGTAGTTAGAATTTTCACCTAGTTTTAAACATAAAAAGGTGTGTTGGTGATTGATCTTAAATTAAATTGATTGATCCTGAAATTATTGATTATAACTGTTTTGTTATATTGTCCTGATTGCGAAATATAATATTCTATGTATATTTGAGATTTGAACACGTTGATAAATAAGGTTTGTGGTGAAAACTTACCGCGAGGTTATGCGTTTTATCTAAATCTTTTAACACTTTCAAATAATCGTAATTAACACAACAGAAATAATACGACCGTTTAAAATTTTGGAGACTAATATTGACTTATCGGATTAAACTATTATTACCTTCTCTATTTCCAAATCTACATAGTTCAAGAGTTATTTTCTCCCGATCTCGTCATCCTACATCTACATTGGGTATGTTTCAATCCCGGCCATTAGAAACAAACATCTGTATATGATGCTACCCAATGCGCCTAATGGTGATGCATGACGAAGGAGAGAGAAAGCAGCTTGTAGGAACAATTCGACCCTTGAGGGTAGGAGTGCAAATGAGCCGAGCCAAGTCGAGTAGTAGGATATTCAAATTCGACTCGTTTATTTTACACGGGATTGAGTTCGAACTTGAATTTTAACGAGTATGTTGAATCTTTGTTCAAGTTCAGTTTATTTATTAATCGAGTTGAGTCAAGCTCGAATTCGAATAGTAACTACACTAAAATTCAATATACATTATATACAAACTCGTTTATAAAATTTAAAATTAATAAAAATTTATTTGTGAAACTCTTGATTTAACTCATTTATGAAACTCAATCTAAATTTAAATTCATTTTTTAAATTATTTAATATATTTAAATAATAATATATAATTATTAATACACATAATTTAATTTTTTAAAATAAATATATAATATAATATTTAATCGAATTACTCGTAAACTTATCAAATTGAGCAAGAATCTCTTCGAACTCAACTTGTTTAATGAGTCAAATTTTATTTTTCGTTCAAATTTATTCATTTAACGTAATAAACGAGTCGAGTCAAATTTTTATCAAGTCGAACTTCAAATTACTTGTCGAGCGTATTGGTTCGTTTGCACCTTTAGTCAAGAAAGATTAGATGAAAGAGATTAGTTGAAGCAGCGAACATTGCAAATG
This sequence comes from Cryptocoryne crispatula var. balansae, assembly GCA_036172225.1. NCBI lineage: Eukaryota > Viridiplantae > Streptophyta > Magnoliopsida > Alismatales > Araceae > Cryptocoryne > Cryptocoryne crispatula. The sequence goes on along the minus strand of CM069927.1, from coordinate 36,811,507 downwards.
ACACTGAATACGCATTATTGACCGGTCGGGTTTGGTTCGAAGAAGCGCCACGGATGTATGAAAGCTCATTTATATATGAAAGCTGAATGAAGGAATGTAGAGGAGGACTAAAAAGCTCAGCTCCCACTTCTATACACTAGTTATAGATTATTATTTTCGCACAACTGTATATGATATTATCCAGCAACCAAACCTCTCATAAAAGCTAGATCTAAAAATAAAAGACTACTCTTATACAACTTATTTTAGGATGTTTTCTCAGGTATTAGAGGTTGACTGATGTATATCAAGAGAACACACCAAAAAATCTGAAGTTGAGAACCTCTTTCCCGGTAACATGCAAGAGAAATGAGAAATCAACATGCCGCCACAATGAAGATAGAGAAATCTCTTTTGATAACATCTCCAATCTCTGAATAAACAATAATCCTAGACTTCAAATGATTTCGAGATGTCTTCACTTCCTTAGTCAGTCATCGGAACCAGATTTTTAGAGGTTGATAATGAGAAATACAAACGTACCATATAAACCATGCTATTTAAATATGACACTTCAAGGGTTGTTTGCCGAAGTGTAGTATTTGACCCTAAAACGTCTCATGTGAATGATTCTAAAACTAGTGACATTTTATATAAAAAAGGGCATATGAAAATCATGATACAAACATAATTTTACACAGACTTTGCCAGAAAAAAAAACAGAAATAGAACCCTTTTCTCTAATTTTGTAGTTATATGGTGCCCACCCTTTTTGTTATCACCATAACTCACCAACCTGATAGTTTTATAATTTTAGCTATTTTATATTTTATTTAAATATATAATCTTATCACAAAATGTACAAAAACTATTTTACAACCAAACCCCTCGTGAACGTTTTACTACAAAACACAGTCAAATAAAAGCTATAGAACAAAAGTACCGTCCGTTATATTTGATGTATTGTGGACATCACCGCCCAAAGATTTTACTGGCTTTCTGGCATCACCTTCTTGACAACCGGTAACTGTGTGGTCTTCCCCCGACGGCAACTGATGATCAGGCTGCTCCGCGCAGCAAGAAACTCAGGACGATCTCGTTGAACCTTCTTGAATCCTCGATCTGCGGAAGATGAGAAGTGTTCTTCATCACCTCCAGTCTGGCATTCTGCCCTAGATGCCTGTCATCCAAACACATCAGTAGTGCATACTATTGGTATTGGCTGAATAATAAGATCAAGGGCATATTCCTGCGAGGAACCCATGCTCTTAAATTAGACAAGATGAACGACTGATCATAATTTATAAGAATGTCAACTGAGTCCCAGAAAATTAGTGAAATCAGAAATTTTTCTTTATTTTTTCATTCACAAACGAGATATTCCATAGGGGGGATCACTTTGGCAATTACTGCAGCGGTATTTTATTTCATGCAAGTTTTCTCATTCTATCCCACTAGAGAATTTTTCTTCCGTAAATTCTGAAGGAATAATGATGGGAGACATAAAACTATGCATCCTAATCTTTCCTACTGGGGGATCCCCTGGGTACCTATATTATCAAAGGCCGTCGAGACGACTGCCTATGGGATAAGGCAATGTGAGCCAACACCTCGGCACCTTGACCCATGCCAGGTTACCTAGGCAGAATCTCATTCATGGTCTCTCCTGTTTTTGGTCTGGAGAAAGCTTCTGGGATTGCTTAAACTAAAGATCAAGTATCAGATTGAGTAAAAAGGTAACAAGGGAACTAACTTCTTAAGCAGGTGCCCCTTCTCCAATGGGAATATGAAATCATGCTCACCCCAGACAATTAGCGCCTCCTGCAACAGAAACCATCCATGATCTTGAATGACAAGAAGAACTTACTGTTCTTATAGCATTCATGTTATAAAACGTTTTAATTACCTGAGACAGAGGCGAACTACTTATTTCCCCATTTCTGTCGAGCTCCATCCCCTTGATGAGCTCCAATTTCTCATCCCTGTTCTCCATGAAGAGGGCCTGCAAATAACTTTACAGTTGATGAGATAGGGAAAAAACTAAACCCCAACTTAAGCTGAAAATAGTATTACAGTCCTGGGCATCATATAGTTAAGGAATATCATCAATCATAATAAAATAATTCAAGAAACATTCTAACTGTTATCACAAGCAAAATATCAGTAAAATATCGCCAATCCTATCACAACAACTAAAATCCACATCATCCTTATAGGTGATACCTTCAAGATGTCACTATCCTTAATTTTTCCCTTAATTCAATGCCAACTGTAGTGGAAAATGATCAGTGTGCCCTTCAAACACAGCTACAGCCTCTCGTTGTCCAGGAGCAGAGAGAGGTGCTCCTTATTACAGGAGTTGGAATAAAGGATGGATGAATGCTTTTGAAGTCGTTGTATATAACTTAATATTCTATCCTAATTTTATGCGTGTTTTCAAAAAAACGTTTTTCGAGCATTTTAATAGACAAATATGAACATAGAACAACTGATTAACACTTTCAGAAATATGACATCAAACGACTTAATATATATATGATAAAGAAATAAGGTCAGGACCTAGAAGTTTCACTGGTTGTGAAATGTTCAAGTTCAAAATTACCGTCTCATCTATTTCCCCTTAAATTCTGGAAATTACCTCGAGGATGTCCCTCAGCACAAAGTCGGGAAGGATGGCGGGCTTCCACTTGACCGACAAGCGCAGGAGGACTCGCAGCGCTGCGGTGCTCCGCGGAAGCATCAGATCGGAGATGTCCCGCACCCCGGCTCTCTCGAGCAGCGCGGCGTCGTCCTCCGCCGTCTTCAGCGGGTCGGAGCTCGCTATCACCACGCGCTCCACCCGGCCGTCCAACACCGGGGCGCGCGCTAAGTAGCAGGCCACGAAGCCGCCGTAGCTCGTGCCGATGACGGAGAAGCGCCCAACGCCAAGAAGGTCGAGCAGCTTGATCACGCACTCGGCCTGGAAGGCGACGGAGCGGCGGGGGCCTCGTGTGGCGGAGCCGCCGAAGAAGACGAGGTCGGGGACAACGAGGCGTAGTTGGCGGGAGAGGGGCTCGACCTGCCGCCGCCACTGCCAGATGGTGCTGGGGCCGAAGCCGTGGATGAGGACGGCGGTGGGTCGGGCGTCGCCCGGGCCGGGGGGAGCGGGAACCCAGCAGTGCATGGTGGTCTCCCCGCCATCTATGTCGTGGGTTTCGGAGTGCAGACCGGCGGCGACGAAGGCGCGGCGGAGGAAGGAGGCATAGATGGACACCATGCTGAAACAGGACGCCATGGTCGCCTTCCGGCCGCCCGGGAGCTCCTAGAGAGAGAAAGCGCGCGGCGATGGGAGAGAGGGGGCAGGTGACGCCGCGATGAATACGATCTGGGGGGATGCTGGGGGTTGGAGGTTGGGGAGATTTTGTCATACCTTGCATTGAATATTCTATTGCAGGGAAAGATAATCGGCGGGGGTAGGAAAAGGAAGGTCATACCTGCTATTTTAGTATTGTCCCGTCAACGGCGGTTTACTGGCAGAAAAAGCTCATGCCTCTAATTAATCGCGCCGCGCCAGGAAGATGGAACAGTCCCGCCATGGAGATGAGCGCCGTCGGCCTCTGGCTTCGGAGTTGGGGAGGGAGGAGAGAAGCAGTCGGCCTCAGCGGAGAAGAAAGCAGGTTGCCTTCCCGATGGAAGTCGCCCGAGGCAAGAGCTAGCAGGTTCCGATGGTTCGCGCGACCTTGCCGCCATCCGATCGCCCCATCGGAGTTGGAGAAAGGGAAGAGGGGCGCCTGGGATAGGGCGAATCGCAGGCTCGGTCGCCGGGGACGACGAGAGGGCAAAGGCGGCATGGCGGCGAGCTAGGGATTTCGGAGGAATGGGGGAAGGGGTCCGCCGCGGCGAGCTCGGCTGCTCGGGACTTCGAAGGCGGCGTCGCGGCGGGGCGGCTGCTTGGAACTTCGAAGGACGGCTGGCCTCGCGTAGGGGGGAGACGCCGACACATCCTATCTTTCAGATACTTATTTATTTTAATATTTAATTATCTTATCTACTCTCGAGCTTAACGATATATATAGTTATTAGTTTTGTAAGAGACCAGGGCCTTCAAAGGCGGCAGGGCTTTCTTGTTTCTATTTCAAAGACTGTTTTGATAAAATGTCATGCTTGAAATCCTGAAACCATTGTTTCTAAGGAGTCGCCTAATTTAAGAATAAATGATATTGATTAAATATTATTATCATTTGATTAAATGATTTAAAGTAAATATAATTAATTTTAAATAATTATTTTGATAAATAATAATTAGAATTAAGTAATGGAATAGATATTTACCAATAATTAATATTAATTGAGTACTAAAATTAACTTGACATAATAGTTCTAATCATGTATTCATGTTATTTAATTTATATAACTATGCACGGACACATTGATTTCCGTGTTTTCATAATTATTTACTATTTTATATATTATTCATTGTATTTATATTCATATTTTTATTATTTTTATTATAAAAAAGACATAACCTAACATCTCGTCTTGTAACTTAATGTGATGTTTGTTTGCACAATAATTTTTTGTACATTTTCATAATAAAAAATTATATTAAAATAAAAATTAAACTGACTGTTGACATAAAATTATATTAAAGATTAGATAGAAGATGATCTCGATTTTAAAAATAAAGTTGTATCAATATTAAAAACGCAACCAAACACCCCGTTGAGATTGAACTCTGGTAGTGTTCAAGAGCAGATTTTCTCATTTCAACCTTTTAAAATTTGAATAATATCGATATCCAATTTATAGATTTATGGAATATAGTGAATGAGATACTATTTCATCTTACAATCTAGCTAACCTATCAGATGATATCATAGCGGCGAGGTTTAACTGTTGTTAATATTTGATTATCTTATCCCGGCCTGTCTCTCAACTTCAACGTTGAGATTGAAGTTAATATTTGATTTTTTTGAAAGAAAAAAGAAGTTAATATTTGATATCATCTGATGGCAGATGATATCAGATTCGAAGCCCTACATAGCAGATGTTTAATATTTCAACGTTGAGATTGAAGTTAATATTTGATATCATTTGATAGCAGATATCTCATCATCTATCAGATGATATCATAGCAGATGTTTAACTCTTGTTGATATTTGATTATCTTATTCCTACCTGTCTCTCAACTTCAACTATGGTTAATATTTGATTATCTTATCCACAAGATTAAAAAGAGGTCTCATCTCTCTCTCTTTTTACCAAGAAAATCTTTTTAAAAATAGTCCCTGAACGTTTTTTTTTTGTAAAATTATGTTACAAAGATTAACAAAAACTCAATTTAGCATGATCGAAACGGAATGTGATATTCAATTTTAAGATTTATGGAATCTAGTTTTTTTTACCAGGCGTCGTAGCTGGCAATTCTATATATCGAATGGTAACAACATGGAAGAAAGAAAATATTCGTCAAAGCTCTATTCGAGAAACATGTATATATCTTTCTAAATGACATATGAGATAAATAATATTAGAACTTTGTTGCTCCAAGACTTTCATCAACACTCTTTTGTTACGATAATAACTACACTAGTGAGTTGACTACTCTACAAGAAAATGACAAATCAAGGCTAGGCTGAATTGTGTGTGTGTCGAAGAAATATATTGACATGGTAAATATTGATGAACCATCTCTCTATTGAATATCTAAGTATATATATTTTTTATCATATTTGTGCTTAGTAAAAAATGTAACGCTTCGATTGATGAATATGTTAAGAGATTAAATTGTTAAACTCTATTTAACCAATTTTCAAAAGTTAAGTTGAGAAAACTCCAAAATTAGACTTGTTTTGTTAAAAGTAGTCAAAGGATGAAAGTTCTGCTAAGAAGTTAATTAACATGATTGTTGAGCTAATTTGATTTAATTATTACATATGGTATTAGAAAATGACTAAAGTAAAAGATTTGCCAGATTGATCCCATTTTAGGTAGATTTGCCAGAGAAAACATCTAAATGTAATTCTTGCATGGCCATCATGCATCCTGCGGACCCTCCGTTCTCCGACATCTGTAAAACAGGTCATATAACCATGAAACTTCTGTTGCTTTTATATAAATAAATATTTATATATTTCTGGCTTACATATATTCATCTTAACTTTTATAGGTACTTCAGTATAGAACCAGTTTGATATGAAATTGCATCGTACTACGATTACCTAGATTCGTATCAACTATATATATATGTATATCCATGAGAGCGAGTGATGTCTTTTTTTTGAAGAAACAGTACCACTACTATTCATATTAGATTAAGAAAGATACAAAGTTTGTACATCCACGGAGAGACAACGGTGAGAACAACGGTGGGAATATCTGACCGAGTTAACAAAAGGTTATCTTGGAAAAATAAATTTCCAAGAGATGACCAAACCACCTCGAGATGACCAACACACACGAATGTGAACGTGGTCGGGTGGCAGATAAGAACTCCTTCATAGGAGTTTGATGATTGTGTCAAGACCGGAAGATCACTCCAAACGGGAGTGGATAAAGCCCAGACAATCGGTCTTGAGGGATGTTTAGCGTCTAAGACGCTAAAAGGAGCAGATTTTGAGATAGATTCATACCTCGGTCGAGAAACTACTAACATCGACAAACAAGAAGAAAAATAAGAAAAACTTAGATAAACCGGATTCCACAATTCCAACACCACACAAAGATACAAAATGCCTAAAAATAATTTTAGGCGACGTGTTGGAAAAGGGAGATTGGGAGGTCCCTCCCAGTACTAAATCAACCTCAAACCAACAATGTTAAATTCACAAAAGGAGGATTAAGCACCGTCGAAGAATCCTCCGGCTACAGAATCGTCAAGACTGCGCCAAGCTCTGTGCAGAGACGCCACGGATCAATCTTCCGGAGTACGCTCCCGGGAAGCTCCTGTGAAGCTATTATCAAGTTGCGCCAAAGAGGGGTTACGCCTGAACGAGGTTCCGCCGGGGGGTCCGCCGGGGAAGGAGGCTGCTGGGGGTGTCCGCCGGGGAAGAGAGTCCGCCGGGGGAGGATGCCGCCGCGGAGGAAGCCGCGCGCGGGGATTCCGTCAGCGGGGAGGCCGGACGAGGGTGCCGCCGGGGAGAGCGAGTGATGTCATTAAACTTGTCAATGATCATACTTATATCATTTTAAGTTAAATGTGAATTGCAAAAGCATATATTTTAATTAACAACACTGATGTGCTGTCTGGCACGGGGATAACTCGGAGATAAATTTGAGTTATCTCAAAATTTAAGGAATAAATCAAATTTATCCTAAAAATTTTATGATACCAAATAGGTCTTGAAAGACTATTCAATTACTGACTAAGAACCTATTTAGTTTAATATAATCAACGTCTAGCCTCCGAATGGATCGGATATTTTGATAAAATATCTAATACGTGATTCGATCTTAGGTTAGAGAGTTCAAATCATTTGAGCTAACACATAGAAATGGCAGGAACTTCTTAATTGCGTAATTTTAAATGATTTGTTATAAATTTTATTTATTTTTGGGAATTAAATATGAAAATTTTGTGTTCTTCGAGATAAAAAATAAGATAAATTTTAGCATTTCATCAAACAAAATCAAACGGCGCTTTAGATTATCCGAACTCTAATGAACTGAATGAAAACCTAGATTAAATTTTGAGCGGAGTTACTATTCAAACCCGAGCTCAAAGTCAAGTCGATTAAGTCACCAGTCAAATTTGGACAAATTGAACATATCCGTGAAACTAAAGCCCAGACTCCTGAATAAAAGAGCCTGAACACCTTACCAGTAAACTAGGCTCGTTTGCACACCCCTACACACGTCCAAACTTTCCAGAATGATGTCCTCTGTGAGGAAGCACCTCACATAGTCACATAACTTGCATATGTATGCTCCGAGTGTCAGGGACGCATATCCTTGAGAGTAGACGGGACTCGGGACTAACGAAAGGCACCCCATACCATATGTATCCCTGCAAAGCTCTCTCAGCCATGAAACTTGAGTCGGCCTCCGGGCGCCGGGCGTCCGCCGCCAGCTCCCTGGTTGGCTGCCTCCGCCGACGGCGACACCCTCCTTTTCCTCGCCGCGCCGCTCTCTTCTTCCAAGGACCTCAGCTTGTTCCGGATAGCATTGATGACAGCGCTGCGGCTGGTTCGGCTCGACGAGCCGCCGCCGCCGCCGCTCGTTGCCGTTGGCTTCTTTGAGCTACTCGTGGGTCTCGAGGAATCCGCCTCCGCGCCGGCTTTCTCGCTCGCAAAACTAACGACGAGGGGACGACCACATGCCCGTCTGCCATTCATCTTCGCCTGGGCAAGCCGAGCTTCCTGCATGCTCACTTCAAATAACAGCGATGAGGTGATGCGGCGAATTTAAAACAACATACCTCAGTATTTTTAGTATAAGAATAACACTACTTTTTGTGGCAACATTAACACACTTTTGTTGAATAAGAGTCCTCAAATCCAATTATGCAAGAGTCTAAATCAAAGTCGGATTTGAACATTCAGATTTGTGACGTAAAATGATGTCGAAATTTGAAAATCCTACTTTAAAAAGTGAGATTTGAACTCGAGTCTCCTCTCTGGTAGGCAAGGTGTCCGACCAATGAGCCAGGACGGCTATGAAGTCGGGATTTCCAAACTCCAACTTCACATTAGTCAAATCCAACTCTGATCTGGACTCCAAAAAAGGGATTCGAGGACTTCAACTTCTACCGAAATGTGTTAGTTTTGCACACACAAAAAAGCGTGTTATTCTTATAATAAAAAAGACTAAAGTGTGTTATTTAAAAATAAAAAAAGAACATGAAGGCCTACCTCTTTACTGCCATACTGGATGAAAGCGTAGCCACGCGGCTCCCCGCGCTTTGGGCCACGCGTGTGCCACAAGAAGTCCACGCAAACAATTTCCCCGAAGGGAGAGAACATTTTGATCAATGCCGATCTGAAGGGATAGGTGTTAGCATCGTGCAACTTTAGATAAAGATTCTAAAGAGAGATGCTGCTGCTAGAACTTGACAACAGAAAACAGATGCCAATCTCTTACTCTGTAATTCTCTGGTCAAGGTTGCCAATATACAGTCTGCTGGCACATTTAACATCATTTTGAACTTCCGAGTTCTGTGTTCCAGTTGAAAAAAAAAAGATCAAGGTGAGTTTCATTAATCTCGTCTCCTACTATACAAGTTGCCATCATATGGCAAAATCACCGAAGAAACCACAATATTCTGTAGGATGTACATTTGGTGTCGCCTGGTAGAAGCACAAGAATCTAGGCTTGAAATTGGGGCATGGGTTTATGCAAATAAATTATTTTTCGAGGATTACACATTTCTCTCTCTTGTACAAATATTACGTGCCTCAGCAGAAGAAGGTATACTATTATGCTGTTTGACACACCCGTAAGCCGGAGAAGGGCTAAATTGGCAAATCTCATCCTAACAACAACTTATTTGCAAAATAGTAGAGATAATGTTTTATATCATTGATACTTTTTATAAAATACTTCATTAACACGTTCCTTCATATACTTCTTTTGTTGCCCCCTCTTCACGATTACACTCGGTTAACTATCTTTTTTAAAAAAAAGTTATCAACAATTAACAATTCTTTCTTTACAATAGTTCGGCACGCTTATAAGTGCGAACCATTTGAAAATGAACCTGTTAAACTTCTCAAGCCTAGAGAACCTTCAATTATTTGAAGACAATGGTTCAAAACTTTACCATGCAAGACAGTATTGTTCAATATTTATCTGTGAAGATGAAACATTTTCCCTTTAAATATCAGACCATATGAGCCGAACAGGGTGCAACAGGTGTCTAGATAATTGTTAGGGACATGCGCGCTACCGTTTTCCTATTAGCTTCACTTTTTTTTTTTTGAAAAGCTATTAGCTTCACTAACAACAAGGTTTCTCCTCCTTCCCTTAAAGTTAAAGAGAGAATTTTGTTTTGGCAACCATAATTGTTCAAGCTGTACTTTTGTCACCTCTTAGAAGCACAAGCATGCTGGGTGAGAAAATTCTAACTAAAACCACAACAGTTATGTAGAAACATTTCAAATTAATTAAAAAACCATGAACACCTCAAAAGACCAAGGTGTTCAGTCATATCTTCAGAATTTAAAGCATACCATGATATGGGAGAAAATTTTCACTTGAGCATATCAGATCAACGAATCCAATGGAGGGCAGCTGCTAATTTGCCTGCAATGGGCAAAATGTCGGTAACGTGTTAAAGATGCATATGCATATATCGAAATCCCAATTGTTACAAGGCTAAACATGTTTGGGTGTCATTTCTCTTAAAATCATATCCCCGTCACTTGAATGTGCATTTTCTTTAAGGTTAATCTATGTGAAAAAATAAATATCAGGATAAAAAATGTTACCAATGTTATCAAAGGTGCGTGAGATAACTGCCTAGGTGATAGGTAACAAGATAAGATAAGTAGAGGTGGCTCCTCACTGACACTGCCTCAACGGTGTCAAACAGCCTAGGGCGTTGCTTCCTATGCTGCCACAAATGGCGTGTGCACCACAGGGACCTCCCAAGCCTTTCTGACCAATTTTGGGGGAGAAGACAAGGGCCTAAAGACAAGTTAAGTGGGTCATGTGGACCAGTTATTGGTGCGTTAGTGCCCCATAAACACCCATTGATACCCGTAATGACTCTCCTTCCCCATCCAAAGCCCCTTCTACAACAACAAGACTTTTGACAGCCCGGAGACATTCTGGCTACCTATCCCCTTTGGTGATCCCTAGACCACCTATGATTAGGCAGTCACTTGCTTCTTCAACTCAGTCCAAACCACCTACATAGTTGTCCCTAATGCCCCCTAGTGTGGCTGCCTCTGGCACCTCCAAATGCTGCAGTGGTCTGGTTTGGCAGCCTGCAGACCCATGCAGACCCAATTGGGGGGGGGAGTCCACAACCTACAGATTGACTCTTCCTTGAGAGCTAAATAGCCATGGTCAGACTGAAAGTTCAGGTTCCAACATTCCAGGGCAATCCATTTTAAGTTGCAAATCCACTCCTATCGGGCATTCTGGGTCACACTGACTCCGTTTGCCCCACTTAAATATGGCATGGAGAAGATGCAATGTCCTATTTTGAAAGCATACTTTTTCTTTCGTTGTCCAATATTCACTACCATACAACATTAAAAGTTTTACAGTTGCATAACAAAATTTTATTTTAAACTTTAGTGAAATCTTAAAACCATTGTAGTCAATCATCACTTCATCCGTCATTCTTTAATCTCACCGTTGACATCAACATCACATTCTTCATCTTTTTGGATGATAACATTAAGATATTTAAACTGAGTACTTTGACATGATATTATCAATATGGGACAGATGAAATGCCATCTGTAAATGCAGATGGGCCCAAATTGATAACCAAATAGCTGATGTATACCTGATCGGACCAAATCTAGCAAATGGAGACTGAGCCAGTCTGAAAACCAGCTGATCCGATCTGAAATGGCCTATACTGACCCAAAATCAAGTTGAACTGGGATAGAGAAGCCGTGAATTGGTCTGAACTCTGTCAAAATCACCTAAACCACCCAGAAGTGGCCGGTTTGGTCCATGAACCAGCCAAGGAACCAGCCTTCAACCGCCTGAACCGGGAAGTTTGGATGATGGACCAAGATGAACCACCCTTGAACCAGTGGGAACCAGTATCTTAAACTCCCTTCTTTGTCGCCATGGTGGACTTTTCCTTGAGAGTTAACAGCCATGGTCCAACTGAAAGTTCAGGATCCAAGGGCAATCCATTTTAAATTGCAAATCCACTCCTATTGGGAATTCTAAATCACACTGACTGTGTTTGCCCGACTTAAACATGGCATGGGGAAGATCCAATGTCCTATTTTAGAAGCAAGTTTTTCCTGCATTGTCTAATATTCACTATCATATAACATTGAAAGTTTTATAGTTGTTTAATAAAATTTTCTTTTAAACTTTCGTGAAATCTTATGATCCTTGTAGCCAATCTTCATTTCATCCATCATACTTTAATTCCATGGTTGATATCTTTAACACAACTTTATCTTTTTTAAGTATTTTGACATAATATTACTCATGTGGGATAAAGATGAAATTGACACCAACTGTATACGTGGATGAGCTCAAATCAAGGATTCCGGAATCGGAATCGGACCGATTCCGATTCTGATTCCAGGAATCGGCCGGAATCGGTCGATTCTTGGGAAGGGAATCGATTCCGGATCGGTCCAGAATCGGGTTTTTTTTTTTGATTTTTTTTTCGTCAAAAAAATTCAAAAAATTCAGAAAAAATTCTAAAAAAATAGGAAATGAGTTAGAAAAATTTAAAAAAATAACCAATGCGTTCATCCACAGGACCACATCGAATAAATACTAATGAACACCAATTGAAGACTTGAAATTTAGTACATATTCCAATTCCATTGATTCAAAAATCAAAGAGTTGATACATCGAATAATCCACTGCTGGTCAACCTGGCCAAATGCTGGATACTGTGGCTCCATAATATAAGAATGCGGTGTCTGCTCATCCAGCGTGTAATAATAGGCGTACGGGATATCCGGAATTTTTTTCGTGCAAAATGGACATATCCGGATAGTTCAAAACTTAAACGGACTTGTTCGGACGGAAATCGTAAAGTTTAACGACACTCAAACTCGTCGGAAACGCGTAAGAATGGACGTACGAAGTTTTCGTCGAAGAAATCTTACCAAAAACCTTACAAAGATCGAAGAAGAGGTTGATTCGATGCCAATCCGAGCTTGAATCGGCCGAATCCTTTGAAGACCAAGTTTGGAATCGCCGGAATCGCCGGAATCGCCGCCGGAATCGCCGGAATCAGTGGAATAGTGCCGGAATCGACCCTGGATCGACGGAATCGACGCTGGATCGACGGAATCGAGGCCGGAATCGACAGAATCGTGCCGGAATCGCCTGTGCAGTCTCCTTCCACCGCGGGATCGACCGAATGGAGCTCCGCAGGCCGATTCCGGCCCTAAAAGGGCCGGAATCGGTTCGATTCCCGGTCCAGAGTCGAACCGGGAATCGAACCGGGCCGGGTTGACCCGGCCTTCCGAAGAATCGGTCGGATCGACCGATTCCACAAGGAATCGGTCGGAATCGGATCGATTCCGACCGATTCCAGGCGATTCAGTCCGATTCCGCGGAATTCTTCCCGGAATCGGTTTTTCCGCCGGGAATCTACCGATCCGATTCCGGAATCGGTCGGAATCGGACCGATTCCGCCGATTCTGCAATCCATGGCTCAAATTGATCACCAAATAGTTAACATCAAGGATCACGAGATCGGAATCGGAATCGGGATCGGTGGGTACCGGGGCCGATTCTGACCGATCCAATGGAAGAAAATCGATCCAGAATCGATAAACAAAAAAAGCAAAAAAAAATGATCCGATTCTAGCCGATCCGACCAAGGATCGCGGGATCGGAATCGGTCCCTAGATCGGTGGGGACCGGACCGATCCGGATCGATCGGTCTGATCCAGGCCGATTCGCTGAAAGAAAAATCGATCCGGATCGACCCTTAAAAAAACCCTAAAACACAAAAAATAACTAAATAAAAAGGTAAATTGGATTCTGATCCGATCTACCTCATTTTGAGGCGATTTCGGGCCCAAAAGTGGCCCGGAATCGCCGCCACAGCGGCAAGCTGCCGCCGTGACGTCTTCCCCGCCCGCAGCCTTAAGGCCAGGATCCGGTGACTTAACCGGTAGGGTATAAACCCTACCGGTTTGTGTATCGGGTCCATGGGACCCGATACATTTAACATGGTGGATCCAGTGACATAAGTCACCGGATCTGTCGCTACCAGGTTCCGATGGACCCGGTAGCTTCATCTTCCCCGCCCGATAGGGCTGGGAAGAGGGCCGCCGCGGCGGTCTGTGGGCCAATTCCGGCAAGGGAATCGCCGGAATCGATCCAGAATCGACCGAATCGGTCGATTCCGGCACCGATTCCACCTACAAACACCGATCCGGACTGATCTTCTATCCGGATCGGTAGTTCCGTTGGGAATCGGATCGGAGGGGTCCGATCCGATCCAAGAATCGGCCGATTTTACAATCCATGGATCCGACTGGAATAACAAAAAAATTTTAAAAATGATCCGATTCCGATCCCAACCGATTCGGCCGATCCGATTCCAATTTCGATTCCGACCGATCCCGATCGATTCTGCCATAATTTTTTTCTAGATCGGTCCTTCAGCCAAGAATTGGATCAGCAATGGCCGATCTGATCTAGAAATCGGCCAATTCCGCGATCTATGGTCAACATATAAGTGACTAGACCGAATCAAGTAAACTGAGACTGAACCAGTTTGAATACCTACTGAACCAATATGGAAACCCACCGATCCAATCTAAAACGGACTGTACTGGCCCTGAATCAATCTGAACTGGGTTGGAGAAGCTGTGAAACGATCTGAAGAACCAGGTCAAAATCACCTGAACCGGCCAGTTCGGGCCATGAACTAGCCTGGAAAGGCCTGAACCGACCCTACTCGCCTAAATCGGGCAATTTGGATGATGGACCGAGATGATCCGTCCCCAACCCGGTGTGAACCAGCTGGAGACCCGACTGGACCGGCTGAAGAGCCAGTTGGACCAGCATCTAGCTCGGCCTGGGTTGTTGACCTGCCTGTCCATGAGGCAGGCACAGCTGAATCCCCTCGTCCACGAGGGGGGGGGGTTGTCGTGGCATCTCCATGACTACCAGAACTAGTGCCGTCACAGCAGATCCACCCGATCGGGTGGCTGAGGGCCACAGACACAGCCACGTGAGAAACGTGAAGCGGAGGATCCCAACAAGCCATCGGGCTAAGGCTTTTCTTAGTCCTCATCTTCGACTCCTTCCTTCATGACCATAATGGACTCTTCCTTGAAAGCTAAATAGCCATGGTCTGGCTGTAAGTTCAGGATCCAAGGGCAATCATTTTAAGTTGCAAATCCACTCTTGTTGGGCATTCTGGATCACACTATGTTTGTGCCACTCAAACATGGCACAGGGAAGATCCAATGTCCTATTTTGGAAGGATACTTTCCCTTCATTGTCCAGTATTCACTACCATATAACATTGAAAGTTTTATAGTAATATAATAAATTTTCTTTTAAACCTTAGTGAAATCTTACAACCCTTGTAACCAATCTTCACTTCCTTCATCGTATTTTAATCTGGTTGACATCATTATCACATTCTTCATCTTTGTAATGATTGCATTAAGACATTTAAACTGAGTAAAAGATGAAATCAATGCCATCTGTACGTGTGGATGGACCCAAATTGATCACCAAAAAGCTGACATATATCTAACCAGACCAAATCAGGCAAACTGATCCTGAGCCAGTCTGAAAACCTGCAGAACCGGGCTGAAAACCAACTGATCCGATCTGAAATGGCCTATACTGGCCCTGAACAAGCTAAACTGGATTAGAGAAGCTGTGAATCGGTCTGAACTGTGTCAAAAAAGCCTGAACCAGCCAATCTGGGCCATGAACCTGCTTGGAAAGGTCTGAACTGGCCCTAAATTGCCTGAACTGGGCAATTTGGATGCTGGATCAAGATTAACCACCCTCAAACCGGTGTGAACCAGTTTTAGACCGGGTGAACCAGCTGGAGACTTGACTGGACCGGTTAAAGAGCCAATCGAACCGGCATCTGGCCCAGCCTAAGTCGCCAGGTCATTGACAGCCCTGTACATAAACCGAGCACAGCTAAATCCCCTCATACCGGGGGGGGGGGGTGGGGTATGGCGGTCTCTGCAGCTGGTGTCGTCGATGGCTGGGGTGGAACCACCTAATTGGGTGGAAGTCTAAGGATTCTCGAACTTGCAGTGATCTGCCAATGTCACCGGAGGATGCTACAAGCCAAACGGATGCTGTGCAGGGTGGGATCTCCTTCCCACATATGCCGACATAGCCATGCAGTGCTCAAATGGTGACTTATTGACTTGTCCGGGGATTGTGAGACAGAACCTAGAAGTATCATCAATGGGAGGGCCTGCTACTAAGAGTGTCCCGGCAGTCGCTAGCGTGTCCAACAGTGCTTAGATACCGAAGATGAAGCAAGATCCAGCACAAGCAAGAAAAAGAAATGAGAAGGGAAACGCATGGAAGTAGATAGGGGAAGGAAGGAAGATGGAGCGGGCCAAATTTAAGCTTTGATAGGCTCTTCATCATCTTTCTTTCATTGCATTGTGTTGTGTAGGCTCTTTGTATAGAAGAGTCAAAATTTACAAAAAGGCACTATGAAAGAACTATTTACAAACAAATCCCTTAAAGACTAAGATGCAAAGGAAATGACTTAAAAGAACTTCAAATGTCATAAAAGTGCAGAAATTCACTCTACCACTACTAAATAAGAAAAATAAATGCGATGCCTCCTTAAAACTTGAACGCCATCTCCAATTATTAGGATAATTTGTTAGGATGAGATTAGCAGATTTTCTTGAGATCTTTCTGATATCTCTTTTCTTTCACCCCCAAGTCGAAGCTGATATTTGATATGACAATTATTGCCTCTGCCCATTAAAAATATGTTGTAATTTAAATTATTATCAATTTTATAGAGTTTATTTAATAATTAAGTTTTACTAAATTTAATAATAATATATTTATGAGATGAAAAAAATTTAAGTCGGTCTTGGCCTAGTTAAAATTTCCTATGGCTGGGCTGCTCGAACAGGCCAACAATTTAATAAGTGCTGGGTTGGGTCCACCTAAAACTTTTTGGACTGGGCTGGCCTTGTCCATTGACACCCCTACTTTCTATAAAAAATTTTGACAAAATTCACATGTTTAGAATCATTATTTCTATCTTTCAAGCTTCTAGCCTTCTATTCCCATTAAGTAGTTTTGATTCCTCTATAAAGCATAATTAAGCAGGCAACACCAAAACCTTGTCTTTTTAGTAAATTTATTTCATCTTGCTGGTAAATGAACAACTTCTCTGAGTTTTGTCAGGGCCCCGTTGATACCCTTTAATTTCCTTTAGCCATGTGAGAAGATCATATCACACTTTTCTTCAACAATCATAGACACAAAGAGAGAGACACCATAAACAAGAGTGTATGGAAAAGCAAACCATGCAGCACTTCATTAACTTGGGCTGGACAGAATTAAAGAATAGAAAGCATTTGAGAAGATGAATAATTAAATATAACCAAGGAAATCTCTTTGCATACCCCAAAAGATACTAGCCCTGAGACTAAACATTGTAAATAGGGGTATGCATTAAACGGTTCAAACCATAGCCAAAACCTACGGAACCAAATCTATTGGTTTGGTTGATTTGAACCATTGGCTTGATTTGTCCGGTTTAAGGATCCTCCAAACCAAACAAAACTGAATAAATCTAATAAATCAAAAAGTAATACAAATATTATGATTTCATTGATAAAAATGATATATATAGTTTTATAATGAAATACTATTTAAATTACTTATTTATAACTTAAATTTGAGTACACTGCTATACATACGTATATAGTTAATTATTTTAGATATTAATGAAATTTTGATTTTAAACTGAATCAAACTAAATTGGACCAATTGGATTAGGTTCAGTTTGAGATCTCTATTTGGTTTGGTTTGATTTCAGAAAAAAAATACTCCAAAATTGAACCAAACCAAACCGTGCTCACCCCTAAAAGGATACATGACAGAACTATAAGAAGTTATCTACTTCCTAACCTTCAATTTAATTTTCTCTAAGACATTGTAGCATCAACCTGAGAATAAATTACATTAGCCAGAAGCAATTGTATACAGCCTCTGAAGGCTGCATTCCATTTTCTCATATGACCATGTTTTAAGAACCACGTTCTTTGGGATGAACTATGCAGTTCAAGTGATCATAAAAGAATTTTCCAACAGAGGCAGTTCTAAGAGGCATTTCTAAGATGGCAGTGCATGATGGATTACTTCTTAAACTATATTTTGAAGAGTTAAAAGTGTCTCAGTAGACTCATAGAGCTAGGGGTTCGGGCATTGTTGGATCAGATAGATCATGAAATGTGTAAGCACAACAAAAAAATTTAGATATTAGTGGCAAATATTTTGGTTACTTTAACTGCTCTAGAGGTTTGCGTTGAGGTGACCCTATTTCTCCATTGCTTTTCGTTCTTGTTGGACAGGTGCTTAGCACTCTTTAAGATAAGGCCAAAATAGGCAGATTGATTGAGAAATTTCTGGTGGGTTCTAACAATGTTAACATCACTCATCTTCAGTATACTAATGATACCCTATTATTTGCAGCTAACGATGTTAAGAAGTGTCAACTTAAGGATTATGCTCTATCTGGTTGAAACTTTCATTGATCTAAAAATTAACACAAATAAATATTAGCTGATTAGTAACAACATGCATGTGGAGCGATGAAAAGAAGAAAAAAGATGTTAAGATGTGTGTCAAGTTAATGATTTTGCTCTATCTAGTTGAAATTGCCATCGGCCTAAAAATTAACACGAATAAATGTGAGCTAATTGGTATCAAGTAGCATGCGGATGTAATGGTAAGGATGGAGAGGATCTTTGGTATGCCAACATTTTCTTAAAGAGATTGGAAGAGTATGATTATGAAAGTTGAAGATAAGTTGCAAAGCTGAAAAAGTAAAATATTATCTCTAGGAGGTGGACGAATAATGTTGAAGGGCGCTCTTTAGAGCATCTCACTTTAATTTTTCTCTATTCTCCGAGTCCTTAAGAGGGTATGCAACAAATTAGAAAGTAACATGGCTAAATTGTTTTGGCACTGCTGAGGAGAAGAAAAGGGACTTATAGATAGAACCACGTTTGAAGTAACAAAAGAGAAGTATGAGTTGGGCTTATGCCATGAACAATGCCCTTCTAACTGAGCGGTTATGGAAGCTTAACCACTGCCAGAATTCTCTTGGGGTATGTTTGTGTGCTCAAAGCACGGGATTAATAGCAATGCATGTTGAATAAAATATTTCGAAGGCAACACCAGGGTGTCTAGTATATGGAAAGGTATCCAGCATAATTGAGAAAAATTTCAGGGCATCAACTGGTAATGAGATTGGGGATGGGAAAAAAACACTCTTTTGGAAGAATCATTAGGTGGGTCATGAGAGTTTACCCGCCAATTTCCTACTCTCTTCATAATCGCTACAAACAAGGAAGTCTGAATTCACTCTGTTAAGGACCAGCAAATGGGATAGAGTCCTCAATTCAAAACAAATCTCAATGCCGAATTGCTCAATTCACATTGCTGATGAATATCAATGGCCACAAAAGCATAGAGGACAAACTATAGCTCCAGTTTAAGAATAGAATGCTATCAGTGACGACTGCTTTCCAAATGTTGAATCAAAGAGGTGTCAAAGTTGTTTGGTGGAAACAGGCATGGAACCACAAACTTTGGCTCCCGTCTAAAGAATAGAATGTTCTTGGTAAAGACTGCTTGCCAAATGTTGAGTCATAGAGGTGTCGAAGTTATTTGGTGAAAACATGCAAGGAACCCAACTTTACCTATAAAAATAAGGTTATTTCGGTAGAAATTCTATAAGGGTAGATTGTTATCTGTCCAGTCAGACTTTGAGTGTGTTCCATAGAAGGTTTATTGAAGATTTAGGTCATCTCTTTGTAAGGTGTGGTATCATCAACTCAGTGTATGCTTTTCAAGAGTTGGAAAATCGATATGTCAACATTGATTGAAGAATTGGCCAGATCAGATCGGAATCGTCTGGTCCTGATCTGACTATCACCTGGAACATCGATCCAAGCTCGACTCCTAGTAAAATTGATCTCAATCGATGAAATTGATCGAGACCTGTGAATCAAATTGGAAATCAAATGATTTCACCGAGACAACTGAAGTTCGGTTCATGAATCGATATCGAGCCCAATATCACCCCTAAACGGCTGATATTGACCCCAATTCATCGGTTCACCCCTAGGACTCAATGATTTCAGTGATCATTTGGCAATTCGGTGCCATTCCAGTGGCGATCAAGTCAATACAACAACAATTCCACTGATTTGGCGTTGATCCAACAATACAAACTTTGATCTCGAGCAAGAAAGGGCGATTCACGTCAATCCAACATCAAGTCCAATGATTCCACAGGCAATCCAGCCCTGTAAAAAGTGATTCATGTTGATCTTAGTGCCGATCTCCCCCCTCCAAACCTCCGGTGACTATCACCCCTCCAGAACCCCTGTTGGAGCGGTTCGTACCCCTCTCCCTGCCAGGTATGCCCCCTTTCTGCCACCCCCACTCAGGTGATTGTTTAATGAAGAAGAACCCCTTAAGAAGCTACCCCCCTTGCACTCCTTCTTGGCTTCCCCCCTATAAAGGTCCTACACACCCATTGAGAATATGGGAGCAAGAGAGGAGATATTTTGTCGATATGATTTGGCATGATTCACTGTCACTGAGGATCCTCATATGTTCAAGAGATAACACAACTCGCAAAGAACAAATAAATTAAGTATTTGAAGGGGTTAAGACAACAACTTTTGCTGTAATGAGCAATCAAGGATATTTGCAAGTGATTTTAATAATATTAAATTCGACAACTCAGACATGAGTATTCTATATGTTTCTTTAGTAGGCCAAGATTTTTTTTTCGTCTTAACTTAAGGTATGCATTTCAACACATGTTGCCACTGGCCTTATTTCCGAATGATGGTTGATACAATTAAGGAGGTTGGATTGGGATTACAAGTTTCAACTAGCTAGGATATTTATGCTGCCAACCTAGGTGAAGAGGTAGAAGAGTTGAAGGCCTGGATTGAGGGATTTAAGTTAGTCCAAAATGAGAGATGATGCACAGTCATGTGTGATCACAAAGAGATCAATGATAAATTTTCTTGTTTACTATTCAAATGACACTATTTTTTTTAAATCTATTGATGCTTCATGTCAGATCATGAATGCTGACTATATCATTTTCACTTATGGATGTCATTATAGAAAAGATTAAGGAGGACATTATACAATTTGTCATAAATAACAAACCCTCCAATAAATAAGCAAAAAAGAAGTAGATGGAGAAGAGATGATATCTTTTCTAAGTTCCATGTGCAACACACTCCATTGACCACATGTAAGAGGTTATAGGCAATGAGGCATTTGTTTTTATACTTGTTAGTCAAGTACGACTTATTATGTTGTTCATCTATTCACATCCTCCTTTTATGCACATAATAAGATATCATACTGAGAGACACTTTGATCATACCAAGTTCAACTAGATTTGCAACACACTTCATTACTTTGGAGAGCTTGTACATACATAGATATGCACTTGTCCATTTTATAGTATCTAAAGAGTATATTTGTTATATGACTGACATGCACAACATGATAGACAAATTGGAGATCCTTGCACAGATAAAAATTTGATAATGGACAAGTATCTTTGAAAAAGAATTGTTTATTATTTATCCATCGTCGAGCCACATGTAAATGAGTTGAGATTAGTTGAGTTAGATGAGAGAAATCAGATGGGATACCTATATGATGTTGTAGATAAAGCGAAGTAAAAAAAATCATCGTAAAAGTTACAATAAGTGGTGGAAGATCATAAATGTCAAATGGAATAGAACATTAAACTGTGATTAGCACACAGTAGATAAATCTTATTACTTTTAATTTAATCATTAGTTGATGTATAGATGTATGTTTTTATGTCATATGAGACAAAATATTTTTTAAACCCCTAAATGCAATATTGAGGACAAATTTGCAATGATCATAAAGTTCTTAAGGGTATTGTATTTGTAATACAATGACTTTCAAGATCTCAGCGAAATAGATGAGAAGTTGAGTAAGAAGTAAGAAACTTGTGTTTTCTTATTTTTCTATACATTGGAACACTAATAATTGGACAACTCTCAATTTTTAGATGCAATCCCTAAATAATAAGAGTTTGTTTTAACATATTAGGAGCAAGGATTCCGGAATCGGAATCGGACCGATTCCGATTCCGATTCCGATTCCAGGAATCGGCCGGAATCGGCCGATTCCTGGGAAGGGAATCGATTCCAGATCAGCCCGGAATCGGGTTTTTTTTTTGAATTTTTTTTTTCGTCAAAAAAAATCAGAAAAAAGTCTAAAAAATAGGAAATGAGTTAGAAAAAAAATTAAAAATAACCAATGCATTCATCCACAGGACCACATCGAATAAATACGAATGAACTCCATTTGAAAACTTAAAGTTAAGTACATATTCCAATTCCATTGATTCAAAAATCAAAGAGATGATACATCATGAAAAAAAAAATTACATCATATCAATCTACTACCAAAATCTAGGATATAAATATGGGTCTTCCTCCTCTCCCTGCTGCGCTTGATGCTCCTCCCTCGTGCTCAGTCTTGTATACTGTCCGGGACCATATCCATATGAAAATAATGCCGATGCCATGCTATCAAGGTCGTACGGATCGGACTGCGGGACGACCGGGACGTAAGCAGAGGACGGTGGAGCTAGTGGTGTAATCCACTGCTGGTCAGCCTGGCCAAATGCTGGATACTGTGGCTCCTGTATATAAGAATCATGTGTATCCGAATCCAGCGTGTAATACGACTTTGGATGCCGTGAATCAGGAGACTCGGCTGCTGCTGATGGCTGCGTCGCTGGTATGCACTCCTCGTCATCATCACCTGAGGAGTGAGAAGGAGCCTGTGTGCTGTCATCTGGGCTGACAGGACGCCTGACCTCTAGCTTCCTTCTCTTCACCTCTTCAGCCATCTCTGAAGTACCAGAAGGTCCAGAACCCAAAATTTTTTCAACTTTGCAAATTCTCCCATTTTCCGTGCAGTCACTTTTGTTTTCGTTTTCCCCGGATTGCGAATGGGCTGGGTAGTGGCTGCTGGGACTGGAGCTGGGGCTAAAGCTGCAGGTGGCTGCTCCATAGCTGCTGGGGCAGAAGAAGGCCCTGCCTGAGCCTGAGAAGTAGATGGAGGTGGAGCTGGAGCATCCTCCTCGGCTTCACCACCATCCAACTCTCCTTCAGCCCATGCCCGGTCATCGGGATCAAACTCAGCTGCATGATCCCTGACTTCCCTCTCCTCTATCCAGGAGGCAAGTGCATGCTCCTCCTGGAATATCTGATCCATGTCCACCTCCTCGGGTGGTGGTGTGGCGGAGGAATGCCTCTGCTCGTATGGACCACCTGCGAAGCGTGCAAATCGCTCCTCGCTGATCTTCTGTCGATCCTTGATGTTCTTTATGTGCAGCCTCATGTTGTAATGACAGAAGATCAGCTTCTCCAGCCGGTCTGAGGTCAACATGTTCCTCCTTTTCGTATGTATCAGGTTGAATGTACTCCAGTTCCTCTCACAATGAGAGGAACTGGTGCTCTGGCTGAGTATCCTGATACCGATGGCAGCAAGTGGATTCTATCCACTCCTGGTGTTCACCTGAACCCACCACTCAGCTGCAAGAAAAAAACAAGAAGAGAAAAGGTAAACAATTAGCCCATCATCTACCATTACTTATATGAAAAGAAAATAAAATCTTCATCAAGCTATTACTATACCAGGTGACACTTTGTCAACTGAATATTTCATATCAGCATCTGAGTATACGCCGACCCTCATCTTATACTTCTGTATCTAAAAATTTTATAAAAAAAAACATTAGTTGCCTGGTAAGGCTACTCCAAGGTATTGAATGAACTCTAACTTACTTCTATCTCAGCCTCTATCCTGTCCTGATGAGATCGGCACAGACGCTGAATAACAGCAAGTGTACCCCGCATTACCTCGTTGTCGTTCACCACCTGTCCTCCATATTGGATGCGGGGGTTCAAAAAATATCCTGCAAGATTTTATTAGTTAACAACGTGCATAAGACAATTATTCGGCGAAAATAATTTTTTAACCAAGTTACTGCGGCGTGGACATCGTGGTGCAAGGTCTTGTCCCATCGGTCATCTATGATCTTCCACCACTTTTTGTAACCTCTGGGATTTTTTTCTTTTATTTTCAGCTTTGTCCGGTCCATGGCATCATACAACGTGCCCATCTGGTCCCTGTCATCTAATTCTACCAACCTCAAGACAACTACCAGTGGCTCAATGATTGCCAAGTAGTAGGCAATCCTCTCCCAAAACCTCTTGTCAGTGATCTGCTTCTCAGACCTGACAAAAATCTCCAACTGATCTTTCTTGTCATGCAGGTTGTCCACCATATAGTTATAATACTCCTCGGACTGTGTGAACCTAACCAATGCATGCCTGTACCGGTGTAGACTCTCCAACGCAATGAAATTCGTAGCAAATCGAGTCGGACCGGGCCTAACAAGATCGTGCCCTCCTGTGTATGATCTCATGGTATGTAGCAGGCGGGGATGCGAATAAATAAATGATGTGATCGTCTGCGCCGCTCGACAAGTGTGGATACACCCTCCTCCTTGCCTATATCCTCTAATATGAGATCAATGAAATGTGCTGCACAGGGCACCCAGAAGATGTGCTTCCTCTTCTCCATCAACTTCCTCCCAGCCGCCTTATATGATGGTTCGTTGTCAGTGACAACCTGAACCACATTGTCCTCCCCGATCTCCTCCACCACCGCATCCATCAGAGAAAAAAGGAAGTCGGCATTTTTTATCTTCCCAGAAGCATCTACCGACTTCAAGAATGTTGTCCCCTCAGAACAGTACACCAAGAAGTTTATCATACTCCTCTTGGTGATACCTGTCCACCCATCGCACATAATTGTGCAACTCCTCTCCTTCCACACCAACTTAAATCCATCCATCCACTTCTTCAACTCCTGGACCTCCTCATCCAGGTCAGCGTCGTATATATGTCTGCTACCCGGGGCTTGCAAACCGGGTCCAGCCTCACCCACGGCATCCACCATCGTCTGGAAGTAGGGGCTGGTGGCTGCATGTGCCGGGATGCCTACATCAAGTTAAAAGAAATTGGGATCAGGCTAAAATTAAGTTTAAGTAAATAAAACACACATAATGTCAATTTTAATTTAAAAAGTGATACATGCATGTAAAAACCATTTCACAATGTGGCGAAAGGCTCTCTTTGCAGTCGTTCCTGTTGCCTTCACCCCTTTCATTGCCTGTTTAATCTCCATCTGCCCAGCACTCTGTTTCCTAAATAAATACTCGTCACTCGGTGTAAATCGAGTGCTGATAGAAGTAGAACGGTGGTGTGGCTCCTGTCTCCTGGGGTCAGTCTCTCGGTCCCGGCCCGAGGTAGGGCGAGCCGATGCTGATCGGCCCAAAGCTGGGTCAACTCTGGACCCAGACCCTCATGCTCCCCTCCTCCTGTCCTCCTCCTCAGCAAATGCACGCTTGCTAGCGTGCCTAGCACGTCTAAGCTCAGAATCTGTGGACTCGTCCTCGCTCTCTGGCTCCGGCTCAGCTGGTGCCTTCCCCTTGCCTTTCCCTTTCGAGATAGGCAAATCGCGGTCCCTCCTCCTCTGGAGTAGCTCGTCATGCAACTCCTCCCTCTGCTCTATCCTAACTAGGGGTGTAAACGGTTCGGTTCGGTTCGGTTTGGCCCATTTTTTTCCAAACCGAAACCGAACCGATAAGGCAAACCGAACCGAACCGAACCGATTCTTTGAGCCCTGAACCGATTGTGGTTCGGTTCGGTTCGGTTCGGTTCGGTTCGGTTCGGTTCGGTTCGGTTCGGTTCGGTTCATCGGTTTAATGTATATTTAAATAAATAGAAATAAAATAAAATAAAATATGCATTATAATAATTATTTAAGATTAATATAAAGATTAATACTTTATTTATAATATATAATTTTATCTTTATACTAATTAACTTAAATTTATACTAATATATATTTAAAATTGATATAATATGTATTAAAATGTAATATAATATATAAATAAAGTGGGTCAAACTTTATCAAACCGGGTCAACCGGTTTACCGGTTCGGTTCGGTTTGGGGAGGTGCCGAACCGAACCGAACCGATAAGAAATTATCGGTTCGGTTCGGTTCAAAAAACCGAATGCATAGGCTATCAAACCGAACCGAACCGTTCGGTTCGGTTCGGTTCGGTTCGGTTTACCGGTTTACCGGTTTTACATGAACACCCCTAATCCTAACAGCCCGTTGAGAGGCTCTACCTGTCATGTAGCCTCTCATCTCCTCACTCTTCTCCCTGGGCACCTTGTCACATTTCTTGACATTCCCACCTGTTCCGGCAATATGTTGTTTCAGCCGGAACACCCCCCCGTTCATCTCCTTCCCACACCATTTACACTATACCCTCTTCCTGACTGGGTCTACCATCTACCCGTGTTCCCAACCCACGTCGGAAGCACGTGCTGGTGCTGCATCACCTTGATCGGCCATTGCTTATATCTGCAAAAATTGTAAACAATGCACTAAAAATGATTAGATAACATAAAAATTGATTTAGACGCTGTTCGGGAAGCAGACAACCCAAGTAACACACCATTCGGTATGTTTAAAGGGTTAACGTATTTGCCAGAAATGGTCGTAAATTAACGTACGGGATATCCGGAATTTTTTCCGTGCAAAATGGACTTAAACGGATAGTTCAAAACTTGGACGGACTTGTTCGGTCGGAAATCACAACGTTTAACGACGCTCGGACTCGTCGGAAACGCGTAAGAATGGACGTACGAAGTTTTCGGCGAAGAAATCTTACCAAAAACCTTAGAAAGATCGAAGAAGAGGTTGATTCGAGGCCGGTCCGAACTTGGATCGGCGGAATCCCTTGAAGACGTTGCTTGGAATCGCCGGAATCGGTGGAATCCTTGCTGGAATCGACGGAATCGGCTCGGAATCGATGCTGGCAACTGCGATCGAGGCCGGAATCGCACTAGAATCACCGGATCGAGCTTCTGCCGCCGCGGGATCGACAGAATCAACCGCCGCGGGTCGATTCCGACCCTAAAAGGGCCGGAATCGGTTCGATTCCCGGTCCAGAATCGAACCGGGAATCGAACCGGGCCAGTTGACCCGGTCTTCCGACGGAATCGGTCGGATCGACCGATTCCAGGCGATTCATACCGATGCCGCGGAATTCTTCCCGAAATCGGTCCTTCCGCCTGGAATCGGATCGGAATCCACCGATCCGATTCCGGAATCGGTCGGAATCGGACCGATTCCACCGATTCTGCAATCCATGATTAGGAGAAATCTTGTCAAATAAATATTTCATATTTGGATCTAAGTACATTTCAACTTTCCAAGTAAGTCATTCTTTATTAGTTTTAATGTTTTCATTTTGTTAAATATGAGAAAATAGCTTAAATACT
This sequence comes from Cryptocoryne crispatula var. balansae, assembly GCA_036172225.1. Taxonomy (NCBI): domain Eukaryota; kingdom Viridiplantae; phylum Streptophyta; class Magnoliopsida; order Alismatales; family Araceae; genus Cryptocoryne; species Cryptocoryne crispatula. The sequence continues at coordinate 36,784,246 of CM069927.1, read as the reverse complement.
AGTATATGTTTTGTTGTCAATTTAGTGCATTGGTGGATGCAATATGGTGGAGAAACACATGAACTAAAGATGCTTGCATTGAGAATTCTTGGTCTATGTTGTAGTTCATCCAGTTGTGAACAGAATTGGAGCACATTTGAATTTGTAAGTATTTATAATTCTGAATTTTGATACATGATACCTTAATTTTTGATGTTTAATTTTTACTTACCCTTATATGTTTTATTTTTATTGTCTTTCAGTTTCATACCAAGAAGAGGAAGAAAGAGAATTCATGAGATACTGCAAGAAAGTCTTGGTAGTAAGAGGGGGTTAGGTATTTGTGCTGTCTTAGAAGGGTTCTGGGGGTATTGCAGAACCCAAGATCTCAAATTCAAAATTTTCCCATTTCCAGTGGCCAACAATGGCCCAAAATGGTTCATTTATTTTGATATTTAGAAAACGAAATGTTTTTAATTACATTTATATTTATTCTGTTACATCACAATAATCAAATTATATTACATCAACTTAAGTAGATGGTGAAAACTATTGAACCCCCGGCCATCACATGTAAACAATCCACTGGGATTCAAGACAGAGTAAAACTGCAATAAATCATGTGAAGCAAAGTTAGTTGACATGGAATGAGTTTGAGGATTGGGGAGTTGGCTCCTATAGCTCTGTGACTTGAACTGGATATGAATCAGAAAGCATCATGTTGCACTATCCTATTGATGGTGGATGGTCAGCAATATGCAGCTGTGCCTGCACTCCAAGTGGATCTCACAGGCTGGTTTAGATTGTTGCTATGTTTTAGGTCTAATCATTATTATCCTGTAGGAGTAGATGGACTGATTGAAGATTGCTTATGAGCAGGAGTTCTCTTCACCATTCCCTGAAGATAATCAAGTTTGGTGACACTTATTACCCCTGGTTGGTGACCATCGGCAATTTTACCTCTTGATCTTTGACTTTTTTTTCCAACTGTTGGATGGAGAGATAGTGCTAATGTCTACACATAAGCTCTTTGCACACATGAGGTGGCTGAATCAAGGAAATGGTCAAGTTGCAATAGACTCCTTGAGGCAACTACCCATGGATTGATGGATGGGAGACTGGGGATATCTGGAGTCAGAGAGGAGCGTGAAACAGAGAGAGTGGGTTTTGATGAGGTGTGTGAGTGTGAAAGCAGAAGGTAAAAATGGGGTTGGGGGGGTCTAAGAATGCTGAGAAGTGTGAGATAGATAGAGAGGTGGGGGTCGACTGAGGGAAGGGTGAAGAGTGTGTGTGTGTGAGAGAGAGAGAGAGTACAGGCAGCTGTGCATCAGTGCTCTAGGCTTTAGCAAAGGGCACACCAGCGCAACATATGAGAAAGGTAAGGGAATCATGGAGGACTGAACTCAGTTCAGGGCATCAGTGTCATCACAACGAGATCTACCTGTTCAGACCATCTTGCCTGGCTTCATCAAGCCAAAATTGAAGCTATTGATGACTTAAGTGCCAGAGCCCAGAGGTTCTCATTTTAGTGCTACAAGGCCTCACTGCCAGAGACATTTTCCTGGAGTCTTAGATGATTGGGGCGTAGTTGAGGCACCTGGCTGCTACCCTGTCTCATAACCAAGTTGAGCATCTCAGGTTTCTATACATACTTAGTGTGAAGTATGCTTTGGCCTTGGTGTTCCATATTAAAAATATATACTTTTTGTTATCAAGGGGGTCACTGGGCACGATGGCTGTGGTAACAGCCTTTCCATTTATCTTCTTCCTTTTCCGATTGAAGGCAGCTCTCATTGGTGGTTCCCCCTTCTCTTCTTTGGCATTAGTCGAAGGTCCTCTTCTTCCTACAGAAACGATGATGGTAGTGGCATTTTTTGGCGGTGACGATGGGAATTTCAAGTGGTGATGTCCCTTCTCTCCGATCAAGCATGGCCGGATAAGGACAACAATATCTCCAACTCTTGTCAGTGGTAGCCGCAATGATAATTCCCTATGGCGGTGGTGGCGATGGCTTTTAAAGGTTATTTTTCTCTTCTCTGTTAAGAACGGCTTGATGATGGCGACGATAGCTACTGAGATATCTGTCATCGGTGGTGATGGCGACAACAATGGTGCTCATCAGTGATGATCAGGGTATCAGGTGTCTACACTCGTTAAAGGCAGCCAGAGCTGTTGGAGACCCTCTTCATGACAGTTCTCCCATCTTATTCTTTTCTTTCTCAAATTTCGTCATGTAGTAGATGCAGTTGTATAAAGGATTGAGTTGCCATCCCTGTGGCAACTTTGCACTGTACTATCTCTTACGTTCATGCCCTGCACAAGTATGTTCTTGAGCTATGACAATTTGTTTTAGCCACTGAAATATGAGGATGCTATTTATCATGAGAAAATAGTAAGGTTTAGGAAAATTTCTATAGATCATATTACTTCGAAATTAAGTAAATCTTATTAACTCACAGTATGTTATTGAAACATGGAACATATTATTGGCATTCATAATCGTGCAAAGTTGCACCTTTCTTACTAGAAATATAGACTTTAAAAATTAAAATTTTTTCATAAATTATAGATTTTATTTCTCTTCTTCATTTTTCATAACTTGATAATTAACAAATTCTTGAAATTCTATTTTATAATTTTACTTTTAAATTTAATATTTTAAAAAATCATAGAATTTTAAACTTTTTGTTCCTAAAAATTACTAACATTTAAATCAATAAAATTTTTCAAAATTTTTTGCAGAATTTGTTATCAAAAAAATATTTTATACAATCCAAGCCCATTAGACTAATGAATTATGACAAACTTTTGACTCAAACCTGTTCGACTTTCTACATAAGTTTGAGCTTTGGTTTCATATATGTGGGCTAACATAGACTTAGGTTGGGTTAGCCAAACCCGACCCATTGGCATGGATTCCTACTTTACTCCATGTCTCTGAAATTGATATCCTTACAAAATTCACCAAAATAGAGATTGAGAATACTCATTTTTCATAATAAATATAAAAGATTCATCTTCAATGTTCTATTGAGATTCATTATGAAGATTATGAAAAAATAAACAATATTAAAAAAGAGTGAATCAACAATATCAACAACAACAAGAATTTAAAAAATAACAGAGATATATATACCAAGTTGGACATATAATAGATAATGGCCATTGATCAAGCAAAAATTATTCATACAACTTGACAAATGGACAAAACAAATAAAAGAATAATCTAAAAAACAAATAATAAGCATCACCTATGACTTTTTTCTATCAATAAATATATGAAATAATGTACATAGGTTCATTTTTGTTAGATTCCCATAAGCCGATGAAGGGTAGAACCTATAACTTGCTTGCCACGCCTTCTGTCATGTTGTGAAGGGTTACTTACATTATGTGATACTGGATCACCATCTGTAGAGTAGCCAATGCTGAGCGGGGGGGCAGATTCTTATGAACAAGAAACTGGGTCCATTTGAAGGTAATCATCAGATTGATCCACGGATAATTCATCTCTTCTGACATCCTCTAAGGCACTATCTATCTCAGTGGGGGCAGGATCTACTTGGGTTCCTTCATGAGGCAAGATATGACCACCATCAGTGAAGAAAGTGAGCACCTCAGAACAATCTTCACACTTCAGCCTATGGTACCTTGCTTTTGAGACAAGGAAGTCTGCAGGAAGGTGAAGCAATTACATGCTTGATATGCTCAAGCAAACCGGCAGGTTTTCCTTTTACTTTTGTTCACCTCGCTAAATTGGCTTTTTTTCTTCTATGCATTCATCCGTTTTCTAATCCTGTGACCGCATACCTGTTTAAGTGCGCTGTGGGTACAAGTACATGGAGGCTGGCGCTGTCTGTCTCCCGAATGCTATATAGTTGTTCTTCGTTCAATCTATTAATTTATCTATTTGTCACGTATGTACCTGCTGGATGGATCTCTGTAACTAAGACAGCCTCGGGTGATGCCAATAAAGACTTAAAAGTAATGAAGCACTATATGCTACAGAAAATGGCATTGACTTATTTTATTTGAATTGTCCATTGTCCTTAGTTAATGAAAGATGAGTTGGAAGGAGGTTACTTATAAATGAAGATGCTCATCTAACACATTCAGGATGCACAGTCTATAGTAACAAACGGTGGAAACGAATAATTGTTGGTTCAAGTTATTAAATGTTCTTGCATGTCATTATATATATTGGTTCTTCTTTGCCAGTGAGATTGCAAAAATCGATCCACAATCTGTTATTTTTTTATAAAATAACATAAAAAATAAAAAACCCAAAATGAATGGTTGAATTGAACTCCGATCCTATCCATTTAGAGTTACAGATGAGCCCGACCATGATGTTACCTATTTTTGATTCGGATTAAGGTACAGGTTAAGTCGTTACGGTTTCGATTGAACCAAAATCATAATACCTTGATTTTATTAATCAGGAATAAATCGATAATTACTGGAATCAACAATATCTCTACCATTTTTATTGAAATTTTAATTAATAAACATCTTACTTGTAATGTCCGACATTTAAAACAAAAAACTCTCGAACCTTCGTCAGCGCCGTCTCCCGCTTCCCTACTTATTGATATTGGAAATGGCCATCCTTCCTATATATATATATATATATATATATTGGTTCTTCTTGTCAGCTAGTACAATCTTGATCCTCATGTCTCATGAACCCTTGTTAAAGAGATTATTGTCATTTTACAGTAACACATAGGGATCTAATCTCCTGAATTTTTTCTGAGATCTCTCTAAGAAAGTGATTGCAGAATCAGTTGGATCGAATTGGGATCTACCAATTCTGAGATCGGATCAGTCAATCTCGGTTTGCTTATCATCTAGAGTACCAATCCAGACCCAGCAAAAGCTCACTCATCTAGTTATATTTTTAAATTTTAGACACGATAATCTGCTTTTAACTGTTGTCTGGATATTTTTGAATATCATGCTAAAGACAGCTACCTTTATGGTTCTTGTTTCTTTATTTGAGTGCATCATTTCTTCTTGGTAAGATATAGTTGTAGTCTTGTAGACTTGTATTGTTGACAGGAACACTTTCCTATGGTGGGTATAGAGTTTATTTATATTTTTTCTTTGGGGGGTATTATTATGTATGTAATGTTTCTTACCTACAGGATGATGCTACCTTTTCTGTAGTTATGTGGTGGGAAATCTTCTGAAGGGGTTTTTGTTGGTGCACTCCTTTCTATGTCCTCGATAGCTGTGGTACTCCTTATTTCTAAAGTTCTTCGATAACCGGGGTCGTTTCACCTTGAGCAATGACCATATCGGCTTCTCGTCGTCATCCGACTCCCCGCGCCCCGCCCTGTCGGACACACCCGGTTTCCCCTTCGGAGAGGCGCCCACCACGCCCCCCTCCATGTCCCGCCTGGCCAGACGGGAGGCCAAACCGGAAGTTACTTCCGCCTGCACGCTGCTTGAGGCGTTGCCTTGCCCCTCCGTCCGTCCTTCTCCGGGAGGAGACTTCTCATCATTCATAAGGACACCACACGAAATCGCCGTCAACACCCCAGCATGGCACTTCAAGCCCGCGCTCCCTGGCGTATCGCCGCGGAAATCATGTATTGTGAACAAAACCGGTAGACAAAAAAAGGGGAAAAACAGAAGGAAGAGAGAGACAGATAGGGGAAGGACAGAGCATCGGAGAGAGAGGAAACCTGTATCCGCAGGGGGGGATCTCGGCGAGGCGAGCGATGCCGGGCAGCGGCGACGGGCGAGTCCGCCACAGCAGTGTCTGGAGTTGCGGGGCGGGGAGGCCCTGGGCCTTCCGTGAACGATGTGGCGAAAGAACGGCAAGAGGGCGAACCCTTCTCTTCTCTCTATCCCTCTCTCTCTCGCCCTCCCTCTCTCCCATTCAACGCTTAACCGCATGAGTGTGTGAGTACGTCATATAAAAATAAAAAAGCAGATATAAATATTTTTGTTCCCATTAAAAAGAGAGATTAGATCCCTACGTGTTACTGTAAAATGACAACAATCTCTTTAACAAGGGTTCATGAGACATGAAGATCCAGATTGTACTAGCTGACAAGAAGAACCAATATAAATATATATATATAGGAAGGATGGCCATTTCCAATATCAATAAGTAGGGAAGCAGAAGACGGTGCCGACGAAGATTCGAGAGTTTTTTTTAAAATGTCAGACATTACAAGTAAAATGTTTATTAATTAAAATATCAATACAAATGGTAGAGATATTGTTGATTTCAGAAATTATCAATTTATTCCTGATTAATAAAATCAAGGTATTATGATTTTGGTTCAAACGAAACCGTAATGACTTAACTGTTCCTTAATCCGATAAAATCGGAGTTCAATTCAACCATTCATTTTTTATTTTTTATTTTTTATGTTATTTTATAAAAAATTTATCTATATAATATCTAAAGATTATATTTGTTATATGACTAACATGCACAACGATGTGGAGAAAAAGGGGGAGATTAGATCCCTACGTGTTACTGTAAAATAACAATAATCTCTTTAACAAGGGTTAATGAGACATGAGGATCAATATTGTACTAGCCGACAAGAAGAACCTATATATATATATAAAAGAAGGATGGCCATTTCCAATCTATTATCTATTAGAAGTGGGAGTCCTTGTTTCATCAACAAGCATATAGCCTCCCTTGTTGTCTAGATACATCATCTCTCCTCATAGTTTTGATTTATCGATATTCAATTGATTGGTGGTGTATACCATTTTATTATACCTCAGAAAAATAGTCTTTTATTGTCCATATTTACCATGGACTCGTCATGATCTTTTTCTTTGAACTTAAATAGCATCTTAGGTTTGTGATAAATAACTATATAAATAGTTACAATTTTGTCATACAAAAGATACAAAATAAAAGTAAATATCAATGATAGTAAATTAGATGTAATAGTAATACATTCGCGGTGAATTCATGGTCAGTTAATAGTATCTTAGGTTTGTGATAAATAAATATATAAATAGTTACAATTTTGTTATATGAAGAATACAAAATAAAAATAAATACTAAAGATGCTAGATTAGATACAATAGTAATATGACATTTATTAATTTATTTTTGTATAGATTAATGTAAATTATATTTTCATAAATACAATTATTTTTATTTTTATAAAAAACCAAAATTATAACAAAGTTTCAATTTATTCAAAATAACTTAACCCTTTTCATGATAATAGAAATATCTATTACCAAAATCCACTACCCTTCTCACATTTTAAAATGATATTTTATTATATTGATAACTAATAGAGTGTACCTGAACTCTAAACTTAACATCTGACATCATTATTTTTCTTTATACGGTCTCATTTTGTGTGTGTGTAAAAAATGTAATTTTAATCACCATTTTTACAAACTTTGTTTTTATAACAATTGTCAACATCACATCTTTAATAGTTGATATTATCTATTTTTTAAAATAAAACTAACATTGCATTCTATTATTTTATCGGTTGGTATTATAAATGTATTTTGTGTAAATATAAATACTATATCATTATTAAAGTATGACATAAATTTAAAATATCTAAATATGTATTTACTAGAAAATTAAATAAAGGTAAAAAATGAAAGCATCTAAAAATGATAAGCTTACCGGTAAATCTATTTATTGCTTGGTACTTATTGTTGTCAAATAAGATTCAACAATATAATATGACATCAGGATATTTTTTATAAATGTGAAACCAACAATGGTTGAATAGTTCTATGACATAGTGATGATAAATTACAAAATATTTTACTATAGATTCTCGGGTGACATGAAATTTTGACAACATCTTAATTATATGCATTCATAAAGTGTTTGGGCTTGATTTTTTATTTGTGTAGTTTTATTTTTAAAATTTATAATCTACATTACGCTATTATAAAATTTAAAAATTTGTTTGGCATGTATTCATTCACGTCCTAGCTTTGCTCTTACATCACGCAGGGTGTTTGGTTGAACAATAATTTTGTGTACATTTTCATGATAAAAGATTGTATCAAAATAAAGTCTAAGCTAATCAATAAAATATATTTATCAGGTTTGGGAAGATATGATGATAAAAAAATAGTGGATACCATATATGACTGAACAAGGTGGGAGATGACAAGATAAAAAAAAGTATCACTTGCTTTTTTTTGTTCATAAAGTAAAACTCTTTAAAACCATGAAATTATAATGATTGTCAAACACCTCTTGTAAGAAGTTTTGTTATAAAAATATAAAATTGCAATAAAATCCCAATTTGTCATGCATACAAACATCCCATCATGATTAATGAATTCAATAATAAAAATCTGTTGGTTGGGTTAGATTAAAATTATTTCTTTCACAATTTTTAGACTGTCAAGATTTAATGTATATTTAGAATCTTACTTTTTACGGTTTAAGAATTTCAAACCTCTGGGATTTTTGAACTTTTCAAGTATTTAATTAGTTGTCATATTTCTAATCTTTTCAAATTTCATTTTTCCAATCTTTTCAGATTTCCAAGTTTTCGGAGTTTCCATATTTTAAATCCCTACCCTTTCTAATTTTTTAGATTTCATAACTTTTGATGTTTCTATAATATATATTTTTTATATTTTTTACATTAATTAAAATTTTCTACTTTGCAAATTTCTCTATTTTCTATCTATTAATTAATCATTTTTTATTCACTAAAGTTGGAGTTAGCTACTTTCTATTGGGCTACACAACATTATCTTTGATATCCATTATAATGACCAAAGCATATTTGACTTATACCATTTTACTTCATGTAAATATACATGTTTGGTTTGCAATACAAAATGTTATCGTTTGAGCAATTCTCTCGCTCTCTCTCTCTCTCATATTTTGTTGAAGATGTTGGCAGTTGAAAGAGTCAAATAAATAAGAAAACTTTATATTGCAAACCAAGTCATCAAAGTAGTTACTTTAAATCTCATAATATTGTAATGATACATATTGTGAACTAAGTCATCAAAGTAGTTACTTTTGGACCTTTCACTAAATTTTCAAAGTCTCTCATATTCAATTAAAAACCTTTAAGTGCTTTCTAATTCAAACATAGCTAATACATTTAAATAAATAATCATGAAGTCCACAAACTATCTAAAATATTGCCTTCAAAATAAAATACATCATGTTATTTAAACTACGTGAACAGAGGTGTTGTCCCCTCGTCCAATCGTCCGATTTTCATCTGTGTTACAAGTGCCTACTGGCATCTCTAGCCGTTTTCATCTCCACCTCTCAGTGCCATCTCCGCCCCCATCTCCTCGCCGTTACTACCTCTACCTCCTTGCACTGACATCTCTAGCCGTTTTCATCTCCACCTCTCAGTGCCATCTCTGCCCCCATCTCCTCGCCGTTACTACCTCTCCCTCCTTGTTGTTTCTCTCTCTCTCTCTCTCTCTCTCTCTCTCTCTCTCCCTTCTTGGTTGGTTTGCTCAGGCGAATGCTGTTTGTTCATCCTGTCTCCCCCGATCGTCCGATCAACATTGAGCCGCTCGATTCATCCTCCAATTCTTCCGCTAACTTTCTTCCGTCAGCCATCCGTTCTTATAGAACACGTCGCATCCCACATAACACCATAGGCCCTGCATTATGGCCTCGGTGTATGCATCGGAGAATGACACCTCGTCCATGTAGAAAACACCGCTCTCCTCTCTATGCAAGGCTACAGTGTTGCCGTTCTAGAGGAGATTTGCTAGAGTGAAGTAAATAGGATATCTGCAGCCTATGAGACCTCTCCCCTACCTCTCGCCAGTTCATGTCAGTTTTTCACCTTCTCTGGACTCTGATTGGCTTCATGATTCTCCTCTTTCCCCGGCCAACGTCTTAACTTAACACGATAAGAGGAGTTGTCGCTAGACCCCTCAATGGTGACAATGGCTGGCCTTGGAGTGCAGTCCATGGAGTAGCTTTACCCCTTCCCCTAGGCTCTTATGCCTTTTCTTTTATATATGTGATTATATTTTTTTATCTACACTTCATCGTCCATTTTTTCATGGAGCAACTTTACTCTCTTTTCTTATTATTCTTAATAGGTTGGTCGTCAACTTTTGTACTCTACATGAAAAAGAGTCTTGACACACCCAAATACTACTTTGTAAGTATATAAGGAGACTTCACGATAATGTTAAAAATGTTTTCTCATTCTGTATATTTTCTTTTTTTTCTATATGCAGTTATCTTTTTTATGTTCTATTTGTTTTTCAATACCTTTTCTCTTTATGTGTACATTTGGTAATTGAGATGTCTTTAGTCACATATTACATTTCTCGTGTTTTTCTCTTTACATACGTTGTTAAATTTTTTTATCTTTACTTCTTCATTCCTTTTCCACCATAGGTTACTCTCTTTTCATATTCCTATCCCGCATTTCTCATTATATATGAGAAAGAAGTTAAAGAGTGATGGGTGGGGAATCCCAATTTATTATTCTCTTACCTAGCAAGAAGTGTAATAGAATTAGAGGTTTTAAAATTGGAAATAAATGTCTAACAAATGTGACTTTATTTTTTATAAATGCCAATCCAAATGCCCTGATTATATACTATGATTTAAACTTAGTTTTGTACCATAAATGACCTAGATATTTTATTGAAAGTTTCACTCAAAAGAAGGTAGCTATTTCTTATAATTAGTATTTTTTAAATAAATGAAATTTTTTAATTTTTTTGGTGAATGTAAGATAAAGCAACTGTATTAATATAATTTATAAAATTTAAGGAAGGACTTGAGTTGATTTGAAATTGATTCAAAATATGATTAAATCAAATTCATCTAATCTAACTTGCCACTTCTAGATTATGACCAAGGTAATCATATCTGAAAATTGAAAAATGTCAGTTCACATTATAAACCTAAAATGTCAAAAGTAAAAATAAAATAAAGTAAGATGTAAACTCTTAACTAAAAAGAAATTCTCAAATTTAAAATTTCTATCTTCGAAGTTTAACTGAAAATTTGAATTAGGCTTTGTAGACTCAATTAGGATTTGGAGCAATTTCTGTAGGTCTCAGTAGCGGACCAATTCGGAGAATTAGGCTTTGTAAACCCAATTAAGATTTGGATTAATTGTTATACCTAATCCAATTGGGATCGGGTGATGTTGTCATAAGATGAGTTTAGTTTAAGTGAAAATTAGACTAGATCTGAATGTTCGTTCCCATTCAAGTTCTTTCGTGTACCAAAAACATTTGTGCATTGTTATTGTTGACGCAAGAGGATCCCACTTTCTTTCTTTTAGGATTTTTTTTTGTGAAGTGGAAAGTTTGTTGGTCAGGTGGGACATATTAATGTTGTCAATTCGGAATTTACTTGCTATGAACAAAGTAAAATTTGAAAACATATTCCTCACTCACCTCTTTATATAACTTATTTGGGATGTATTCATGCATGGATGATAGTTTACCGTGACTCAGATTTTTGATGACTAAGTAAAAATTTTGTATCAAAAGCATGAGTGGCCTTTTTGTTACTCTGTGTCTAATTGACATAATATTTTTGTCCTACCTATTTTAGATTGATTTATGATAATTTATGTTGTAATATTTACTTCTTGCTAGGTTGTGGTGGATGTCTTCATTCTCCACATCTTATTTTGCTTTCAAAATTATGTTCATTTTCATTTGGAATGTATAAGTCTAGAAATATAAAAATATATCATAACTAATTAGAATCAATCAATGTTTACATTGGTTGCAAATAAATAAATATGATAATAATAATAAAAATAATAATATAAAAGGAGTGTTGTTTATAATATTATAATCAATCTTTATAAACGAAAGTTGTTAAATTCATATAAATGTCACTCAAATCAATGTCAATTTGATTACCGGTTTATGTGTATATTTGAAGAGTAAACTATAACATTTATAATTTAACTAATTTTTTATAATGTACTTATCTATCATAAGAATTTATCTCAATTATCCTATAAATTTATATATAATCGGTATATAATATATCATTCGAACACGTGTGAAGCACGTGATTTGACTAGTATCAATAAGTAGGGAAGCGGGAGACGGTGCCGACGAAGGTTCGAGAGTTTTTTTTTTAAATGTCGGTCATTACAAGTAAGATGTTTATTAATTAAAATTTCAATAAAAATGGTAGAGATATTGTTGATTCCAGTAATTATCGATTTATTCCTGATTAATAAAATCAAGGTATTATGATTTTGGTTCAATCGAAACCGTAACGACTTAACCTGTACCTTAATCCGAATCGAAAATAGGTAACATCATGATCGGGCTCATCTGTAACTCTAAATAGATAGGATCGGAGTTCAATTCAACCATTCATTTTGGATTTTTTATTTTTTTATGTTATTTTATTAAAAAAAACAGATTGTGAATCGATTTTTTATCCATAGTATTTAAAGAGTATATTTGTTACATGACTGACATGCACAACATGATAGACAAATTGGAGATCCTTGCACAGATAAAAAATTGATAATGGACAAGTATCTTTGAAAAAAAATTGTTTATTATTTATCCATCGTCGAGCCACATGTAAATGAGTTGAGATTAGTTGAGTTAGATGAGAGAAATCAGATGGGATACCTATATGATGTTGTAGATAAAGCGAAGTAAAAAAAAATCATCGTAAAAGTTACAATAAGTGGTGGAATATCATAAATGTCAGATGGAATAGAACATTAAACCGTGATTAGCACACAACAGATAAATCTCATTACTTTTAATTTAATCATTAGTTGATGTACAAATGTATGTTTTATGTCATATGAGACAAAAAAATTTTAAACCCCCAAATGCAATATTGAGGACAAATTTGCGATGATCATAAAGTCCTTAAGGGTATTGTATTTGCAATACAATGACTTTCAAGATCTCAGCGAAATAGATGTGAAGTTGAGTAAGAAGTAAGAAGCTTGTGTTTTCTTATTTTTCTATACATTGGAACACTAATAATTGGACAACTCTCAATTTTTAGATGCAATCCCTGAATAATAAGAGTTGAAATGTACTTAGATCCAAATATGAAATATTTATTTAACAAGATTTCTCCTAACATGTTAAAACAAACTCTCATTTTGTTTTATGATATTTGATGTTATTGTGATAGTAATATCATCTTCTATTGTTGTTTTTTTATAGCCAATACATGCGTACATGTCAACACAATAATTGATTAGAATCCACTTGCTGCAATTGTGATTCGTATTCTCAATCACAACACAAGTTTCTCCCGATGCGAAAGAAACTAAAATACGTTTAGCTTAATCTATACCAATAGAAAGAATATGCTAACATTTGATAGATTGAAGAAACTTATGTTCTATTATTATAACATGTGACTGGAAATAAAGAACATCGAATACCATTCAGAAATTCAAGGACAAATATTCACAAGATTTACAGACTGACCATATGAACAAAAAGCTGAAGCACAAGCGTGAACCACCTATTAAAGACGTTGGCATAGATTACCTTCCCTAGGATGAGCACCTACTTCCTACGTTGGTGGAGGAGAATGACGATAGAGCACCAACAAAGTTCAATATTGAAGAACATACATGGAATGAATGGGAACTTGATTATGTTGAGCTTGAAGATGAGCATATACAATAGGAAGTCTATATTACTCCATGTCTAGTCTCAACTTCAGTCCAAGCCTTAGTCTCACAAACTCCTAACAAAGACCACGACAAGCAGATTATGACATTTTTCACAACTGTAAAAACGTATATCAATGTGGTATAGGGATTGAAAGTTCTTCATTCAAAGTGCAAGAAAAAATAAAGAAGAGAAAGTTGAAAATCAGACGAAGACTTGTCAGTACAACATAGATAGTACACAAGCACCCTCCTTAGATGACGAAGAAAAATTTTATACCATCAACTCAACTGCAAAATGTGGGAGGTTCAAGTGGAGGTGGAGGAGAAGAAGGTGGAGATGGGGGAGGAGAAGTATGTTATAATATCAGCGCATGTACTGGTGAGACAACTATCGATGATTCAGGTTTGAGATAACATTTGAGTAATATAAGTCAACTTTGAAATCATGAATTTTTTATCAGTATACAATAAAAATTTATTTATAACTCTCTGAGGACTTCTAAACATATATTTCAACTACATCTCCAACATACAATGTTATGTATGATTTTACTCAGATGATCAAATTTTTATTTTCATACAAATATGGGTCAATCGTGACGAACATATCAACTTTGCATCCAAAAGTATACAATATACACAAAATGACAATGATGAAATCCAAATCCACAAATATTAGTGAAAGAAATATATGACATTTTATTACATGTCAATGCATTATTTGTATCGTGTTACATAAGTTTAATTAAATGATCATTGCCTTAAACTCTCTTGTATCTATTTGTCTTAAAGTCTCTTATACGGACATGAAACTGTATTAGCCGAGTTATTTTTATTTTAAACATTTTATGGAGGGTTCCTTTTCTGAATTTTTAATAAGTTTTATAATTTTTACAACAAATAAATAAATAAAAATTGACTAATCTAAACTAATTTTGGATCGATTTTTCTCAAAAAATCGGATGATTCCAACCGATTCTACGAGATTCATATCGGATTGGTACCTGTCAATTTGTGTACTGATTCTGATCCGGCGATCTTTGCTGGCAAGGCTTTCAAGACTTGTCTTCGCTGTTCACTCACGTGGAGAACGTCAACCCTCGGGAGGAGGCTCGGAACCTGTGATGGCTAGTTTGGCAACCATTTTATGGTCTATTTAGAAGGCTTGGAATAAGCGAAGCTTTGAAGAGAGTTTGGACAATCACGCCGGGTTCGTTTGTCGGGGATTGGTTGCTTGGTCAATACGATGCTCATTCGTTTTGATCTTTTATTGGTTATAACTTCCACAAATGGAGACTCTTATATACACGTGGTTCCAACATCGTATTCCAGTATTCAATTATCCACCCGAAAGCACAATATCTGATAAATCAAAAGCAGGAAGAAATCGGACCAAAACAAACCGCAGTGACGAAATGGAAAGACAGATCAGTTGAATATTGCACGAAAACACGTTAGAGATCCGAGGATGCATCTGCTGAAACGTCATTCTGGAAAGCCAGAGATAGAGAGAAATTACGGTACCATATCAATAAAGTTGAGCCAGTGGTAATCCGTTCACTCAGCACCGTCGATCGGTGCGTCGTTCCGAAGGAGGGTGTGAGGGGGAGTCGCTACGCGCTCGCGAAGGGGGGAGGAATCGGGGGAAGCGGACGCCCGGTATAGTTGTGGCGGCGGAACGAAAGCATTCTAGCCACTACGATTCATCGTTAATGCGGTGTTTGGTTACGTTTTTTTCTCTTTTTGATCTAAATTTTAAAAATAAAAAAGACGAGGTGTTTGGTTGTAATTTTTAATTATGGTCTCATTTTTAAAAGTGAGATACTCTATGTACATAATCTCTTCTGAAATAAAAACAAGACAGATCTTGTTTTATTTTTGAGATAGACGCGAAACGTGGAGACGTGACGCGAGACGTGGCGGGGGTTTCGCTAGGCGGTGCACAGGGGGAGGGGAGGAATGTCGCGTGGGGGGAGGCCTTCGCGGGCGGGGGTGGTGCGCAGGGGGGTTCGCTGGCGCTGCCGGGGGGGGCTTCGCGGGCCGCCACGGCCGGGGAGCACCGCCGCGGGGGGCGGGGGCGGTGTGCAAGGGGGGGGGGAGGGGCTTCGCAAGCGGGGCGGTGCGCACGGGGGGTGGGGCGGTGCCCGGGGAGGGGGAGGGGAGGAACGCCGTGTGGGGGGAGGCCTTCGCGGGCGGGGGCGGTGGGGGGAGGGGCTTCGAGGGCCGCCGCCGCCACCGGGGGGAGCACCGCCGCGGGGAGGGGGGGGGGGCTTCGCGGGCGGGGGCGGCCCGCGGGGGAGGGAGGCAGAATGTTGCAGGGAAGCAGACAACGCGGGAAAGGGCGGGAGGTAGAACGCCCTGGGGGAGTGCCGCCGCCACTGGGGGAGGGAGGCAGAGCGCGTCGGGGGGGGACTTTCTTTGGCCGCCGGGGGGAGGGAGGCGGACGATATTGCGGAAGAGTCTTCGCATAGTCGTAAACAAACACTACAAATACTACTGTTTAATTTTTAAAAATTACTATAATTTTGTCAAACACCAAATAATTAGATTGTTTTGATTTTAAAAATAAAATTGAGAAGTCAAATAATTTTGATTTCAAAAATAAGATTATCTTAAAATTAAATTATATAATGTTTCCAATTTTATATTTTATATATCTAAAATAAATTATATATTTTATCTCAATAAAGTGTCTGGTTGCATGAAAGAAATGGTTTTTATACGTATATTTTTACACTTTTTTTGCCAAAATTTCAGTTCTCGTTCAAAAAATTAATTCCACGTAGTTTCTTTAGATAAAAAGTTATATATTGTTAATTTCTTTTACTTTGGCCACTAGCCTTTTTCTCACACGTAACTCTCATCTTACAATAAATCATTTTTCGACCAAATATGACACCTTGAATTTTCACAGGGTGTTTGGTTGTACGATAATTAAAGTTTGTGTACGATTTCCACGTGCTTTGTAATAATTTTTTTACAAATAAGTGTCAGAAATTATCATAAATTTATATTCTAAATAAAATTTTTCATCGGACAAAAAAAACGAAACTCTATTTGTTATCTAGTGGTCCCTATTCTCTTTTGGTCATATATGGCTCTCTCTCTCTTTTGTCAAGTTTATTTATGTCATCAATTAATTTACATTTATTTTAATATAACTGGGTTGTATCAAAAAGTGTATAAAATATATTGTATAACCGAACATCTTAGTAGGCTACTACCTATCTTAGATTATATTTTAATGTATTTTTTTATAAGAAACACAAACATAGACAACAGATAGACGAACCACCTCGCTCGTCGAGTGTTTTGTATTAGAATATAACGGTATCTCTAATATATTTTTATTCATAACCTAAACATACACATATTTTTTTTAAAAAAATATAATTTTTTCACGACAAGATACAGTAAGTACGTATATCTCTGTTCAAATATTGCACGAAGCTATATTGTCGAAGCATGTCTCACAGGTTTCCATTTCCCTCCGAAAACCCAGTCGAGCCTTGTGGCTGGACCGTTGTGCCCGGTCTGTTATATCTTTAACACCAATAAAACCCAAAACGGTCCGGCCCAATTTTCGTCGCTAAACCCGCAAATGCTCTCCGGCCTCTCTCTGATCTAAACCCTGCTTTCACTTCTCGAAGAGAATCGGCTCTCCGGCGACCATGGCTCCATCTCAATCGGCGATACGAACGTTCGAGGAATTCCGCACAGTCCACGGCGTTCTCCTTGCCGCCTCCGGCCTCCCATCTCAGCTCCACGAGCAACTGTTCCACAAGCTCTCCTCGGAGACATTCGACGCCGGCAGCCACTTCGCCGTCGAGGCCTGTGAAGGAGGGAGACAGCGCCGCCTCATTCTCTCCGCGGAGCGCATGGCCAAGGGCTCCTCCGTCTTCCTTATCGATCACGCCTGGTCCTTCCGCCTATCGGACGCTCTCAAGCAGGTGGGCTGCCGCCGGAAATGATGAAACCGTGAGCTGTGTTCTGTTTGATTATTCTTTTAATTAGTTTGTATTGTTTAATGAGTGGTGCAGCTAAAAGAGGTACCGGGCTTGGCGGAGAGAATGGCGGCGTTGATGTGTGTTGACTCGGACGGAGGTGCTAACGAGGAGGAAGTTGGCGAATCCGAGAACTCGAGGGGGAAAGGAAGTAATACAGCAAGCATTATAGAAATTGTGGAGAGAGAAACCGAGAAGGTCAGGGCGAGAGGAAGTAATACGGAAGTTTGGTTGGAACTCGAGGGGCTTGGCATGGACGACGAGATATTACGCTCTCTGGAGTTGTCCCAAAGATTCCCTGTACGCTTTCCGCCCGTCACAGCTCGGTTGTTTCATGCCAAAACCCGTGTCAGACAATTGCCTTTTTTATGAGAATGTTTAATAAAATATTCATTGTGGTGATTCACTTGTGATCTGTTCAGTGATGCACATAGGGTCCGATCGCTAAAATTGATGATAATTGACCTATCCTATTTAATAGCAGTGAGTAATTCACAAGGATGTAAGCATGCGCTGAAAAAAAATAGAGAAATGAAACCGATGAGTGCTCCAAGGCCCACACAAGAAGGGGCTGAAGAGGATATAGGGGCTTGGAGGAGGCGGTGGAACCATCTTCTCTCTGGAAAGACTTGCTTCTTCTGCAGAGGCTGAAGCTGAGATCATTTCCAGTCTGGTGGTGGGAACTGGGAACAGCTGCAACTTGATGATGGACAAGGAGGACATGGATGGTGACAGGGCAGTAGGGGTGTGTAAGGCTCGTTTTGGTCCAGTTTTGGACTTTTTTTCCCAAAACCAAACCGATCCAAATCAGGTATTCTTTTTGGTTCAATTTGAGACCGAAAATTTATTTAAATACTCAAAACAATTTTTTATTTACATTTATATATTTTAGTTATAAATAATTTAAATAAATATCACTCTATTATAAAAATTGTATGAATATTAATTTTATAGTATTTTATATAATCGATTTAGTTTTGGCCTGGTTTGGTTTACTCTGGAAGACCTCCGAACTGATTGAATTAAATCAGTGGTTCAAAGTTCAAACTGAGCCAAACCGCACTAAATAGGTCAGTCAATTTGGCAGTTTGAACTGGGATCTTTAAGAACATTGAAACTTTGGTCAGGAGGGGGGCTTCACAGAGGTGGTAAACAAACTGCATTACTAGTATTTCTAGGAAACACAGAATTTAGAGGATCTGGCAGCTGAGTGTGAATATGATGCTAAAGTGGTGAAAAGAGCATTGGTTAAGGTCTACGAGATCGAGGGACATAAGGAAATGGGAGTGTTAGGAAAAACATGCAACTCCAATGAACATAGTCAGTCCCAAATCTCGATGTCATGACAAGAAGAAAGGAGAGAGAATATGAAACAAGCAAGAAGACAATCATTTACTTGGTTTGATGAGATGATGTGTCTTCCTACATTCAGGATGATAAGGAACCTTACTATGAATAAGGAATTACAAGGATGTATTTGGCCCCCATAAGGAACAAATCCTCTTACAAAGTCTCCCATGTTATAGAATAAAAACAATAACATCTCTTTTTCTTCTCTATTGATGGGCCTCATACTTCGGTGCCTCTTATCTAAGGTTGGGAAATCACATTCTATTTGGAAAATGAAACTCTACCCTATTCATCCACATAAATCACATCTTTATTTGCTTGTCCGAATAGTACACATACTTCAGCTCATGTTTTGCACTGGATAGTATGTTCAAGCCTTGTGCAGAAACATATTTCAGTTTTCTGCTCCACCTCTCTTGCTGCGTAGCATCAAGCTTCACACGATCATTGTGATCACCAATCCTCTTGTTGTTATACACCCCATATCCTCTGCAAGTCAATCATGTTAAAGCAGTGCCTGAATTTATTTATAGGAATAAATATTTTTGGCATGTCTTTTGCACAACAATTTCTCTTTTAGGATCATCATGGGCAAAGTGATACTTGATATTAGGGTGTTGTTTTTTTTCATGGTACATCTGATTTTCATCAAAGGCATGTGTTGCACCTGAAAAAGAAGAAGAAGAAGAGGATAGCTGCCCTTGCGCACACCTCTAAAGAAGAAGGGAGGGCTGGCTGGAGGAGAATAAGAGGAGGAGGAGGAGGAGGTCCAACAAGGAAAGAAGAAGAAGAAGATCTGCCGATTGGAGGAGGAAAAGAAAAAGAAGATGCATCGCCCATCACTGATTGGAGGAAGAAAGGAGGGCCGACCAGAAAAAAGGAAGATGAAGAAGAAAGGATGACTTATTGCCATGCAACTCTATGCCAATCAATCTCCAATTCCATACCTCCAAAATTCAGTGTGGCAGAATTTACCGGAGAGACCCATTTTTTATGGCAGCCAAAGAAGTTTGTCCATCATATTCTCAACACATTTCTTTCTTTCCAAGAGATCCAATGTCTTTGCTAGGTCAATGATGTAACCTCAAAAAATCCCTCCAATTTTAAAGATTTTGGTTTTGGAAATTCATTTTCCATTTGAATTTGGATTAGATTTGATTAGACCTTAGCATTGACTTTTTAGGAAAATAGATGGTATTCCATAAAAGTACTAACTAGGGTCAAAATTATATGTTGAGGTTGTTAGGTTCTTTGAAATTGATTTTGACCTCTCCCCGTCGGATGGTGCGAAGATCCGACGTTAATTACATCGAGATAACTCGAAAACCCTTGATTATCGTCGTAGCAATCCATTGAAATAGAAAACATGCATCCACAAACATAAACATTCACACATATAGACATAGGAGAAAGCAACCCCATGAACTTGGTGGGATGCATGCACTTAATGTGTTTTAGTTTAGTTTTGATTAAAATTGAGTTGATTTGAATTGAATTGATTAATTTTGAATTTGAGTTTTGATTTGCTTGATCGATTTGAATCTATTCATCTTAATTGAATTTATTTAAGTTTGATTCAATTTGGATTTGTTTGTTGATTTAAATTTGGTTTGAGTTTGAGACAGCTTGTTTATGGGTTGATTTAATTTCAGTTTGTTTTAGATTTGTTTAGTTAAAGTTAATTTGTTTTGAGGTTTGATTTAAGAAATTGATTTGGATTGAGTGAAATTAATTTAAATTTGTTCAAGCCAGATTTGGCTCGAAATGAAGTTTGTTTGGTTTAGTTTTGTTTGATTGAAATTAACTTGAGTTTAATTTAAGAGTTGGGTTTGAATTGAATTTTGATTAAAATTGAGTTTGATTTGAGTTTAATTTTAATTAGGTTGAGTTTGGTTCATTTGATTCATTAGATTAAATCTGCAGAGTTTGTGTTTCATGAATTTGACATTCTTTGGGTTTCTTTTATGGAATTTGTAAGTTTCAGATTTATGTAAACTGATTTGGGGTTTACAGCTCTCCAATTTCAATTTAAGTTCACATTTCAGAATTTTCTGTTTGCTACCTTAGCCTTTTCAGATTTTTATCTCCGAGTGCGAAGTTCAGATCCGAAATTCAGATTTTGAACCTCCAGAAAAAGTTCAGATTTTAAATCTTCAGTTCTCAGATTTTTGGAGTTCAAATCTCATGTTTCAAAACATTTTCAGATTCTGCATATTCGAATTTTCAGATTTGGAGCTCTTCAGATTTGAGATTACGAACTGCAGCTTCTTTTAATTTTCAGATCTTTCGGTTTTCCATGTTTCAGATTTCACAGATTTGTGAGTCCAAAATGGTTTTTACACTTTAATTGCAGATTCAAATTTCCAGATTCTGTGTGTCCCAACTTTCAGAGCGCCCTTTACAGACTTTACAATTTTCAGAATTCCCTTTTTTTTATAACTTCAAAATTTTTAGATCTCGAATTGCAGGTTTGATTTGGATTTGATGAATACCATTAAAATCTGTTTTGATCGAAAGATTTAGATTTTCTGGTTTCAACCTCACAGATTCTATTCATTCTCACACCTAACGGATTTTTCATGTTGGAATTTCAGACTTATTCTCGGCTGCAGGTTTGAGCTTCAAAGTTTGTAGGCTTTGATTTCAAATGATGTTCTAACTCTCAATATTCACATTCTGGACCTTCAGATTTTTAGATTTCAAAATCTTTTGCTTATGGATTTAATTGAGAGTGTTTTGATTGATTGTGCGAAGATTCAGATTTTAGACTTACAGGTTTTAAAATTTTAAAGTCTTTTACAGGTTAAGAATTTTCAGATTTATTTGAATCATTTGTTAATTTTTTTGTTGTCTTGCATTCCATAAATTTCATATGGTTGTCTCTCCTTGTAACATCAATCTATGTACCGAACATGAATTTTCATTTGTTTTCCTCAATATGAGACATGATTTACAACTTGATCAGAAATCTAGTCTCTTAAGTCTTTGATGAACATGAAACTTGCTTGATCAATTTGAGATGAAAAAGCACCCGGTCTTTGATAGACTTGTGGGCATTCCTCCCATTGATTTGAGATTGAGCACACCCGGCTTTTGATAAGCTTGTGGGGATTCATCTCATTGTCTTGAGACTGAACATATCCCGATCTTGTAGGAAATTAGCTCATATCTATCTTTATGGCTCCTTCATGAGTTGATGAACTGCTTGCTGCACTGGTAAGACATTGGGGTCTGCTTTTATAAATCTTTGGATGTCTACCTTAAGAAGAGGGTCAAGAGGTGGGTTTAGAACCAGCCTCCTGGTTTCCCTTTGTTTTGAATTCTTTTAAGTTGAGCCGAAGCCATGAGGTGGGTTTAGAACCGGCCTTATGCTTGCCTCGGTTTGTTTGAATTAAATGGATTTTTATTTAATTTAAATTGACTGTTTGTTTTATTATTATTTTTGAATTAATCATGGGTCAGGAGGTGGGTTTAGAACCGGCCTCCTGGTTTTCCAATTGTTTTGAATTCTTTTAAGTTGAGCCGAAGCTATGAGGTGGGTTTAGAACTGGCCTTATGCTTGCCTCGGTTTGTTTGAATTAAATAGATTTTTATTTAATTTAAATTGAAGGATTTGTTTTAAAAGAAATTTCTTTTTTTTAATTTCCCTGCTTCCTCCGCAGGAACATTTGGGCCTCGAAGGCTCATCGCCGCGGCTTCCTTAATGGGCCTCGCCGCTGCCTCTCTTCCTCTTTTTTTTCACATTTTTTCCCCGGTGGTCCCCACCACTTTAGTTGACCCGCGGGTCAATGCCTTCCGCGGCTGCCTCCTCTTCACGCACGCGCGCGGCCTGCTTTTCTTTTTTTTTTCTTCACTTTTCCTTTCGGTGGGCCCCACCATATGCCACGGTGGACATAAGTTGGGGGGGGGGGAAATAATCCCCCCGACCTCTTCTCTTCACGGCGAACAGCTCCTCTCTCTCGGCACTTGATCATGGCGGAGGTGGCTCCCGGAGGGAGGGGGTCCGGCGACGGCGGTTCCCGGAAGGGGTTCCGGCGACGGCGACGGCGGCGGCAGCTCCCGGAGGGGGGTCCGGCGACGGCGGCTTCGGGAGAGGACTCCGGCGACGGCGGCTTCGGGAGAAGACCCCGGTCTCTCTCTCTCTCTCTCTGTTTCTTGCTCTCACGGCTCCTCCTCTTGGATCCCCTTCTCCTATAGCCTTGACCATGCTTATATAGGCCTCGACGGTCTCCCACCCTCGCTGGGAAACCTCCTGCTACAAGGATTTTAGCTCCGAGACGGACTCGGAACAACCCCGAAGCACACGGGATCCACTTGCCTCCTTTCCTTGGCTCACACGGACTCTCTTTTAGGATGGTTGGCCTTGCTTACCAGGACTCTTACCACCGGAGTTAGTCTCGGAGTGGAATCTGATCGGGAATCCAATCTCGATCTCTTTCTTTCATCGGAATCTTTCCCCTTCCGATTATTTCCTTTTATTTAATGTTTTTGATGACGTGGTCTTCTCCAAAACAGGCCTGTCGTAAGGCATAAATGGGCCAGAATTGGTATTCCAATGGGTCCATTTGGCACTTATTAAACCCCTTTAATAATATGTTTACTCGACCAACAAATTGGCCTTGAAGTGGGCCTACTCTAAAACAAAGCTCATTACATGCATGGAAATGAGCTCAATTTTAAAAAAAATCGGTGCCAACAGTCAACAATCTCTTTCTCTTTAAGATTCTTCCTGATGAAAGCAAAGATCTACTTTGTGCTGGTATCCCAACAGTTGCAGACCTTGACCAGTGCATCACAGCTGAGGCTATAAAGGGCTGGGTTAAGCTTGGCCAGCGATGCCTCTCAAATCCAGTGATCCTGTCAAAAAAGTGTTCTCTTGCCATTGTCCAGTGCAATAACAGAGGTAAACCAAAGAGATCCCAATTGTGAAGGATACCTTCCATAAGTTACAAACTCTGCATGTATCCTTGAAATCAGGCAGGTCCCATCAGCTCCTATCCTGTACTTGGAGCAAACTATTTTGGTCCAAAGTGCATTGTTACTATGATTCAACTTCCAGAGCCTCTTAGATAACAGAGCATTGTTGATCGCATCCCAAGGGACGATCCCCACTCCCCTCTTTTCAATCGGTAGACCTTTCTTCTCACCACTGTCATGCCAAAAGAACTTAACTCTTAAGGCTTCTGGCTTATTGCATATCCCCTTAGGCACTTCGAGTATAGTGAAAATATAATGGGATACTTTTGGCACTGTTTTGGAATGGGCCCATCTGCCGCCTGAGCTTAGCATTCTACTTTTCCATCATTGTAATTTGCTCTCAATCCTCTGAATCATCCCTTGCCACTCACTCTCCCTCTTCGACCAGTTTGCATGCATGATTCTATTTTACCAGATGTAGACCTTTCTTCTCACCACTGTCATGCCAGAAGAATTTAACCCTTAAGGCTTCCAGCTTATTGCATATCCGTTTTGGCACTTTGAGCACAGAGATAAAATATAACGAGATACTTTGCAGCATTTTTGTGGAAAGGACTCATCTGCTTCTTGAACTTAGAATTATAATTTTCTATTCTTGTAACTTTTTCTCGATCCTTTGAATTATCCCTTGCCACTCCAATGCTCTTATCTGACAATGGTAGGCCAAGGTACTTAAGGTAGGATAGTCCATGACATTTCTAGGATTCCCCTCAGCTAAGGTTTGGTGGATTCATCAATATTGAGTCCTATAACTTCACATTTGTCTTTATTGATCTTCAAACCTGTTATAGTCACTGTTTGCAAAATCGGTTGATCCGGATCGGCGACCGATTCTCAAATTAGATCGGCCATTGTCGATCTGATTCCCACTCGAACTATTTATTCGGCCGGGACTTTTGGCCGGATCGATCGGCATCGACTGATCCTACTGGATCACCGATTCTTCATAATTTGGAAACATACGGAATTGGATGATCCGGGACCCGATTCCGGACCAATTTCTGACCGATCACCCCCTTTTCGAATCTCCCCCACCCTCAGGATTCCAGCTCCTCACCTTTAGGCAAGGATCGCGGGATCGGAATCGGAATCGGGATCGGTGGGGGATCGGATCGGATCGGACCGATTCCGACCGATTCAATAGAAGAAAATCGATCCAGAATCGGTAAGAAAAAAAAGCAAAAAAAAAAAAACGATCCGATTCCGATTCCGGCCGATTCTGGACGATCCGACTGGAATAGCAAAAAAGAAAAAAAACGATCCGATTCCGATTCCGATTCCGGACCGATTCCGGATCGATTCCGACCGATTCCTACCGATTCTGACCGATTCCGCGGAATTCATGCCGGAATCGGTCCTTCCGCATCCGATTTGATTCCGGAATCGGTCGGAATCGGTCCGATTCCACCGATTCCGTAAACAATGCCTTTAGGGCTCCCCTTCGGCGGTTTCTTGCTCCCCCTCCAGCGATCCTTGAGGTCACCCTGCGATCCCCCTCCTCGCCCCCCTCAAAGAGGTAATTTTTTCTCCCCATCCCCGATCCCCCTTTTCCCCGTCCCCCACTTCCCAGGGGGGTCCCCTTGTCCCTGATCCAGGGCCAATCCAGCTGATTCCTTTGGGAATCAGTCCCATATCGGTTCTCCATGCCGATCTGATCTGGGAATCAGTCAATCCCTATCCGGATTTGGATCAACTGATTCTGCAACTCATACACTGTAGAGTAGAGCCACCCACCCACTGTACCCATGTGACTCCTGCTCCCAATTGCCTGTATGATGAATTTTCATACATGGCTGGTAACATCCAACTGGGAAAAATCTTGTGAACATTTTCTTTGCAACAGCCGAACTATTGGCATATGGTCGGCCTATAGTAGACCGGTTCAGCCAGTTCAACTCAGTTCAGACTAGCTCCTCCATGCTAGACTGCTCAGCCCAATTCATCCGGCTCAACCCAATTCAGCCCAGTTCTGACAGTCCCAGTCCAAAGCTGTCATAAGTCAACTCAGTGGATTTCGGGCAACTACTGTGGAACATATTTTATTTAGGGTAATATTTTCTAAACAGTTGGACATCAATCATTGATGATGGCAGATTGGTTGGGTTCTATTTTACTTCAGGGATTTTCTCCATGTACGCTATTTCCTTTTCTTCCATTAACGTGTTCTGTGACAGGTTGTGCACAGAGTGCCAACATCAGTGTAGTTGTCTAATACCCATGTAATCCAAGATATGAAGTGTTTCTTTGTTTAACTAATGAGGATGACATTGATCATTGTTGGCACCGAACAAAGTTCAAATTTTATTGGACTGGGGTTTAGTCAAATTCCATGGAAGATATGTCTGACTTTTTATGAAGTCAAGAGTTCATTAAAATAAGAATGACAACAATCAAATGAAGTGAATCCATTATTTAGGTCCAATAAGTTTAACAGGCATGATATGATTGATATGGAGAGCCAATATTGAATATCATACTTATAGTGCCACATATGTCAGTGAAGGAGTCCAAAATGGTAAATTCTATGCTTTATGTTTATTGGGCCCAAAATGGGCCCAGATGGCATAATTTTTATATCTCATATTTCTTGGGCCAAGAATGTTTAGAAATGAGCTAATAAGTCAAATACTACAAATGCTTTAGTTATCAGGCCGAAGGATGTCAGAAAATGGGCTCAGGCCCTGAAGTCACCATATTTTATACTAATTGGAGCCAAAATGTTAGTAAAGAGAGCTTGGATGACAAATCTGACAAATATCGAAATTACTGGGTCACATATGTCAAAAGGTGGGCCTAGATGTTAAAATTTTATTTTTGACGCTTATTGGGTCCAAAATGACCGAGATCAGGTTCAATAACAAAATGATGGTGGCATATGAAACGTTTGAGTCAGTGATGATGGAAGTCATACTCAGATCGGAAATCAAAACAATATTCAGCAAGTTATTTGCAAAAGACCAATTTTTTAGGTTTTCTAAAGCATTTTTGGATAAAATACTCAATGAATAAATGATGATTGGGAAACTGATTTGGGTGAACCAAAATGATATTGGAACACCCGGAACACTAATCAAAGAATGATCTGACCAATAAGAGTATTTTTATATTTTTTTCGCGCATGGATTGACCAAATTATCTCGGCCATTGATATCAAGATCTTATAATTTGATGGATGAGATTTATTGAGACAGATTAAAATAATTCCACTTTGATCATGAGGCAATTTAGGTGTCTAAAATGATGGGTTATGAAGATGTATGAAATCAGGTACGATCATGGCTCAATTTTGACTTATATCATGGTCGTTTTGGCATTTATTTATTAGTCATAACATGCTGGGTCTAATGTTAAATGTGGGCATCACATTGACCCTAAAAAATGGTGAGATAAAGGAGCAAAATGCCAACGGCTAGGATGTGAGGATGTGATCTTAATCTTAGTAGTGGATCCAAGATAGATGGCCTAGATGTGTTCATCACTTAAGTTATGGATCTTGGCTTATTGGGTCTTTAATGGTAATGGATCTCACTTATAATGAATGGCTAGGATTGGATGAGCTGAGGATCAATCCTCACCATTGGATCAAGGAGGATTAAATATCCACCCTCAGATCTAGCTCCTTAGGATAGGGACTAAGGTCAAAAGACCTAGCTGCACACCTCACTCTCACGAGAACGGATCACCTCAGTTCCCGGGTGGAGGGAGTACCCTCAGTCCCTAATAAAAAAAGGCCATGATACCAGCCACTTTAGTGATGAGTAGTGGTTAGTAAGGCGTCGGTAGCAGTTCAACCCCATCGGTAGCTGGTTAATAAGTCAGTGAACCGTTACTAAACTGCTACCGACGTCTTACAAGCTCACTATCGAGCTTAATACAACTCGTTACTGATGGGTAGTGAGTTAGTAAGGCGTCGGTAGCGGTTCAGCACTTTTCGGTAGCGGTTCACCAAACTTATTATTTGAACCGCCACTTAAGTTAGTAAGGGTCATGGCCAATTTTCATTGGGGACTGAGGGTATTCCCTCCACCGGGGGCTTGAGGTGATCCGAACTCCACTCTCACTTTCTCCCCATGTGAGCGCCTCCTCTCACTTTCCCACGAGTGCACCTTTCCTCTCCCACTTCCTGCTATCACGTGGAGGCCATCTGGATCCGAGCAAAAAAGAAGGTGGCCATGAGGACTTCTTATGTCTGTGGTGAGAACCCTTCGGCGGAGGGGAGATCCCTCTTCCTACTGCTGTTGCTGCACCCAAGCAAGAAGAGGAGGAGAACTGATACTCTGGCTGCTACGCCAAGAAGAGGAGAAGAAGCCTTCTCTCTGTTGCTGCTACGCCAAGAGGAGGAGAAGAAGAAGAAGAGAGCACCCTCTCCCCCCTGTTGCTGTTGCTAGGCTAGGAAGAGGAGGAACAAGGGCTACGGCACTTCCCATTGCTGCTGTGCACCAGAGAGAAGAATGGGAAGCCACCAAAGCAAAGGAGAAAGAAGGAGAACAAGGGCTACAGCTCTTCCTGCTGCTGCTGCGCACCAAAAGAGAGGAAGGAGAATCCTCCAAGGAGAAGAAGAAAAGGAAGAAAAACTTCCTGCACGACTCCCTCATCTTTCTCTCTTTCAGAAAAAAACATCTTTTCATTGCATAAATTAAATCAAGCCTTACAGGCCCTGCAGCACACCTCTCCTGTGCACCCCCAAATCACCTCGGGTCAGCCCCTGTTTTGACCAGATATACTTTTCGAAATCACCCCATAACTGGCCTGAAAAGGACCCTCAGGCCTCAGCCAAGCCCCTGTTCGGACCTTAAATTGGCCCTGTTCTGACTGTAAACCGGTAATAAAAGAAAACATGTCCGACCCTCATTCAGAGCCTGATATGCCTTTCTAACCGTGCCCCGTTTCAGCCTGAAAATTTCCTTGAAACAGGCCCTAATCATCTCTTTGAACAGCTCCTCAAGCCTGTTCTGTAAGATTCCTCTGTTCAAACCCTTTCAGCAGACTCCAAAACCCACCAAAAACTCACAGTCTGACCACCTATCTGCCCCTTAGGAATCTGTCAAAATCTCTCTTGTTTGAAGCTTAAGACAGACCCTAATTCTCCCCAAAACTTTCATCCATTAACCCCCCCCCAACCGGATCCTTCCAAGAGCTACAAGGAAGACTGTGAAGAGGCTGTCCAGGCCTAGGTGAGAAGCTAGCCACCACCCACCAGGGCCCTAAATCTATGGGCCACCAGGGCCTAGGAGAAATGCTTGGAGTGCCTATATCTCAAGACTGAAGAGAAGACATGGCAGGCCGCCTGGGCCAAGCAAAAAAGACAAGAAAAGGATCAATGCCGGACATGGCTCAAAATGACAAATCTATCTTTTAAGGAACTTGAACAAAAAAAAAATTCTAAGAGATTAGCCTATCGACATAGGCCCCTCATTGGACAGACACATGGGCATGCTCCCGTTGTGTTTGATACTAGACAAGGAAAGAGGCATGCTCTCATCTTCCACTGATCCTTCCCCCGATTTAGGGAGTATCAAACTCCATCTACAAAGAGTGGGTAATCCCATTTGTCCAAGGGAAGGTCATGCCGAAATTCCCTTAGGTTAAAATGAGGAAAATACCAAGGAAGGATGATTCCCTGCCCATCAAGCGCCAAGGAAAATTTCATCAATGGGAAACATGGCATTTTATGCCTCCCAAATGTAATTTGCGTTCGAATTTGTCAAGAAATGAAAATTTTGAATTTTGCATGTAGTGAGTGTGATTGGTAGCTTCCGGAGAGTCTCATAAACTTAAAGGAATGTGAGAAAATATAGTAATTTAATAAATCTGAAAATACTAACAATCTGGTTAAACCAGTCAAACATAAAATTTTCAACTAATTTTTTTTTCAGATAATTAAAATCTCAAAAAACGATTTTTCTAAAACAAGACCAATGAAAAAGTAAATAAACCAAATCAATCCAATAAAATGGAAATAACCAAATAAAACCAAAATACTCTAAATAAGTCCAAATGAGTGGAGGAGAAATTTTCTAACTCAAAAATAATTTTTAGATGATTAAAACACATAAAAATGAGTTTTCTAAACCAAAACCTGATTAATGGACAAATAAATTCAATAAAATTGAACATACCAAATCCCAAACATGTTAATCCAATCTAAGTGAAAAGAAATTGTCAAACTGAAAAATAATTCTCAGATAATTGAAATGTCAACAAGATAATTTTTTTCAAACCTGAAAAACAATTAATAGACAAATAAACCAAATAAACTCAATAAACCAGAAAATAAACAACTAAGGAAAGTGACCAAAAAGACCTAAAATAAATTGAAATTCTCAAAAAAATTTAAAAGTTGCTAAAAGATAAAATCTATTTATTAAAAAGAAAAATAAAACATAAAATAAATAAAAACTGAAGCCAATAAAAAACTAAATCTGAAAGTCAACAAAATTAACAAACCCCAAAATTCGAAAATGCACACATTCTGAAATCTGAAATCTCAAATAATGAAAGTCTCAAATGTCAAGTTTTGAAATCTGAAACAAAATTCCAAATCTGAATATCTGAAAGCAAACAAAAAAGAACAAAACTCAAAAATCTAAAACAGGAATTGAAATTTCTAGAAATCAAATCCAAACTCAAAGGAAATTCTCAAATTGGAAATCTCAAAACAAAAAAACAAGGCCTCAGATCAGAAATAAAAAACCCAAATTAAAAAATCCATCAAAATTTAACCTCTAATTGGAGGTCCTTAAATCATCCCAAATCTGAAAGATAAGTCCGACAAAACGAAAACCAAGAACACTAAAAATTGCATTAAGCCAAAACACAAAGAAAACAAACGTAAAACAAATCTTAACAATAAACCTAGCTTAAATCTCAAATTAACTCGAAACAACTCAAATCATATTTGACACACAAAGTTTACACTTTCTCAAGTGTATGGGGCTATACTCTCATGTGTTTATTTTGTGGATGTATGTCTTTTATTTAAAGATTGCTATGGTAGTTAATCAAGGGTATTCAAATCATTACTCAATATAATTAACATCGGATATTTGCATAATCCGCTGGGGAGAGGTCAAATAAATTTTTTTAAGGAACCTAAAACCTCAATGCCTATTTTATACATATCACTAAAACTATTTAATACTCTTATAGAATACCACCTATTTTTCATAGTTGTCAATTTTAACTTTCGAAAAATGTATGAATTTAAAATTTTAAAATTTTAAAAATCAAGGTTCCACAATTATCATTTGGCAGTGTGGTCTTAAGAGCGACTAATGTCAAATTGTCAATATATCAGAACAATTCAGCATCATTAGTGTTGGGGAGTTGTAGTCAACGTTAAATCCTTGGTCTTAGTGGAAAGAGGTTTGGAATCTATTCTTCCTGGAAATTTTGTGGGCCACATGGAATAAAAGAAACTAGTGGATTATCAAGAATCAAAGGGGTAACATCCAATATGTTTTGTCTCATGTTTATTGTTGGTCTGAATTTGGTGTTTTGTGCATTTCAAGATTTATCCTGATGACAATTTCTTGAAGGAGAAGGAAAAGGTTGGTTGAAATCTCTATCTTAATAGAAGAAGGAGAAGCAAGTTCTTTCACCTCTTATTATCTTAGTAGGAAGGTGTAGGAATATTGCTCTTTTTTTCTTTTTTAATTTTTAGTTATCCTTTGTTGCTTGTACTGTCTTCATATATAAAATTTGATTGTAAGGTTCCGCTTTGGACCACCTTCGAAAAAAGTGAATTCTGTGACAGCCTGTTGTCATCTTTTTTTTCTTTTTAGGAGGTTGTTGATTCTGATCTGTGTCCGGCTGTCAGTCAATTCTACAAAGCATGGTTTTGAGAACCTGAGAAAAGTGGCTATCTATGAGGCAATATTTAGAGGGCAATAGTTGAGCATATAGAAGTTTATGTGTTGTTTTGTGTTATACAATATCTTGAATGGTCTTAATGTCCAGCAAGAAAATATGGAAAGAAGGGGAGGCAAGAAGTCTGGTTTTACCTATTGCAGGAGCAGTTGTGATTAACAACTCTATTCTGCTTTCTGGACTCTGGAACTGGAAATTCTTCTAGTTACTTTTCTTCTTTAGTATTGTTCTTTTTTCTTTTTTCACTTTGGTGAGCAGGGTGTCTTTTTTATCTTGGTAGAATTTTTTGTATGATTCTGTTTGTTGTTTCATTTTCTGTGGATCATGTGCCTGTCTGGACACCATCAAGAAAGAGAGAAAAGAATCAAGACTGGTCATGAATAAGGATGCAAATGGAAATTGATATTCTGATATTTTGATCCGATTCTGATGAAAATGAATGGACTCAAAACATATTTTTGTATTCTTTAAGTTATTAGAATTAGATATTCTGATAACTTATCGGAATCGAAATTGGAAATTGTCAATTCCGATTCTGATAAAACTAGCATATAAAAATTAATATTATAATGATTAAAAATTTAAAAATATAAATTATTAAAATTATGGTATATAAATACTAAAAAATAAAAATAAAAATTTAAACATATTATATAAAATGTAATAGTAAAATGAGATTTATTTGCTGATTTTTAAAATAAAAATTATATGTTATAGACTTTGAAACATATCGGATTATTCCGATTCTATTAAGGGAATTGGAATGAAATCAGAATGCTATGGTTCCGATTTAATCGGATTCAAAAACAGAAAATACAGCTACCGAATATGACTCGTTTGCAGCCCTAGCCATGAAGTAATGACTTTTAATCTTCTACTTTCTTTGCTATGAATATTCTTCATTTTTATCATGTGATAACTGATTATTTAAATGTTCTAATCTGGTCAGAACATTCAATTAGTACTTACGTAAGATATTTGGTTTATATTTTCTTGTTAGATTCACCATTATTGTAGATTATTCCTGATATTGATTTGGTTATTTTCATTATTCTGATTATTGGTCTTATCTTATGGTTGTGTTAGAATTTGGTCGCTCTTAATTTATGGGGAAACGAGCTTCATGATGCAGAAAAAATTGTTGAGGAGTTGCTGAAATGTAGAAACCTTAAGGCAGTTTGGTTGAATGAAAATCCTGTCCTTGAGAATGGGTAAGTGCGATGGTCATTCTTAACACAGAACTGCAGAAGTTTTCATCTCTGTTGCTGATGTTATGTGAAAAAATTTATTCATAAGTATTATTTCAAGTAACAACTAACAATATGAACTGTTGTACCTGTAAAAATTTCTTGTAAATAGGCATAAGTACTTCCTACGTGGCTTCAATGTGCATACAACTGCTTGCCTGAGTTGTGATTGGGGGGCGGGGGGCTATTCAGGAAGAATCAATGCTTATTATTTACATATACTGATTGTACAATCCTTTTTCCAATGGCATGATTTTTGTGTTGTTAGTTTACCATAGTTTAGTCAAGTTCCAAGATAAGTAGAACTAAGACAAAATATATGTATTGAAAATATAATGAAAGCCAAAGAGAAGATCGGGAATTAGTTTGGATGAAGTAATATTATCTTAAATTATTCAGTTTAAATATCTTCGTTTAACTATTCAAAAAGATAGGGAATTTGATGAGGATGTTAACCATATGATTAAAGCAGAGTGTATGAAGTGGAGATTGGCTACATGTGTTCTATGTACTTGCAGGATTCCACTAAAACTGAAAGAAAATTTTTATCGTATTATTATAAGACTTGCAATATAATATATAGTAAACTTTGGACAATAATAGGGTGTTTGGCAGCGTTTTTAATTTTAAGATAACCTCGTTTTTGAAATCAAAATTATTTGACTTCTCAATTTTATTTTTAAAATCAAAACAGTCTAATTATTTGGTGTTTGGAAAAATTATCATAATTTTTAAAAATTAGATAGTAGTGTTTGGTTATGACCAGCGACTCTGCGAAACTCTCTCGGACTCCCTTCGCAGAGAGAACCTGCAGCTCCACGAAGGCTCCCCCACAGTGTCGTCCGCCTCCCTCCCCCCCGCGGCAGCGGCGCTCGTCCGGCCAGCAAAAGACCGCGTCGTGGTCGGCCAGCGAACCCCCCCCTCCGCAGTGGCGTCGACGTCCGCCTCCCTCCCCGCCCCCCGGTGTTCCGCCTTCCTCCCCCCTTGCAGCGGTGCTCCCCCCGGCGGCGGTGGCCCGCGACCCGCTCCCTTCCCCCGCCAGCGAAGGGCCCCCCCTGGCGGCGGCGCCCCCCGCTAGCGGAGCCCCCCTCCCCCCACCGGCGGCGCCCCCCCCGGCGGAGCCCCCCGCCAGCGAAGAGCTTACTTTCATCACTAAATGGTGGATTATAATCACTAAATGGTGGATTATAATATAAGAGCTTACTTTCATCAAATACTAGGTGGCTGATAATTTGCCATTTTATGTAGTAATACTTACACGAATGGACTCTTCTCATTTCTATAGTAATTTTTGCAAGAAGGAAGAAACTGAAGGCTTTTGTTGAAGACATTGTCTCATGCATAATAATTTCTGTCATATTCTTTCTCACTGTTTCTTGTTATATGTTCATGTCAGCAATAATTATATTGCCAAAGCAATTTTACAAGGCTTGCCACACCTGGAAATTTATAATTCAACTTTCACTAAAAAGTATGGTCAATGGGCTTTGGGATTTTGTGGTGGGATATACGGGGCAGACAATGCTGAAGATTGTTCATCCACTAAGCCGTTGGAAGCTGTTACTTCACTTGATCTATCAGATAGGTGCATCAGCAAATTATCGGATACGGTAACTGATTGCTTTTCTTTTGGTAACATGTTTGAAATGGTTTATATATTTTGTAAAGGATTTGCAATATGCTTATATGTTATAGATATTTTTTTGTTTCACTTTTTTCACACTTTATTTTATGATTTTTATATTTCATTTATCTATTGAACTATAATTTTTTATGTTTACTTATTTTCCCCGTCAATACCAGGCCTTTTCACCTTCAGTGCTGCCGAGACTCTCACAATTAAATCTTCGAGGGAACAGTCTAGACCAAAATTCTGCTGATGACTTGCTACACCAACTTAGTGGATTTACTTGCTTGAAGCATCTGGTGGTAGTGTATTATGGAAAATATTGTTTTCACCTCTGAATCAACTGATTAAGCAACTGTTTTGATATGTGTTAGACTTTTGTCAATCTTGCAGGTAGACATTCCGGGCCCTCTGGGATGTAGTGCAATCAAAGTTACCAAGGCATTTCCAGGCCTCTCTTCTCTGAATGGTGTTAGTACATCGGACATTCTAAAAAGTGGAAACTATGTAATTGATTCCACACTTCAGCCACGTCTACCACAATGGAAATCTGATGAACCTTTATCCATTCGGGTGATTAATGCAATGTGGCAGTATCTGATGACTTACAGACTTGCTGATGAAGAAAAAATTGATGAAACTTCTGTATGGTATGTAAACATCATGCCTTTGTTTAATATCTTAATCGTATGTGATATAAGAAATGCTTGTGTAAGATATGGAAAGGTAATTATCATGTTTTCTGAGTAATTTGGTCTAATCAGTTTTTGGGTCTTCTGTTCTGAGTCAACGTTGTGTCAAATATAGATTTCTATGTACTCTACCTTGTGAATGATTGAAACATTCTCTTGTTAAGCCATGAAGGCTGGATAAAGAATGCAGGATTGGATCAACCAGTGCCAATCCCAATTGGTATTGGCTGGCATTGGCCAGAATCATCCTCTGGTCAGTTGATCCTGGTAATCTTGGATGGTGTGCTGCAGGCAGTCCTGCATCCATAAGGCTGGATTTCACAGGGCTAAAAGTGAAGTTGGTTATCTCATACTTGACAGACTGATCTGTGTTTCTGTGCATACACATTATGTGTTGACTGTTGACCATTTGAAAAGTACTTGTGTGAAAACATAACTTCAATCACCTAACAATTTTGCTATTTTTTTCAGATGGGCAAATATGTGAGGATGCCCTCAGCATTTAATGTCTTGATAATTTCTAATTGTCTCGACATCTTATCTGATTGATATGTCTGACGTGTCAATTGCTCCATCTTGTTTAGCCTTTGTTGTAACTTTAAATTGATGGCTGATTCCTACAAACTGTTGGAACTATATCAGGTATGTAATGGACGAACTGGGTTCATCATGGCGACATAGTGATGAACCGAACTTCAGAGTGGCTCCTTTCCTGTTCATGCCAGAGGGAAAGCTAGCATCAGCTGTAAGGTGCTCTTTTTCCCATGACGTGTAGCTGCACATTGGTGGTCTTATTGTTTTTTCACTTCATTTTTTTGTTTCTATTTTATTATTCATCTCCTTTGAAGATAGATTTTAGCTTGTTATCTCTGATTAGATTTGTCAGGAAATTTTCTTCTCTTGGAACATTAACAATAAAAGGCATATGCTCGGGTTATATTACTGTCGATCTCTACGGACTATTACTCAAGCCTTTAATGCATTTATATGCTATGCCCACTGCAGTCACCAGGTTACATCAATAAATTCTTATTTTTAAAAAGTGGATGGTTGTCTTGATGTAGAAATAGAGAAATACTTAGTAATTAGTAAATGTATAAGCAAAAGAAGAACCCCTCCCAACAATTAATAAGATGAATGGATTTGTCACCTTTACTACAGGACAGTTGTTTGCTGATTCTTTGATTGCAACGCATTGGTGTAACCTCAAAATTTTAAAATTAAAGAAAATTCTATGTTCTTCCTTGTTAGAAAGGAATTTCTTTTGTTTTATTTAGTTTTTGACAACTATGAAAATATATGGTATTCCATATGAGTATCAACTAATTTGGGTGGTATGTGTATTTAGGAACTTACAAAGTAGGTTCCATAGATCTTTCAAGCATTGGGATAGGGATTACCCTATCCCATATAACATTTTTTATATGTGAAGGTTTATTTGAGTTCTTTAAATTTTTTTAACCTCTCCACATGGGACTTGTGAAGTTCCAATGTTAATTACATTGAACAACCATTCAATCAAATATCCTTGATTAACTGCCATACTAATTTGTGAATAGAAGTACATTCACAAAAATAAACACTTGAGAGCAACGACCCCGTGAACTTGATAGAATGCAAACTTAGTGTTTTGGATTTAGTTTGATTTGAGTTGGGTTTATTTGGGATTTACTTTGTTTTCAGCTTAGACTTGGTGTATTTTAGATTTGAATATTTTATACTTAATCTTAGTTGATTCAGGTTCATCTGGAGATTTGGCTTATTTTGAATTGGTTGTTTATTTTATTAAGACTTGTTGTCTTTTGGATTGATGATTTGTTTTGGATTTGATTGATTTGTTTTGGTTTGAGTTGACTTGGGTTTCATTTGAAATGTGTTTTTTTTAGTTTTGTTGCTTTGGTTAAGACTTGATGCCTTTTTAACTTTGGGATTTTGCTTTGAATTTGGTTTCTTTGTGTTTTGGTTTTCATCTTACTCGACTCATTGTCTTTCCTGTTTGGTGTATTTCAGGGGGGGGGAGATGGGTGGGTTATTCAGATTTGAATTTTAATGAATTTTAAGAGTTTCTGAACTTTCAGATTTGGGTTTTTAAGTTTCAGATTTTAGGTTTAATATTTTCAGTTTTTATTTTAAATTCAGGGATTTTTTATTTGAGATTCTTGGTTTTAGAGTTGGGGGTTTAGAGCCTTAAGTTTTTTATTTAACACTTGAAGTTTCATTTTGGATTTGAGATTTGTTAAGATCTGGATAAAAGCGTTTTGGGAATTTGCATTTTATTTTATGTTTTTTTTTGGTTTTCTGAGGGAGTTTTCAGATATGGAAGCCTGTTGAAGGGTTTTTGAAATCTTTCCTATTTTTTATGTTCTGCTTTTGGCAAGTTCTGATGGATCCCAATGGGAATTAGGATTTGGTGTATTCTTAGATTTGAGCCTCGGACCTAGGAAATCGATCAAGCTTCAGGTTTCAATTTGGGATCAGGGGGAATTTCAGATGGGGAGATTTAGTATTTCATATTTCTGATTCTCGGACTTAAGTTTTTGACTTGAAGATTTTTTTGTTCGGGATTTTCTTTGTTAAGCCTCAGATTTCTGCTGGGATGGATTTAATTTGCTTTGCCCTTGATTTTATCTTAGGATCTTGCTGTTTTTAAATGTGATTTTTTAGGTTCTGAATTTGATGTTTAAGTTGCAATTTCGATTTGGGATGTTTCTGAATTAGAGTGTGAAAATTCTGAGATTTAAGTTTCAAGTTCGGAGGTTAAGATTTTATATTCGGACAGTTAAGATTCTCTTGATATATATATAAATATATATTTTGAGATTTGAGAATTGAAGATGTGAGTTTTTGGCTTTCTTGGTTTGAAATTTGAAATCTCTGAGTTTGGAATCTTAGGAGCTTTAGGACTAGTTCTTCAATTTGGAATTGTAGGCTCTTAGCTAGTTGGCTTTCGTTTGAGGGCTTTGCATTGCGACTTTTTTTACTGATTTTTGCAGTCTCTTTTTTTTATTTGGGGATGCTTGTTTTGAGAGCCTCAGCCTTTAGCATCTGGAATTTCATCTTCTTTTCTTTTTTTTCTTACTCTGATTCTCTAGAACTTCTCATATTTCATACCTTGCATTTCCAGATTTGTTGTGTTACTGGATCCTCAGACATTGAATTTTCTGGTATCCCCATAACTTTAAGATTTTCTAGATTCTCAGATTCAAGGATCGCGGGATCGTGATCGGAATCGGATTGGCCGATCCTCCGGACGAAAGGGCGATCTCAAATCGGTCCAAAATGGTCAAATTTTTTATTTTTTAAATCATAAAATTTTAAAAAAATAGGAAAATTTATAGGAATAAGTAAAAACAATTAGAAAATTAAAAACAATGCAGATGACATTCTACTCAACAATGTCATATAAAATAAGTTCATTTCGAGAAATTGTCATATAAGTACAAACTATCGTATAAAAGAGAGAAGAGAGTTAAAATAGATCTTTATAAATTTTAAGTATATAACATATATTTATGATTATGAATCTTATATATATATGTGATAATATAAGTGACAGTGAAATATATTAATATGATTACACTATCATAAACGGGGCACAAAGTAGTCGCGAATCGACCAAGAAAATTTTTTTATGGTGGTATCAGGGGAGCCAGAAGGGCCAAAGGAGGGAAGGGGCCCCGAAGGGGTGCTCATAATAGCCACCTCCGAAGGGGTGCCTGCCGTTGGAGAGGAGCTGGAAGGGGGAGGGGGAGCAAGGATCACCCCTCCCCCTGCGTCATTTAGGGGGGTATTGGCTGCCTCCCACGGTTGGATTTGTCACTCCTTGCACTGGATCGCCGGAAGGGGAGCCCTAGAGGTTGAAGGGGAAGGGGGAGATGAGAATCGGGGATGTGAAAGGGGGAATCAGTCCGATCTCCCCCCTATTGGGGAAAATCAGACTAGAAAATGGTCTAGAATCGGGTCCGGAATTGATCCGATTTTGGACATTTCCGGGTTCTGGGGACTTGACCGATTCCCAATTTGATCTTGCTGGATCGGTCGATCCTCGACTGACCTAAGCGATTCCAACCGATCCGGCCGGAAGTTCGTGCTGGATCAGTAGTTCCGGCCTGAATTGGATTGGTGGGGTCCGATCCTGTCCAAGAATCGGCCAATTGGATCTAGATCGGCCCATTCTACAATCCATGCTCAAATTACTGATATTCTGATTTTTTTACTAAGGCTTTCAGATATTTGTAATTCTGCAGTCTCTATTGTTGTTGTGCATGTTGCTTTGTTATGTTTTGTTTTGCTGAGTTTTTTGATTTTCTGTTTACAAGATCCCCGGTTTCTGGCTGCCAGAACTTGATTTTTCCAAACTTCCCACAGATTTGGTGAACGTTAGGATTATTCTTTTTGTTTCTCTCGTGTGTTTACGTTCTATAGAGCTCATAGGGCTGTTTATATTCCCTTCACACCACAAGTTGCACCGAACATGACATTATTCATTGCTTGAATGATATGAAATGCATATACATGAGAAAAGGTAGGGAAGCCATAATTCCTTTTGATTGAGTAAGAATTGAACTCTTTTTAGCCTATAGACATTAAAGAATTCATCCCATGGGTTGATTTGGGATTGAGTCTCCTTTGGCCTTTTATAGGCATTGGGGACTATTTTCATTGATAGATGTGGGATTAAGTCTCCTTTGGCTTTTGATAGACGTTAGGGACTATTCTCATGGTTTAGGATAGAGTGTACCTCGGCTTTTGATAGATATTTGTAGAATCTTTCCGTGGTTTATGAACCTCATTAGCTTGTGGTTCAGCATGTTTGCATGTTGCACATGGTCTCTTCATAGCTTAATGGTATGACATTGTGACCTTTTACCTTATCGAGATTAACCTTCGTATGCCATCCTTAAGGATGTTGGGGGCATGCACAAGGCAGGCTCCCCATCTAGTCTTGATTATTTAATTAGATTATAGATTTGCATTTAAGTTTGGTTCAGACATAGAGCATGCCATAGAGCATGCCATGAGGCAGGCCCTAGCATCGTTCTCAACAAGATTGATTGTTTATTTTATGGATTTTAATGGTCACCCAGTTTATCTTGAGCATTGTCCGGGCCTCAATGGGCCCCTGTCAGTGTCAGCATATCTATGCATCAGTTGCTCCAGTTAGATCTTCTAGCATCACTTGTGTTTCTCTTCCATCTGTTAGGAAACTGCTTGCTCTTATACACTGCTGTAGATGTGCCCAGTCACGGTGTCAAGGTCCCATGGGATCTAAGACAGATGGCTGTTCTTGATCAGATGCAGAGGAGAGGGAGTTTGGGCTTGATGGGCACCGTCGGCCTCCCCTTGTTTGAATTTTCCGATTGGCATCTCTTCTCTTCTTGAAACCTCAGACAAGTGTGTTGGCCTTGCAGTGGTCTTCTTGAACTG
Source organism: Cryptocoryne crispatula var. balansae (assembly GCA_036172225.1). Classification (NCBI taxonomy): domain Eukaryota; kingdom Viridiplantae; phylum Streptophyta; class Magnoliopsida; order Alismatales; family Araceae; genus Cryptocoryne; species Cryptocoryne crispatula. Next base: position 36,743,467 of record CM069927.1, on the reverse strand, counting down.
ATGACGGCAAGGACTTCTAGGGGTAGCCTTCTAGTGGTCTTCAGTCTTTCGACTCCAACGGCGGTGGAGGCCTGGAGGGGGTTGTGGAAGCCTTTGTAAAGGTCTTCTGGCTCCAACAATGGTGGGGACCTATAGGGATGGTCTCGTTGTGGTCTTCCAACTCCAACGGCAATCGGATCGGTATCCACCGATCCGGTGGCCGATTCCGATCCTACCATCCTTAGAGCCACCACCTCTAGAGTACCCCTTCTCCTTCATCTGCCTTGTCTCTACCCTCCCTGACCCTCTCCTCTCGCAGACATCACTCACCCCACCTGGCTTCTATAGGTGCTGTCCCCTGTTCCATCTCCCATGTAGGCCTCCTACGAAGAGTTGTGTGGGCCCTGCGGAGTCCTCCCGAGCAACTTCGATTCCCTCGGGATCCTATTCACCTACAATCAGGCCTGCAGCCGCTCATCCTGATGTGTTTCTCCCGCGAGATCGCACAACTACAGGACGACCCAAGGAAGAACAATGAACTCCCCAACTTCAGCGTCATGGGAATGACTTCCTATCTGCCGCCACCTCTATCCCCTTCTTCCAGTACGTAGGAGTGGTTTGCAGGGCACCTGTCCCTTAAGAAGAATCAATGAATTGGCTTCCCGGGCCAAAGCATGGAGGTACTACTTATGCTTTGCAAGTTCTCTTGCTCTTCTATTATACACTGATTGCCGTGTTGATTGTGAGGGTAGAACATTTAGCTTGCTTATCTATTGTTGCTAGTGCAAGATGAATTATTCTATTTTGGACTATTAGATCGGTTTCATTGAATTAGAGCATCCTAACGTGTCCTCTCCTACGTTAGCCCTCCCACTTTGTTTCTTGGGCATGCTTCTGTTAGTGCATAGTCATTACTTTGACTCTTCTTAGCTCAACTTTGTGCTTTGTCATGTTGCTACAAATATTCAGTGCTAGCTAAAGTTTGGCTCCCGATGGGTTCTGCATTACTATTAGGTCTTAATTATTATATTCAGATTTTGTTCTTTTTTTAATGCCACTATTGACTTGGATTGGAATTTAATAAATGTTGAATTATATGATATATTGATTTTTTAGGATCTTACATACTAAAATTTTCTCTAGCACCTGAAAGTTTTTTTTTCTTTTTATTACTGTAGTGGTCATAATGTTTATAATTTGCCTATTTTTATTTTTCCATAATGTTAACTTAAAGTTTTAACATATTGGAAAAACGGCTTTAGAATTGATTATCTCCAATTCTGATTTTAATAGCTTATAGGTGCATTAATGAGTTTTGAACTCTTGTCCAACTTAGATTGGATGTTGGAACTACGGATTCTGTTTGTACCCTAGTATGAATAAATGATCCTGATTTTCTATGTAGCATCCACAAAGAAGCACATCTACAGCCTACAACCATGCCAAGCATTTATCTTATAGAAGTATTTCTAGCAATTTTCTGAAGAAAATCTGAATTTTAACATGTAAGCTCCCATTCTGCACATCTTCTGTCTATGACAATTTTAAGCCCCTGTACCAAGGGTTTTTGCAATAGGCTTGACCGAGAATTGTCCATTATCTAACCAAAGCAAACTTCTACTTTCTTGCTTGCTGCAATTAAGTTCAACTGTTCAATTGATTCCACGCTCCTTAAAAAAGTGTCAAACATGAAGGTCTTTATTAGCCAGGAAGTCCCACTACATGGAAAATATCACAGCAGTCAGCTGTGATATTTTATGATTCAGTTGATGCTGAACCATACAAGTATCACCCACTACATGCAGTCAGGTGATGCTGCAGTTTTGTACAGCCTACGGAAAGTCTTCTTAAAGAGTATTATGATTCAACAATCTGCCTTTCCAGAAATGTATTTCTTGTCTTGTCCATCTCTTGGTTGACTTCAATATAGATGCATTTCCAAAGATGTCCTTGGTGCTGGAAATATACTTCAAACTTAAAAACATCAATCTTTTTTCTACTCACCATCTAACAAAGAGCATTAAGTGCTTGCCTTTTGCCAAGGATCTATCTATTTTGAAGCCTCCATTTCTATTTACGCAAGTGGTCAGTGAGAGATTCTTCGGAATCGAGATGGCAGTCCATAGTTGGCCTATTATCTTGTATCCTACAATTGATGAATGTAAAGATAATTTCATGTAGGGTTTGCAGCACGATCACCAGGGATCATTCTTTTGTTTTCTAGGATCTCATAGGTATTAGGAGAGCCAGTTATTCTTATAGTGACGTTGGCTGTCTAGCTTGTGGTACTTGGTTATGCTTATGATCTTCCACAAGTTTTGGGTACCATAGACTATCTCATCTTGTTTTGAGGAAGTCTGCATTTTTGTACTGCTGATATGCTTAAACAAGGTTTGTTTGATATACCATTGCAATCTGCTGGCAACCGTTTAAATGAAATGATTTCAGCTTTTCAGTTGTATGGCCTATTCGGGATGTGGTCAAAGGAGAGGAATGCACCCGTGATTTCTTGTTTGGCTTTGGAGAGAATAAGCAGCGATCTGCTAGGCTGACTGCTTGGTTTCATACACCAGAAAAATATTTTATCCAGGTTTTATTAATCTAGTTTTTTGATGACTGTTCTAATTCCATTTTTTTCATGATGTAATGTTGTTACTGTTCACCTAGAAATACAAACGTTACCACGAGCATCTCCAATCAAGAAACTTGTTTTCTTCACTTGAGGACTCTACGACCACAAGTATTCTCCCAAGTGATGGACGCCCTCTACGTGTTCATACTGATATACCACAAGTAGAAGAATTCTTGACACGATCTGAGTTTATCATTAGTAAGTTTTTAAAGTAAATTTGTTGAAGATGGTTGCAATAACTTGCTTGTTTCATTCCCTCTGTGAGCAGTTTTTTTTCTCTTCTTTGGTCAACCTGTTCCAGTTAACTCTATCGTTTACCACTCAGTTTCAGCTGACAACCGTGATATAACCTGGGACTTCGTTGACAGATTTCAGTGTGTGCAACTAGAAATACAGGGTAGCCTCTGTTGATTCTAGAGTTGCGAATAAATCATGCGCATAGTTTTCAGAATCGGTGGATTTGGATCAAAATTGGTTGATTCTAAAATCGGATAGGTTGATTTCGATCCGATTCCCACTTGAAGGACTGATTCAGGCATGAATTCTGCCGGAATCAATCCGATCCATCCACCCAATTCTTACATGGAATCGGTCGATCCGACCGATTCGACTGGGACAACTTATGTCTTGATCCAAATTGATATCGGACCCGATTTTGGCTCGATGTCGATCCGATTTCGGCCCTTTAAGGGTCGATTCCTCCCACAAAAGACCGCTTGGGCTTCGGTCTTGGCGATTCTGGCGGGAGCAGGCGATTCCGGCAACTAGGGCTTGCTATTCCGGCAATCTCCTTGTAATTTTGACATTGGAAGTGAAGAATTGACGGCGATCCAAGTGATTTCGCGTCGATTTCAGTGATTTGGCAGCGATTTTGCACTAAAAGGGTCAATTCAGCGTTGATTCCGACATTCTTTCCTTCGATAGTTGGTTCTTACTTTTATTGATTAGCCCAAGGATGGTAGGATCGGAATCGGCCACCGGATCGGATCGGTCTGATTCTGAGCGATCCGCTGGAAGAAATAACAATTCGGAATTGTTCTGGATCGGTCCTTCAAAAAGTGGTAAAACCTAAAAAAAATACCAAAATAAAATTCTAGATCGGATTCCGATTCTATCTAGAGTATTTTTGGGGGCGATATCGGCTTGAAATCACCCCAACATGGTACCACGGCGGCCGTGGTCGTCTTCCCCGCCCTATCGGGCGAGGCTACCGGGTCCATCAGGACCCGATAGCCTGAAGCCGGTGACTTAAGTCATCGGACCGGTGAGTTAGTCACCGGTCCGACCGGTCCGGTCCAGTTGATTCGGTGACTTAAGTCCCTTGGGCGGGGAAGACAGCCGCGACAGCCGCAGGGCCGCCACGGCACCATTTCCGGCCGATTCCGGCACGGAATCACTGGAATCGTTACGAAATCGACCGATTAGAACGATTCCGGCCCTGATTCTGTCCAAAACACCGATTCCGATCGATGATTCCGTGGATAATCAGATCGGCCATGGCTGATCCGATCCAAGAATTGGCCGATCTCGATCTGGATTGGCCGATTCTGCGATCTATGGATTAGCCTCCCTCCACTAAAACTTTGTTTTAATAAATTCTGAGTCCGGATTGAGTCCAACATATTTGATTTTCACTGTTTACTAAATTATTACCATTTGTAATTGACTGGAAGGTCTGGATCTATTCTGTAAGGGGTTGTTCTGGTCTCCTTTGCCCTGACATGGGTGATTGTCATGGCCCAACAGCCCCTTTGGGGGCTGTCCACACCGAACAACCTCATAAGGGGGTTGTTCAGTCATAAAAAATCCCAGTTATCTTTTTGGATTTATTTAATATTTTATTTTATATTTTTAAGTTGTTGACATTGTAGAACAAATAATTTAAATGGCGAAACAAGGAGTGTCCGATGCGTTAGCTTCCCGTGACATTGGATGGGAGCCATGATTTGCAGAATCGGCTGCTCCGGATCGAGATCGGCCAATTCTTGGATCGGGTCGGTACCCACCGATTCTTGGATCGGGTCGGTACCCACCGACCCGAATGACAGATCATGGGCCGAAGGAGAGCTTGACAGCGTCGTTGGTGAGGATGAAGACATGCAGGAAGGTCAAGAAAGTCAAGTTTCGTGCATAGCTCCACTTCCTGATCCACCCCAGGCTACAACTTCTTCAGAGAGACATCCAGCTCCTCCCCGGCCGCTATAGCTCCAGCTCGGATTCCAGTTGCGGGTCCATCTACCACCACCACCACCACCACCACCACCACCAAGAATGGTGGATTATTCAGGGTTTTAAAGAAAGTTTGTTTACCTTCACAGCAAAGCAGTCAAGGAGATCTTACATTGAAGAGGAAGAAGACATGTATCAAACAGCGACATCATCTCCTTGACACCGAGACCACTCAGTCACCTTCATCAGATGACGATGAAGAAGAATTTGTCCCACCCACACAACAACAACGTACAGGGGGTGGAGGTGGAGGTGGGGGTGGCAGCATAGGTGGAGGCGGCGCCTCAGGTGAGGGTGGCTCTACTAGTAGTGCATGCACAAGTGGAGCAGGTCCAGATGATTTGAGTGACAAAAGACACTCATGTTCGAGTGGCAGGGGCAGCGGACGTTGGACGAGGATGAATGTTTTTGACGAGTTTGCATCTTCCTATCCAGAGCCTGCCTCAGACACTGAGCCTTGCTATCCACCATTTTTTCTAGCTCCACTTCCGACTAATCATGAAGTTTATGAGTTTAGCGACATGGCCCAGTTTTTATTTTTCTATGGATACGGGCCAATTATGACTGACTCAAATCAATGGAGATTTCAAGACAATCATGATGACCAGGACAGAGATCCAGATCCATCCTACTCAGGATATTACCATAGTTGGTGGTGATGTGATGTAACCTCAAAAAATCTCAAAAGAGAAAGATTTTCTTTTGTTTTGGAAATTCATTTTCCTTTTGAAATTGGATTAGATTTGATTAGACCTTAGCATTGACTTTGTAAGAAAATAGATGATATTTCATAAAAGTACTAACTAGGGTCAAAATTATATGTTGAGGTTGTTAGGTTCTTTGAAAATTTGTTTTGACCTCTCCCCGTCGGATGGTGCGAAGATCCGACGTTAATTACATCGAGATAACTCGAATACCCTTGATTAAGCGTCATAGCAATCCATGAAAATAGAAAACATGCATCCACAATAAACATTCACACATGGACATAGGAGAAAATAATCCCATAAAATTTGATGGAATGCAAGCACTCAATCTTGTTTTGAATTTGATTTGAATTGAATTGGTTTAATTAAATTTTTGGTTTGAGTTTGAAGCAATCTGTTGAGTTAGATTTAATTGAGTTTGGGGTGAATTTGACATTTTGGGAGTTTTATGCAACTTTCAGATTTATAAACTGATTTGGGTTTGAGTTTGAATTTGATTAATTGATTAAGTTTGGTTGGAATGAGTTGAATTTGTTTGTTGATTTAAATTTGGTTTGAGTTAGAAAACAATTTATTTATTGCTTGATTTTAAGTGAGATTTGGGCTCAACTTTTGAATTCGGTTTGTTTTAAATCAAATTTGTTTGTTTGGGAAATTTGGGTTTGATCTGAATTTTGTTTGAATTTGAGTTTGTTTTGAGTTGGTTAAAATCAATTTGAATTTGTTTGGCTTAGATTAAAAATTGAATTGTTTTGAATTGGGCTGACTTGGATTGAATTGGCCTTATCTGATGGGTTAAATCAGATTTCTGTTAAATTCGGAAACTTTAATTTCATGAATTTGACAGAAGGCTGGGTTCGGGTTCCGTTAATGAATTTGATTGAATTGGTAATTGATTCAAGAGTGCTTTGATTTATATAAGAGTTTAAGTTACAGGTTTTAAATTTAAGTTTGACAGGTGATCAAGTCCACCTTGTTATGATTGGTTTTAACTTGGATTTTGATTTGTTTGATTTTAAAATCTAATCTGATCTTATTTGTTGAGATTGGATTATTTGGCTTTGGCTTGGTTTGAACCTGTTTGATTAACATTGATTGTAGTTTGATTCTTAACGGATTGGAAGTTATATGGATTGTGGGTTTGACTTATTCAATTATTCGATTTGAATTCTGCTTCGAATTTGGCTTGAGGGTTCAATGAATTTCAGATTGGTGATTCAATTGGTTTCTTTAAGTTTGGACTTTCTTTCTTTACATATTTGGGCCCCTTGCAGAATTTTTACAGTTTCAGATTTTGTAGGTTCAGAATTGCTGTACTTTTATTTCGGACTTTTTGGTTGGAGGCCTTGATTGGTAGATTATGGTTTGTCACCTGGTTTGGTTGAGGATTGTATTTGGGACAGGTTGGGAATTTGCAGATTGGGGTTTATGATTCAGAATTTTCTGTTTGTTACCTGAGTAAAGCTCAGATTTTCATCTCTAAATGTGAAGTTCAGATTTGGAATTCAGATTCTGCTCCAAATTTCGGATCTCAATTCAGGTCCAAAATTCAGATTTTTACACATGTTTCAGATTTTAAAACCCCAGATCTTATAGATTTCAGTTTTTTGTTGTATGTTTCAGATTTCAGAAATGTGGAGTTCAGATTTTTGTTGAAGCTTCAATTTCCAGATTGCAGATTTTGTTCGGCTCCCCTGCAGATTTCAGATTTTTATGTGGGTTAAGTTCAGATTTCAGATTTTTATGGTGTATTCAGATTTTCAAATTCCAGATTTAATTGCAGATCCTGCAGATTTCAGATTTTTAAATGGGTTAAGTTCAGATTTCAGATTTTTAATCTCTGGATTTCAGCTTCAAATCTGTTTTCGGCTTGTGATTTTACAGATTGGCAGATTTCAGATTTTCTGTATGTTTCAAACCTCAGAATTTCAATTTCAGGTCCTCTATGGAATGCATAGATTACGGAATCGGTGGAATCGGACCGATTCCGACCGATTCCGGAATCGGATCGGTGGATTCCGATCCGATTCCTGGCGGAAGGACCGATTCCGGGAATAATTCCGCGGAATCGGTATGAATCGACTGGAATCGGTTGGAATCGATCCGATTCCGACCGATTCGTTGTGGAATCGGTCGATCCGACCGATTCCGATGGAAGACCGGTTGAACCGGCCCCGGTTCGATTCCCGGTTCCGGGAATCGAACCGATTCCGGCCCTAAAAGGGCCGGAATCGACCGCCGCGGTCGATTCCTTCGATCCCGCGGCGGTAGGGCTCGTTTCCGGCGATTCCGCGGCGATTCCTCAGTGATTCCGGCATCGATCCGGCGATCCGGGCGTCGATCCGAGCGATTCAGGCAGCGATCCGTCGATCCGGGAGCGATTCAGCACCGATTCCGGCGATTTCAGCGATTCCCTGGGCGATTCCGGCGATTCCAGCGATTCCAAGCGATTCCTTCAGCCGATTCCGCCGATCCAAGCTCCGATCCGCCTTGGATCAACGTCTTCTTCGATCTTTGTCCAGTTTTTGGTAAGATTTCTTCGCCGAAAACTTCGTACGTCCATTCTTACACGTTTCCGACGAGTCCGAGCGTCGTTAAACGTTGTGATTTCCGACCGAATAAGTCCGTCCAAGTTTTAAACTATCCGTTTAAGTTCATTTTGCATGGGAAAAATTCCGGATATCCCGTACGTTAATTTGCGACGATTTCCGGCAACTACGTAACCCTTTAAACATACCGAATGGTGTGTTACTTGGGTTGTCTGCTTCCCGAACAGCGTCTAAATCATTTTTTATGTTATCTAATCATTTTTAGTGCATTGTTTACGGTTTTGCGGATACAAGCAATGGCCGATCAAGGTGGCGCGGCACCTGCGCGTGCTTCCGACGTGGGTTGGGAACACGGGCATATGGTAGACCTAGTCGGGAAGAGGGTGCGGTGCGAGTGGTGCGGGAAGGAGATGAACGGGGGTGTTCCGCCGAAACAACATATTGCGGAACGGTGGGAATGTAAAGAAATGTGACAAGGTGCCCGGGGAGAAGAGTGACGAGATGAGAGGATACATGACATGTAGAGCCTCTCAACGGGCTGTTCGGATCGAGCAGAGGGAGGAGTTGCAGGACGAGCTACTCGAGAGGAGGAGGGACCGCGATTTGCCTACCTCCAAAGGGAAAGGCAAGGGGAAGGCAGCAGCTCAGCCGGAGCCAGAGAGCGAGGACGAGTCCACGGACTCCGAGCTGAGACGTACTAGGCACGCTAGCAAGCGTGCAGTTGCTGAGGAGGAGGACAGGAGGAGGGGAGCAGGAGGGTCTGGGTCCAGAGTTGACCCAGCTTTGGGCCGATCAGCATCGGCTCGCCCTACTCGGGACCGAGAGCCTGACCCCGGGAGACAGAGCCGTACCGCCGTTCCACTTCTACCCGCACTCGATTTACACCGAGTGACGAGTTTTTATTTAGGAAACAAAGTGCCGCGGATGGGGATAAAGCGAGCAATGAAAGGGGTGAAGGCTACGAGAACGGCCGCAAAGAGAGCCGTTCGCCACATTGTCAAATGGTTTTTACGTACGCAGTATCACTTTTTAAATTAAAATTGACATTATGCTCGTTTTATTTACTAAAACTTAATTTAACCCCGATCCCATTTTTTTTAACTTGATGTAGGCATCCCGGCACGCACCACCACCCCTACTTCCGGACGATGGTGGATGCCGTGGGTGAGGCCGGGACCGGGTTTGCAAGCCCCGGGCGACAGACACATATACGGCGCCGGCCCGGATGAGGAGGTCCGGGGAGTTGAGGGAGTGGATGGACGGGTTCAAGTTGGTGTGGAAGGAGAGGGGTTGCACAATCATGTGCGATGGGTGGACAGGTATCACCAAGAGGAGTATGATAAACTTCTTGGTGTACTGTTCTGAGGGGACTACATTCTTGAAGTCGGTAGATGCTTCTGGGAAGATTAAAAATGCCGACTTCATTTTTTCTCTGATGGATGGAGTGGTGGAGGAGATGGGGGAGGAGAATGTGGTTCAGGTTGTCACTGACAACGAACCATCATATAAGGCGGCTGGGAGGAAGTTGATGGAGAAGAGGAAGCACATCTTCTGGGTGCCCTGTGCAGCACATTCCATAGATCTCATTTTATAGGATATAGGCAAGGAGGAGGGTGTATCTACACTTGTCAGGCAGGCGCAGACGATCACATCTTTTATTTATTCGCATCCCCGCCTCCTACATATCATGAGATCTCACACAGGAGGGCACGATCTTGTCAGGGCCGGTCCGACACGATTTGCCACGAACTTCATTGCGCTGGAGAGTTTACACCGGCACAGACATGCATTGGTTAGGTTCACACGATCGAGGAGTATTACAACTATATGGTGGACAACCCGTACGACAAAAAAGAGCGATTGGAGATTCTTGTCGGGTCCGAGAAGCGGATCACCGACAAGAGGTTTTGGGAGAGGATTGCCTACTATTTGGCAATCATCGAGCCACCGGTAGTTGTCTTGAGGTTGGTAGACTCGGATGACGGGGACCGGATGGGCACACCGTATGATGCTATGGACCGGGCAAAGCTGAAAATTAAAGAAAAAAATCCCGCAGGTTACAAAAAGTGGTGGAAAATCATTGATGACCGATGGGACAAGACCTTGCACCACGATGTCCACGCCGCAGTAACTTGGTTCTAAAATTATTTTTGATGTATAATTATCTTATATGCACGGTGTTAACTAATAAAATCTTGCGGGATACTTTTTGAACCCCCGCATCCAATATGGAGGACAAAGTGGTGAACGACAACGAGGTGATGCGGGGTACACTAGCAGTTATCCAGCGGCTGTGCCGATCTCAGCAGGACAGAATAGAGGCTGAGATAGAAGTAAGTTAGAGTTCATTAAATACCTTGGACTAGCATTACCAAGCAACTAATTTTTTTTTTAAATTTTTCAGATGCAGAAGTACAGGATGAGGGTCGGCGTATACTCAGATGCTGACCTGAAATATTCAGTTGACAAAGTGTCACCTGGTATAGTAATAGTTTGACATGGAATTTCTTTTCTTTTCATATAAGTTATGGTGATGATGGGCTAATTGTTTTCCTTTTCTCGTTTTGTGTTTTTCTTACTGCTGAGTGGTGGGTTCGGGTGAACACCGGGAGTGGATGGAATCCACTTGCGGCCATTGGTATCGGGATGCGAGCCGAGCACCGCTCCTCCCACCGCGAGAGGAACTGGAGTACATTCAACCCGATACATACCAAAAGGAGGAACAAAGTTGACCTCGTACCGAGCCGAGAAGCCGGTCTTCTCGTCATTATAAATACGAGGCCGCGCATAAAGAACATCGAGGATCGACGAGAAGATCGGCGAGGAGCGATTTGCACGGTTCGCAGTGGCCCGTACGAGCGAGAGGCGGTCCTCCGCCACACCACCACCCGAGGAGGTGGACGTGGACCGCATTTTCCGGGAGGAGCATGCACTTGCCTCCCGGATAGAGGAGAGGGAAGCCGGGGATCATGCACCGAGTTTGATCCCGATGACCGTGCGTAGGCGAAGGAGAGTTGGATGGTGTTGAGCCGAGGAGGATGCTCCGGCTCCACCTCCATCTACTTCTCGTGCTCGGGCGGGGGCCTTCTTCTCGCCCGGCGGCTATGGGGCAGCCACCTGCAGCTTTAGCCCCAGCTCCAGCTCCAGCTCCAGCCCCAGCAGCCGCTACCCAGCCCATTCGCAGTCCGGGGAGAACGAAAACAAAGGTGACTGCACGGAAAATGGGAGGATTTGCAAAGTTGAAAAAAACTTTGGGTTCCGGACTTTCTGGTAGTTCAGAGATGGCTGAAGAGGTAAAGAGAAGGAAGTTAGAGGTCAGGCGTCTGTCGGCCCGGATGACGAGACGCGAGGCTCCTTCTCACTCCTCGTGTGATGATGACGAGGAGTGTATACCGGCGACGCGGCCATCGGCGGCGGTGAGTCACACCTGATTCACGGTTTCCAAAGCCGTATTACACGCTGGATGAGCAGACACCGCATTCTTATATTATGGAGCCACAATATCCAGCATTTGGCCAGGTTGACCAGCAGTGGATTACACCACCAGCTCCACCATCCTCTGCTTACGTCCCGGTCGTCCCGCACTCCGATCCATACGACCTTGATGGCATCGCATCGGCATTATTTTCATATGGATATGGTCCCGGACAGTATTCAAGACTGAGCACGAGGGAGGAGCGTCACGAGCAGCAGGGAGAGGAGGACGACCCACATCTTTATCCTAGATATTGGTAGTAGATTGATATGATGTAATTTTTTTTGATGATGTATCAACTCTTTGATATTTGAATAAATGGAATTGGAATATGTACTTAACTTTCAAGTCTTCAAGTCTTCAATTGGTGTTCATTAGTATTTGTATGATGTGGTTTTGTGGATATCATGCATTGGTGATTTTTTAAAATTTTTCTAACTCATTTCCTATTTTTTTACAATTTTTTCTGAATTTTTTGAATTTTTTGACGAAAAAAAAATCCAAAAAAAAAAACCGATTCCGACCGATTCCGGAATCGATTCCCTTCCCAGGAATCGGCCGATTCCGGCCGATTCTGGGAATCGGAATCCGATTCCGATTCCGGAATCCTTGATGGAATGTGATTTATGGTGTTAAATTCTGTTTGTAAATCAGAACTGGATTGGTCAAAAACTTGGACCGGATTCCAGGTTTGATTACAGATTTATGTTCTGTTTCTTCTTTTTCTTCTTTTCTCTTTTTTTTAAGTGCTTGACATCCCATCGGATCAATGAGATCATTGACTCCTTCACTGATATATTCAAAAATACAATCTCCTGAATGTCTGTCTTGGACGTTCATAGTCCAGAATGTTTTGAGAACATCCTTGCTCCACTCTTGATAGTGTCTGTCAATCCTTTGAAAGGAATGCACCCGGTCTGATATAGACTTATGGGTATTTCCCTCCACTTGTTCATGAGACAATTTGTAACCTGACTGGAAAATTCAGTCTCTTGAATCCTTGATGGACTTGTCGATCCATGGGCGGCATGTACCCGATCTTGATAGACTTATGGGCATCCCCCACTATTTTCGATGATTTCACTAGCATATGACCGGCATAATAGCATATTGATTATGCTTGAGCCTTGCATAGCTTGGTGAAGTTGGTAAGACATTGGGGTCTTTTATAGACCTTTGTATGTCTACCTTAAGGACGTAGGGGCGGATGGTTAGTCGACCCCCCAACTAGTCCAAATTTTGGATTCTTTTAAGTTAAGCCGAGACGTAGGGGCGGATGGTTAGTCGACCCCCCAACTAGTCCGGTTTGTTGAATTAACTGTATTTTTTTATTTACTTTTCATTGTTTTGTTTGTTTTAAAACATCTCCTTTTTTTGTCGAAGAGAGGTTCCCGCACTTGTGCGCAGGGGTTCTGGCCGCAGAGGGGGCTTCAGGCACTGTTTTGGACCGGGCCGGACACTGTTCCGGACCGGCGGCTCACTCCGCAGGGGCGGCCGGCTTCGCCCGGTCGCCCTCCTTTTTTTTGCGATTTCTTCTCCCAGTGGGCCCCACAGCCTTTTCCACTGTGGCATATAGTTGGGGGAGACATATTTCTCCCCCCTACTACAGTCCCGCGCGGAGCTCTCTGGCATCCCGGCGGCACCTCGGCATCGCGGCGGCTTGCGGCGGTAGCTCCAGCCCTGTTTGACGCCGCCGGCGTCGGCATAGTGAAGAGGAGAGGCTGTCGGCCTTAGGGGAAGGGGGAGGGACTCTCACCGGCAGCAATCGAGGGAGCTCCTGGCTTCTACGGCACCCGACGACAGCGCTACGAAGGCTGCGTCGTCCGGAAGAAGAAGAAGAAGAAGAAGAGGAGGGCTCCGTACGGCATCAACGGGACTCCAGAAGATCGGTAAGCCCCCTTCCTCTCCTCTCTCGGCTGTTCTGACTTCTACGACCTCTCTTCCCTCTCTTTTTCCCGCGGCGACCTGCGGCAGACCTTTTATAAGCCTCGGGCGATCTCCTCCTTCTACTGGGAGAGTGGTTCCGGGTCCGAGAGGGACCCGGAACTTGCCATTGACTTAGCTACGTAATCCTGGAAGGAGATCGAACTCCTTGCTAAAAAGAGTGATATTTTTCCGTCGACCGTTGCTCTTAGCCATTTCCGAGTAGGACTCGGAGCTGCAGAATCAGACGTCGATCGAGACTTATTGGCTTGGTGATCTCCTGACCCGGATTCCCTCCTTGCTTTGTCCAGCCTCCTGCCTTTGTTTAACCAGGTCCTCCTTTATTTTCTGTCGAGCCCGTGTCCGAGCGGACCCGCGAGCGCCTTCCTTGGCCCATTTAGAAGACTGTCCGGCCCCCTCCTTTGAGCAGGCCCGTGGGCCTTGGAGATGGCTTGCAAATGGGCCCCTCTAGCCGGCCGAATTGGGCCAATCGGAGTCCCATCATGGGCTTTGTCGATGGGCACCCCCGGCGGACTGAATTGGGCCGATCAGGGTCTGTTTGTGTGTTTTTTGGTCCTGTTTAGGAGTCGGTTATGAACCTATAGATGGACCGCTCACAGACCAGATTTTGGGGAGACCGGTCATGTTATTTTTTTTCTTTCTTTCTTCTCTTTTTTTTCAGAAATTGACTTCATTTTGCTCGTGTTCTTTTCTTCCATAAATTTGGGTGTCAACATGATGACATATGTATTTATTTATTTATTTAACGCAATGTAATATAAGTGTTATGAAGAACATGTATTGTACTATTGTGTGATTGGGTATGATTGATTGTACGATACAAATATGTGTTTTATTTGATGTATGATGTATCTCTTTTAACATTGTTAAATGTTAAAGTTGTCTTAAAAGTTGAAATGTCCAAGGTTGAACAATCTCCTAATGTTCTTCTTCCCTACATTTTTTTTCACATTTTTTCTGAGTTCTATGTATTTTTTTTGATTTTTTGGTGATTTTTACATATTTTTTCAGAAAGCAAAAAAAAAAAAAAAACTGATGCAGACCGATTCTGGATCGGTTTGGCTCCCGGCGGATGGGTCTGGATCGGACCGGATCGGACCCTACCGATCTAGGGTCCGATCCCAATCCTGCGATCTTTGAACTATTGGGCTCACTCCATTTGACTCCTTCATTCTCATTTTATTAAACTCTCAATTTTACGAGGAGCTAGACATGTCCTCTATTGGTATTTTGACATAACTCAAGCCCAAAAATCTTGAAAATGTTTGGTGCCAATATTTACGGTGTCCAAGTGATAGGGTATCCCCTATGTCTGCACTTGGAAGATTTGTGGAACCTACTTTGTAAGTTCCTAAATATTCATACCATCCAAATTAGCTAATACTCCTATGGAATGGCATCTATTTTCATAGTTGTCAATGCTAAACTCAATTCAAAGAAATTCTTTTCCAACAAGGATGTACAAAATTTTCTTAATAAATAAAATTGAGGTTAAATCAAGCGCACAGCTGGTGTCTCTAGCCATATCTTATGCTCATTCTAACCATTTTCCATTGATGCTTCCTCTAAATTAACAAGGTTTGGTCTCATGGAAGTATTTCAGACAATTGAATACTCTGCAAATGAAGATTCCAAGATGTCTAGTTGCATATCATCATGCATCCTCCTGGTAATGTCTTCTTTAAATCTAGTTTTCATTGAAAAAAAATCTGATGTGGGACAAAAATTAAGTCACCATTTATAAACGCAACTAAACTGAATTGACTGGCTAAGGAGGGGCCAACTGAATTGTTGGGTCCTCCGAGCCTGTTAAATCAACTGATTTAGCTGAATCTGATTGGGCCACCTTAAGTTGATGAGGGCTGAAATGAACTATACAAACCCGTGACAACAATGTACCAGAACCGGATTCGTCTCAATAATGGCATGACTGGTGCTGTCGATCCCGGTTGCATGTGCTGAGAGCCTGGGTCTATGCAAGCACTAAAGTGACTGGGTCGGCTGGGTTACCAGTATCTTCTGTTTTAAGTGCAAACAAAATCTACATTCTACAGTATTTCTTTGCATGATCCATGATCCAGACAACTCTGTTGGCTGTACGAAGTTTATCTATCCCTAGGAAAGTTCACAAGAAAACTTGAGTTCAGAATATTTAGATAGGCAACTTTTTGATTCTAGACTCCATTTTCTCGGCCACGTAGCATCCTCATATATTAAGCATCAGCTGAATTGATTTGGCAGAGAGAACTCTGTTACTCACCCAGTTGCGGACAGTACTATCCTCCTTATTCCTGTCTAATTTGACATTCACTAGCAGCCTCCTCAATCGAAGAGACTGATCTATTTCACATCTTATCAAATGCCTTCTTAGGTTCCACCTGGGATCGGGAATTGGCATCACAGCATTTCGCAATATCATTGTTAAAGCAAGTGAAAAAAGAGCAGGAAGTCTATCTCTTAGGAGTTTGGTTGTCCAGCCATTCCAAAACATTTTTCTCGTGCCATTATCTATATAGAAGTTGCTTTGTCCATCACATTTTAAGAGTCCAAAGATGCCTCTACATGATGCATATTTTCGAGCAGATATCGTATGAACAGGATGACCTAATCTATCCTAATTTTAAAGTAGTCTACCCACCTCCTAAACGTAGCAGATATTGTATGAGTAGGATGTTTGGACTTTGGACTATCAGGAGAGAACACACCCCCAAACTGATGGTTCAGTTTCAAGCACCCTCTAAACTGATGGTTGATTTAAATGTAACCAAACCAACATGAACTAACTAGTTCATTTTTTTTTGTTGAAACAAATAGTGAACACCTCTTGGTCAGGTTTCCTTTGTGTTTCAAATAGCCTAGGTTGATCTGCAAGTGCACGAGCATAGTTTGAAGATAACAAAATCATGTTCAAATCTTTTATTTTTTTTGAAGGAAATGTTAAAATATTTTATTTACTTATATTATTATATCTTCAGGATGTGTAAGTGGGTGCATTATCATCTAAATCCCTTGGACACCTTGCATGTTTTGTCAGGTTGACAACTATATTGTGAAGGTACAGTTGTCATCTATTCACCACTTTTGTAGTTGTCTCAAAACCAATATGTATAGACTCATCAAGGATGCTTTAATTGCCATGACAATTGTGTTCTCATTTAACCGTGGATTGCGGAATTGGCCGATTCCCAGATCGGATTGGCACCACCCATCCCACTTTGGCAGGGAGTCGTGATCCCAACCGGACTCCCTTCGGAATTGGCCTGGATCAGGACTGATTCGACTCAAATAGGTTGATTCCAGACCAACTCCTCTCAGGAATTGGCCCCTTCAGTGGCTGCCACGGCGTCTTGCCAGCCCGAGGGTGAGGAAGACAGCCTTAACGAGTCCATCGGCTTTGATCTGGGATCCTGCCGTATTGGGTCCCATGGACTTGATAGAGCAGGGAAGACAGTGGCAGCAAGCCGCCGCCACCATTTTGGGCCTATTTTAGGGCCAAACCTAGATCTTTTTTCGATTTTTAGAGTTTTTTGAAGAACTGATATGGACCAATTCCAGATAGCTTTTTCTCCTGAAAAACCAACCGATTCAGCCAATCCGATCCTGATTGGGTTGGAATCGGCACCCACCGATCTGGAGGCGATTCTGATTTCTCCTTCCTTGCATTTAACATATAGTTATCCCCATGTTCTCCATGTGTATCTCCTTGCCATCATATCCTTCTGTTTTTTACAATAACTGTGTCAGTTGTTTGGTAAATTATTTCTTTATACATTCTTTATATACTTTTCAAGCATTTGGTTTAACAAAGTTGAAAGTTCATCTCTATTGCAGCAAGTGATCCAAAAGATGCAGATATTATTTGGACAAGCATGCAAGTTGATGAAGAAGTGAAAAATGCAATTGGGTTAACAAATCGTCAATATGTAAACCAATTCCCATTTGAAGCTTGCCTTGTCATGAAGCATCACTTGGCAGAGACCATTTGTAAGGTTTGCTGTCTTTGGTTTGAATGCGTTTCTACTTTCTAATCTTTTTAATTCTGCTGTCAACTGATTTTTTTTTCTGAGAGTTGTCTGAGGATTATTCTTCCTGAAGATTTGGAATTATGATTCAGATATGGGAGAAAAGGAACAGAATATCTGTAAAATCAGTTTAATTATTGGCCATTGGGAGGGGGCAGGGTCGAAGCATTGGTATAAAGTAAGTTGGACCAACCTAGTGGTCGGGGGTTTTGATCCTTGCCAATGCCATACATTTGGGTTTAAAATGAAGTGTTATTGATGGGAACCGATTTTAGAAGATTTTTGGTTCTTTTACTTTTGAGTACTTAGGATGACATGAATGTAAAAAAAAATTTATCAGAATTTTTTTGTAATAAATGGCTTCTTCTATAAAAGTCATTTTGTACTTTCAGATTGAATAAATAGTTCAAGTGAAAATTTTGGAGCCATTTGGTGGTTCGTGTGCAAGGGACACCACCCCACTTCTTCCCTACTCCCCCCTTCCGTTCTTCTCCCTACCTAGGCCAGGTGGGCCACTTTTCCTTTCTTCTCCCTCACCTCCGGGAAGATCCTGGTTCTCTTCCCCACTCCCGACAATAGGTTGGTTTCCCCTCCTTCCCCTCATTCTCCTCACAGTCACAGGTCCGGAAGCTCTCAGTCAATGACATCATCAATATCTTCTTCCGCAAAATCCGGCGATCCTCGGACTACAGCATCGCGACTTCTTCCAACACAGTTCGATCAATCTTCAGCGCGAGTGGAGGCAGATCTGTTGTCAATCGAAGAAGCCTGCACTGTCCGGCAAACACCAGACATCCATCAGGTTCTGGAATCCCTTTCACTGTCACCTTCAACATCGTATGGCAATCCCTGGACAATTGTTGAAGATCCTCCGGTGATGCTAATCTCGGCCATCAGCACTGTCCTACGAAGCTGCCGCCAGTCCTTTCCTCTTCTGCACAAGCGGTCTTGCTCGAAGGTGTCGCCATCTTCGCAGTTTGATCAGTAATTCCGATCAGGTTCCTGTCAACTGCAGATTCAGGCATCTTCTTCTCTCTCGATTTCGATCAACTTCAGAACTGGCATTTTGTTCAACAGTGGCATCATCCAGAGCTTTGGAATATCTGCGTCTTCGTTCTCCATGGCTCCACTGGAGAAGATGCCTCAACGTCACGTGACCGTCAGCATCCATGACCCCTACTTCATGCTTCTCCAGCCCTCGCTGAGATGCTGCAACAATTCCCCAGGGGCCTGCAGGCTGCAGCCGATAACGCAGCCACGAACCTGCTCGCTCCCCCTTCATGTGCTGTCAAGATCATGCCATGCCCACCTTCGCAGTGCCACATTTCCACTGGAGAGTCCTCTTCCTGTGCTCACGGACCACTTACAGCGCTGTTCCCACATGTGGTCCACAGTGTCTTCACTCAGATCTTTCATGCGCACCACAAGGGGTTGCACAACTTTTGACTCAGATGATCGACCCCCCATGCAATCGGACCACCGGTCCTACTGGCCAAAGCCACCAAACTGACCAGGCCACACCCAACACAGACGCAGCCACAGTTTCCCCGATGGTTCGATCAAATGCACTGGATAAGGACCATTTAACCTCAGCTGTTCAAATTAGATTTTCTTAGTTTTAGTTTTTATATCATCTAATCACGATTTAGCATTTTAATTCTGTTTTTGCATTTTAATTTTGATTTAGTATCTTTGGTCCCACGTCAGTGGTGTTGGTGCTCTAGGCTCTGCCCTCCCCCAAATTCACCATCAATGTGTGTTCATCCCAAGGATCGCGGGATCGGAATCGGAATCGGGATCGGTGGGTACCAGAATCGATCCAATGGAAGAAAATCGATCCAGAATCGGTAAGCAAAAAAAAAAAAAAACGATCCGATTCCGATTCCAGACCGATCCGGACCGATTCTGGCCGATCCTGGCCGATCCGACTGGAATAGCAAAAAATGAAAAAAAACGATTCGATTCCGATTCCGATTCCGATCCCGACCGATTCGGCCGATCCGATTCCGATCCGATTCCGATCCGATCCCGACCGATCCGGCCGATCCCGGCCGATTCTGCCGGAACTTTTTTCCGGATCGGTCCTTCAGCCAAGAATCGGATCGGCAATGGCCGATCCGATCCAGGAATCGGCCGATTCCGATCCGGATCGGCCGATTCCGCGATCTATGGTTCATCCACTGATTCAGACTGCACTAGGTTCCGGCTGGAGTGCAGGTCAATTAGTGGGGCCATGGTGGCTTGTCCCCGTTACTCAAAATGTTGGTCATTGATCTGTTATGCATATTGATTGCATATGCGCTGCATTATTGAGGAATTTTTTGTTATTGAAATTCCTTTTGTGCAAGGAAAAAAAATTTTATTCATTTTTACTGCGGATGTGTTTGTCCACTGGTTTGCCGGTTGGCTTAGGGGGGCCAGGGTGTTTTGCCCCGGATACCCAAAAAAATGATAGCCTTTGATCTGTTATGCATATAGATTACATTTCAGCTGTATTATTGAGGAATTTTATTCTTGAAGTTTCTCTGATGTAAGGAAAATTTTTGTTGTGCATCCTCACTGCATAGTTATAATTTATTATTTTATTTGCAATTACTTGAAGTCATATAGTATTCAACAAGATGCCAACTTTTATCACATCATGCGTGCCATACTAATATAACCTTCTTTTGAACATGAATATGCCCATTAGATGCCGCTTTGCTGGGAGTTGGAGCTGTCAGTTTATACTTCTGTTTTACTCTTTTTATGGTATCTTTTGAAGATCACAAATTGAAATAATGCATCTGTTTGTTCATAAAAGCAATGTTTTGTTTTTTTTAATTGATAGTTTAATCTTAGACATTGACATGATATGCTAACTTTTGTTTAGGCACAAGGTTCTCCTGATTGGCTTCAACCAACGTATAACCTTGAAACTCATTTAAGTGAACTAATTGGAGATTATTTCTTCCGAGAGAAGAATGGTCTGGACAATTTGTGGATTTTGAAACCGTGGAACATGGCAAGGACCATAGATACAACTGTTACTGGGAACTTATCGGCTATTATCAGGCTTATGGAAACTGGACCAAAAATATGCCAGAAGTATATTGAGCATCCTGCCCTGTTTCAAGGAAAAAAGTTTGACTTGCGCTACATTATCCTGGTTCGCAGTATGAACCCGGTCGAGATATTTCTGTCTGATGTTTTCTGGGTAATCATTACCCTCTTCAGCTTTATTAATTGTTGTGTTTGTGCTTCAAGTCATTTTGTTGGGATGCTGTTGGGTTCTATCAGAATAAAGCATTTCCTTTGGACATTGTTTTTTCTTTAATTTACCTTTTGTGAGACTAGAAACAGTTAAGCAGAAACTGTAAGCATTTGTGAATACAAGCTTTGAACCTCTTTAGTTGTTGTTGGCGTCAATATTTTTTTAAAAAAACAGACAATTGGGCCAAAGAAGAAATGGACTTAAGCGTATGGTGGATAGCCCATAATTGAGTCAAATCAGGCCCAATTGGGCACCCCAATATGTGTTCTGGTCGGCCAGCCCATAATTGGGCAAATTCTGGCCCATGGAAGAGCCCTGCGCACAGCCCACAGCAGAGGAGGGGGACTGGACCGTGGCTACTTGCAGGCCCACATCAGGGCCAGATCTGAACAGTCCTGGTGTGAACGTGCCACACTGGCTATTCTGCCACCTCAGCAGCCCAGCCACGCCAGCCACCTGTCTCCCCATCAATTTGAACAGTTTTGTGAAGGGGGAAGGTCAAGGGACAGCAGGTCAATAAATTGGAATAAATGGAGTAACCTTCATGGGGAAGGCAAAAGGCCATCTACGTACACACCAGATGCCCCTTCATCTGCCCCCCCCCCCCCAGCATCTATAAAAAGGAGGGGGCATGCCAGCTTCAAGGGGGGGAGTTGGAAGCGCCGACAGGCTGCTGGTCTGCTACCTCATCTGCCGACCTGCTGCCACCTGCTGCCAGGAGAAAGAAGGAGAAGAGGAGAAGAAGACAAGGTAAGAAGAGATCGTGGGTATGTCTATGTAGCCCTTTAAAGGGCCTTCTTTCCATCGATTCTACCAGCCATCTCCTGCCCTTATCCACCTTCACAAAATGCCTCATTTCAGTCCATTCAAACCCCCCTAGATTGGACTGCAATCCCCTTGAGCCGAACCCATAAATCCCGTCCTTTCTGGCCCTTGTCCGGAGCAAAAAAAAGAAGCCTGCAAGTCCCCTTGTGACCTGGTTGCAGCCCCAATCAAGGCCCAAGAGAGCCCCCACTTCGGCCCATTTCCAGGCCCACCAGCAGGCCCATTTTCAGCCCATCTTCAGGCCCATGAACAGCCCCTGTTCGACCCCTAAACAGGTCCAGAACAGTCCCTGCTCTGGTCCCTTGTGCACCCTACTGAACAGGCCCAAAATCTCCTATGTTCGGCCCTTGTTCAGTTCACCTGGAGATCCTTCAAAGCAGACCTCAAACCAGTACCCTAAAACCAACTCCAAATCAGGCCCTTTCCAAGTCCTGTCCGGTTCCCAACCCAGAGCCCAAACCAGGCCTTGATCTGCCCTTTGTGCAAGCCCATTCCGGTCCACCTGAGCCCACTCAAACATACCCTCAATCAGGTCCCAAACCAGGCCTTGATCTGCCCCTTGTGCAGGCCCGTTTTGGCCCATTTGAAACCGCCTGAACAGACCCTTTAAACAGGACCGAAGCTGCCTTTGTCCAGCCCCTGTTCAGGACCCAAATTTGGTCCCAAATCAGACCCTGTTCAGCCCCTACTCCAGCCCCTTATGGCACAACAAAACCAACCCCCAAAACAGGTCCCAAACAGCCCCCTTGTGGCATGACCGACAACCCCAAAACAGGTTCTGTCCAGCCCCCTTTGCGGCATACCATAAAGAAGGCAAACAGCAGCCCCCTTTGTGGCTCAAGATGCAAAAATGCAGCACTCAACCAGGGTGTAGAAACCTGCCAGTTTCAGCAATGGTGGGTAGGGGCAATGTCCTGGACCCTCTTGGAATCTATACGACGGGCCGATTGTTTTGTCCGGGCTGGTCTTATCCTACCATCAAGACAAATGGAGGCGCACAAGTCCAGCAGGCCCTTCCGGCCCAAGAACAGTCCAAGACAGGCCCTTCCGGCCCAAGAAGACCGAAGACCGGTTTTGAACGCCGATTGAACTCAAAAACCGGTCCAAGTGGCCTTTAAAAAATGATGAAAACAGAAATAAACTAAAAAAAATGGACAGCTACCCCGGGTACGTCCCGGGATGTCGATCCGGACGTCGACGCGGGCACGCTCCCGTATGCCGATGATCCTTCTCCTAATTTGGCTAAGTCTTTAGTTAGCCATGTTGGATGGGTAAACTTCACCGAGTTAGAAACTAACCGGCATGTCGTTGTAATGCCAATTTTTTTTCTAAACCGGTGAAGAGCCTAAATTGGGGGAAGGATCATCTACATTGTACTTCACCTTCATGAAATGAAATTTTTGATGATGTTTGATTCCGGGCGCCCAATGGTAGCCCAATGGGTCGGAGGCAATGCAAACTGCCAAACCAAAAATAAAATCATTCCAAACCAAATCTGGAAATTCAAACAGAAAATCAATACAGAAAATTAAATCTAAAAATTCAAACAAAAAATCAGAACTTAAATAAATCTGAAATTCAACTTAAACTTATCTCGGTTTCAACAAAAATCAATCTTCAACAAGAAGGAATCGATTTTAAATCAAACTTCCAACAAAAATCAGATTTTGATTTAACCCAAAACACATAAATTCCAGATTTAAATAAATATGCCCAAAAGAAAACCGATCCTAATCAACTCTGATTGCACATATAAAACTGGTTTAGTGAACCTGAAAATCCACCGAACTTCACTTAAATGAACAATCAAATGCTTAACTCCAAAGAAACCAAATAAGCACCATTTCAAACACCCAAAATGGATCAAAATCAACTCAAAACCAAACAAATCCGGAATCTGAAAATTCAGAAAACCAATCAAATCAAAAATCCAAACATGCTTAAAACACTTTAAACACATCAAAATTAAAAATCAAAACAAATTGAATCAAATAAATTCAAAACAAAACAAACCAAAAAGTCAAACTGAAACCAAAATAAACAACAAACAAACCAAGCAAACAAATTGATTCAAAACCCAAAAATCAACGAAACCGACTTTCAAGTCAACCAACAAACAAATAAAACAAACACGAGCCAAATCGGTTTGCATCTCATCGGACTCAAAAGGCCGCTGCCCTTTTGAGTTCCTTTTTTTCTATGGATGTGCATGTCTCCGAAAACAGGTTGTCGCGACGGTTAATCAAAGGCGTTCGAGCCATTGCTCGATGTAAGTTAACGTCAGATACTCGCACCATCCGGCGGAAAAGGGTAAAAAATGAAATTTTCAAAGAACTCAAACCTCGGTTCTTATATTTTTTTAAACTATCACTGGACTACCTAATATATTAAGTATCATCTATTTTCCCTAGATAAGTCCGTGGTATCAAAAAATGTCTTTCTTTCTAAAGAACAGACACGTAAAAAAAGAGGTTCACACAGTTGTCAACATCAATATTTTAAAATAATATTGACAGGGTTGACATAACTTAAAATTCTGGGGAAACCGGCTGATCTGTTCAGTCTTTTGCTGACTGGTTGGATCTCGGGATCGAACGGCAAATCTGTCATGGGGCAGCACCATTGTTGGCCTGTAGTGGGTTGCAGGCTTGCAGCAGATCCATCCTTTGATCGGCTAATCTTGGCCCAACTTCTTAATATTTGTTTTTTTATTATTTTAAATTTATTTTAATTTTTTTATTTTTATTTTTAACACTATCTTAGAGACTTAACTGTAGTGAAATTCATAAAATGCCAATCTTAGGGGCTTGACTCTCTCTCTCTCTCTCTCCACACTTCATAAAAATCACACTAAATATACCATTTCAGTACAATTTTTATCTTAAATGGATGAGTTCTTTAGTTTTTACTATTTTGGTTATTTATAATTTTTTTATAGAAAATAAGTTATTTAAAGTTGTATCTGTTAGCAGGCCATGTCCAATTGGTATTGGATCCATATCAGCCTATACATATTGGTGGCAATGGATTAACTTGATATTTCTTTCCTTTCTTAGGGTATAGCATAAAGCAAATGGACACGTATCTCTAAATTGTCAATGTCGTAACTCTTTTTGCAGGTGAGATTGGCAAATAATTTATATACCTTGGACCAAAGCAGCTTATTTGAGTATGAGACTCATTTCACAGTTATGGTAAGCACTAGAAGTGTGTTATAGATGTTACATACTATGATGCAGTGAACAAAATGAAAAAAAAAAACTCCAATTAATTTAATTTCTTTTTGGGTTTGCTTCTGAAATGCATGGTGTACTTATCCTATGTGGAAATTCTTTAGCTTGTAATTTGTTGTTTTTGATATTGCAGAATTACATTGGAAGATTGAAGCACATGAATACTCATGATTTTGTGAGACAGTTTGAAAGTGAACATCAAGGTTAAATACTCATGCTTTGTATGCTTTAAGGACAGCATATGGTGTTCCTTATTCACGTATGCTTTTCCCTTGCCATTGCAGTAAAATGGTTGGACATCCATGAAAGAGTTCAGAAAATGATTCGAAGTGTTTTTTATTCAGCCGCTGTTGTACATCCAGAGATGCATAATTCATCATCAAGGGCTATGTATGGAGTTGATGTCATGCTGGATTCATTCTTTCAGCCAAAGCTGTTAGAGGTATCCTAAGAATGATTTCTTAAACTTCTAGTGTACTTTAGAATGTGGTTCCTTGGGTCCCATTTTGCAATGTTGGTGATGCGCACTAACCACCTCTTGTCCCTTTCTGCACTGAACTCTTTACTCGTAATAAATTCTGCTGCTAATCATCGCAAAAGCTCCAATCAGTATAAGCTTTCCCAACAACTAATGGTTGCATTCTTCTTGCACATACCGAAGCATGAACATGTCAATCATTTTGTATAGACAAATCTGGGCATGTGTTTTCTTTTTCCCTTTCCTTCTTTCATGTGCTTGCAATGCTGGGCGTTTTCAAAGTTGTCCTACGTGTAAGGGACTCCAAAAGTAGCCCTATGCTAATGTAGTGTTATGGTATAAAAATATCTAAACCTGTGATAAAATAATATATTAAATTAAGAGTTAAAAACTTAAAGCTTACTATTTTTGGTTGGAAGATAGTGTTGCAAAGTGTGGGTCATGTATAACAAATAAAAAAGTAAGAGAGACCACATGAAGGAAAAGAGAGGTCTCAGCTCATTTTTTTTTACCATGATTGTTAAAAGCCTTTTTGACAAGTTTTGTTACAAAAATATATTCTTTTTGAAAAATCTATTTTATCTTGCAATTAAAGTCCCTATAAGACATCCCCTATCAAATAAAAGCGTACTTCACCGATCCATTATGTGCAAACATATGCTAAGCAGTTTCTGCATCCCTTTGGAGGAGTGGTGGTGGACTGGAACCAGGGTTTGTTTATATTTATGATTTAGGTGATCAGGTTGTGGCTCTTCTATGTTCTTCTTTTAGGTGCACCGGATTCTTGACCAAAAGCTTCTGCAGATTATCTTCACATTCACGATTTGTAAAATTTTCTCAAAATTCGAGCTGAAAGCTATGATCTTTTATCCTGGAATGCAGGTTACGTACTGTCCTGACTGCACGAGAGCGTGCAAGTATGATATGAGAGCTCTTGAAGGAAACGGCGAAGTTATCGAAGCCCGTGAGTTCTTCAACAACGTGTTTGGTTGTCTTTTCCTCAACGAAACCAAGTGCGTGTCAAGACTGTAAGTTCGTAATGCTATAGGGGGGAGGGGGGGGGGGGGGGTGCGGATGCCAGAAAGAGCAGCATCCTTGTATGTAAAAGACAGCACAATTGTTTTAGCTAGCCCATTATCAGAACAGAGGTTAATGGCTTTATGAGTAGGGCCCACTTTGGTGTGAGATGTTGGAAAAAAAAATTGAATGTAGGGATACTATAACATTTGATTCAGCTTTATTTTTCTAGGTAAAACTGAATTTAAAAAAGAGCCTTAAATCAAGCTGAATCAAAGTAATTATGCTTGAAACTGAAAGTTTCTAAACAGCCTGATCTGATCTGACCCTGTGTTTTGAGTGACGGCCCAATGAACCGAGTTAGACCTGATGGGCCGACCCACCAGCAAGGGCTAGTTTTTTTTTTTTTTTTGAAAATAAAGAAAATGTCGCTCTAGCTCTATACCAAAAGCTAAAAAATAAAATTTGCAGTTACGTAAGAACTCTTGAACAAGGGAAGGTAGCAAATATACAACATAAGAAAATAATGTCTATCTGGTCAGGGAGTCAAACATTTACAGAATCGGACAGTAGCATCCTTCGGCTAGAAGCGATAGAGAAACACAAGATCTTGATAAAGATATGTCCAATTAAATTCTTAATTCACATATTCTATCTTACTTACAACAATTTCTAATTTTTTTAATAGTAAAAAATGATACCTGCTTGGGAAGTTAGCCATAAGTCAAAGACTAGACAGCTTGGAAGACAAATGGGTCAACAAAGTAACCGACAGAACTATAGCAGAAAACTGTGTAGGTCCCTTGGATTCACATATTACACATGGACAAGAAAGACAACAAGTGTTTCAATATTTAACAGCTTAAAAATTTTCAAGAAGTTTGAAATAGCTACGTCCAGATGATTTTCTATGAGTAGCATACTGGTCAATATAACAAATGGGCCTTATCACAAGAATATTACCAATACAATTGGGATGTCCGTAAGAAAATTATTGAAGTGACTTATAAAGAAATTTGCAATATTTATTTGCCGATCCAGGTCGAAAATACGTGAAGACTTTAGAGCGCCCATGAGATAAAAAAAGAAAAGATGCACATTAATGCCAGATAACATGGATCTTTAATATTTTATTATTTTATTAAACTTTGTTGCGCTAGCTTCTTTATTGTCTAAATCTTACTATTGTATATTTTCTTTCTTATTAAATATTAGTAAGACGACCATGATGAATTTTTTGTCTATTGTCATCAAGTTGGAAGGATCTTTTGAAATTCGGTGGATGCATCAAATAAAATAAAAAATAGTGAAGGATTTTTTTTAGATGACCATGATAACATTTCTCTTTTAGCGCATAGTTTGAAAGGATCTTTTGAGAATCAGTGAACGCATCCGATGATGATGAAGTTAAAAATATCGAATATTTATTTCAATTGTTTGATGACACCAGATAAACTTACCGTGAGGGTTTTTTTTTCAACACCGGCGCTCAATACTCGGCCGTCCTTGTGAAGATGTCAGAATGCAGCACACACCAGTATGATATGCCAATTGATCACAACACAAGGAGACTTGTACACAACCACCCACCATCCTCTAGCTTAGTATACCGAACTCCAGCCACCCACAAACCTCATCTCCTTGAGCAAGAGATCCAGAAGAAGAGCAATCGTCTGCATCTCAGGACGAAGTTTACATCCTGCATGAAATTCGTGCCTAACTCCATCTACACTGATCCAGCTGCACCCAGGTTGTTTCCTCACACCCTTTACATTCATCGACCCTCTCAAACCAGCTATGTCATCCCACCGGCTATCAATCGCATACGCATTAGACAACAGTACGTACCCAGCAGAACCTTCGGGATCGACGTTGGCCAGCCCTTTGGCAGCATCTCCTGCCGCCTTTGCTCGAGAATGGATCACGCATGCACCAAGCAAGGCGCCCCATACCTGCTCGTTTGGCTCCACCGGCATTGTCTTGGCAACCTGGAAGGCTTCTTCAATATGGCCCGCCCGCGCAAGGAGATCGATGTAAGAAGCGTAATGTTCTACCTCTGGTGTGATCGAGTAAAGGCGACCCATATCGGTGAACAGCACGCGGCCTTCGTTTACCAAGCCGGCATGAGTGCAGGCACATAGCAGGGCAAGGAAGGTGCCACCATCGGGGCGGAGGCCAGTTCTTCTCATTTCTCCGAAGAGCCCGACGGCTTCCGCTCCTCGGCCGTTCACGGCGAGACCCATTATCATTGCATTGAACAAGATCACATCTTTCTTCGCCGGCGTGCAGAGAACGGCCCTGGCTTCTTCCAGACTCCCGCACTTGGAATACATGCCAACGAAGGCCGTGGCTAAAATCGTGTTGTTCTCCAGAAGATCTCTGCGGCCTTCGGCTTCGAGGTACCTGTGAACCCACCTCCCGAGGTCCAGATCCCCGACTTCAGCGCAGGCAGAGAGCACGCTGACAAGAGTCACATGGTTTGGTTTCGGATTTGGGGTGGCAAGCATTCGATGAAAGACGTCCAGAGCCTCGGACGGATGGCCATTCTGAGCATATCCGGTGATCATCGCATTCCACATAACTACGCTAGTTCTTCCTCCACTTCTTCGAAGCATTGTATCGAACAGGTTCCGACCCCTTTCGACGTCGCCCGACTTGCCGCACAGATAGATCGAGACGGTGTCGACCGAATCTTGCAAGCAGTTTGGGGCGAGAACACTGCGTTTGGAGAAGACGTTCGCCCAGCTCTCAATTTCCTGGACCTTCGAGCATGCGGAGAGAACGCCGACCATGGTGTCATCATCAGGCCTCAAGTTCTTATCCAGCAATCTCAGGAAAAGCGTCAAGGCATCGTTCGGACGATTTGCCTCTGCGAGGCTCTTGATCAAGCAACTCCAAGAGCACAAACTTACCTTCTCCGGCATTTGGTCGAACAGTTTCGATGCCGACGGTGAGTCCCCGGCGCCCTTGGCATAAGCCAAGACCAGTCCGTCGCAGACGCTAGAATCGCCATCGAGACCCGACCTTGTGACATGGCTATGCACTTCCCGGACCGGCCAAACGTCTGCAGATCGGACGCAAGCCTTGAGGATGAAGGAGAAGGTGAAGCCATTGGGTGAGAGGCCGCGCCTTTTGAGAGAATCGAACACGGAGAAGGCGGCGGCGGAGAGGCCCGATTCGGAGAGGACGCGGAGGGCGGCGTTGAAGGGGAAGATGCCGGGGTTGAGCAGTTGGACAAGCACGCGTGGAGCGAGCTTCGATGGGAGGCGGCCGATGAGGCGGGTGGCGACGAGGTCGTCCTGGTGGGCGCCCAGACGGAAGACCCGCCCATGGATCTGGCGGAGGTGGGAGGGTGGGAGGGGGCGCTGGAGGAGGAGGGGAAGGAAGCTGAGGTCGGGACCGTGCGAAGACTGAGGGGCGGATGCGTAGAAGGCCGAAGGGGCGGCGGAAGGTGGAGATACACGGCGAGTGCGGCGGCGCGGTGCAAGGGACGGGGCGGTGCGCATGCTAGAAGCCTGCGGATTGCTGCCAATCTCACACTCACACGGGTCGAAAGCGCAGCGTTTGGCAAGCCCCGTCGGAATCAGATTCTCGAGGGATAGGAAGCGATTTTGAGCTTTCTTGATTCTTCACATTATATATCATGGGTAGAGTTCGGGAACAACTCTCCTCCTCCATGGGACGGTGGAGAAAATCATCTGTTTGTGGTCATGATAAAGAGAATTCCTTCCGTCGTCCGGTGAAAGAACCTCACTCTTTATGGAAAGATCGGATAGATAACTTACAAATAGCATGACAAATACCTTTCTGAATGAATGGAGCATAAATAACATTTTTAGATGATTACATGAGATGTCAACCATGTACGTACGTACGTACGTACGTAATAAACAGTTTCGTTTCGCAAAGAAGATTCATGAGCTGTTTGAGTTTAAAAACTAGTTGATCCATATATAATGTTTATGTTTAGATCAGAGACTGAGGAGATGCTCTCTCCATCTCATTGATACTATGTAATATATATATTTTTTTAGTTAGTTAGTTAGTTAGGTTTTCTCACAAGTAATTAATAACACACTTTGAAATTTTATCCGCAGGAACAACACAAATCTGATCAAAACCAAGGCACTTTGGTAGAAGTCTAGATCACTCAAGATTTCCTAGTCTCAAGGAAAAGCTGGATTTTTTTAAAAAAAAAATAAAGAAATTTATTGAAGTCGGAGTTCGAAATTTCGATTTCTAGCGAGAAGGAAAAAAAAGTAGAATTAGAAGTAGAATTTTAAACATAGCCCACCGATCGGATGTCTTGCTTGATTTAATTAAACATTGCCATGCCTTGCAGCTCCGGCTTGAATGGTTTATCCTTCAAGCTGGCGGCGATTGCCATGAAAAGGAGTAGCGTCCAAGCTCTTCGCCGTGCTATCTTTCTTTTTCTTATACGTACGACACCATCAATATCATCATCGTCGTCATCCTCCCCCCCGTTCCATATAAAGACTCCCGGCCGGCGGCGTTCTGATCGATCTTCAAGTGGAGGCATCATCTCAGATCGACCAGGGCAAAAAAATTAAGACGACCGGGCTGAGCCGAGACCATGGTGCAGAACCCGGCCGCCTCCTTTCCCCTGATTCTGCTCCTCCTCCTGCTCGTCGCCGGAGCCCGCGCCGACCCCGACCTCCTCTTCGACTTCTGCGTCGCGGACACGGCGGGCGCCTCCGCCGCCTCCGGCCTCTTCTTCAACGGCGTCCCCTGCATGGACCCGGCGGCCGCCCTCGGCTCCCACTTCGCCACCGCCGCCCTCGCCACCCGCGGCGGCGACCCCGGCGCCAACCCCTTCGGCTTCGCCGGCGTCCTCACCGACGCCCGCAACCTGCCGGGCGGCAACGGGCAGGGCCTGGCCCTGCTGCGGGAGGACTTCGCGCCGGGCGGCGTGCTGCCGCTGCACACCCACCCGCGGGCGTCGGAGGCGGTGGTGGTGCTGGACGGCGAGCTCCTCGTCGGGTTCGTGGACACCGGCAACCGGCTCTTCTCTCAGAGGATCGGGCCGCTGGAGGCGTTCGTGTTCCCCCGCGGCCTGCTGCACTTCCAGTACAACCCCAACCGGTCCGCGCCGGCGACGGCCATCGCCGTCTTCGACAGCCAGAACCCGGGGGCGCAGCTGGTGGCGCCGGCGGCGTTCCTCTCGAATCCGCCCATCGACGTCGAGCCGCTGAGCAAGTCCTACCAGATCACCCAGGAGGACGTGCAGAAGATCCGGAAGAACCTCGGCGGCTGAGGATCTCGGCAGCAGGAGGACCCCCCTCCATGTACCATATATATTCATCCATGTGTGTGTATATATATATATATATATATGAACGGTCGACTAGATCGATCTCATGCTTCTTCTTCTTCTGTCAATCCCTGCATGATCTGATCTCGATACATAAACAGACGTGATCCGATCTTTTATATATATTATTCTTAATATACATATATATATCATCAGCTCTACGTACGTACGTACGTCATTGTAGGCATTTTTTTGTCTTCAGTGATATTATTCTTGATATTGTCATTGAACTTAATATAGTATTTACTTCTTAAATTTTCAACAAAAATACAGAGTTTGATGCCTTGGACAGTGGGAAGTTCACATGGGTGGGGGCCACAACACCAGTCTAGGCTGGACAGGGGCTAAACAATGGCACAATGGCATGAATTTTGAGAAGTGGGATGGGGAATGGAGTTGAGAAAGAGAGAGAATGAGAGATAGATGGGAGTTGTTGTTGTTATTGTTATTATTATTATTATTATTGTTATTATTATTATTGTTATTGAGCTGCAGAAACAGATT
The DNA here is from genome assembly GCA_036172225.1 of Cryptocoryne crispatula var. balansae. NCBI lineage: Eukaryota > Viridiplantae > Streptophyta > Magnoliopsida > Alismatales > Araceae > Cryptocoryne > Cryptocoryne crispatula. The sequence continues at coordinate 36,711,288 of CM069927.1, read as the reverse complement.
CAAATTCGAGCTTTATAAAGTAGTTTTGATAAAGTCTGAGTTGGACCTCCATGGACGAGTTCGAATGGACTAAGGCCCATGTGGTTGGGCCTTAAATGGCCCTTTTCAATCATGCTTTCTAAAAATAGAATAACTTTTTCTTTTTTCTTTTTAATCTGAAGGTAAGATGCTAAGCAAGTTTTCAACGTCCACGATGAAAGGTTTCTTCTCACTTTTCATTATTTGGGTGCATTTGTATTTACGTAAGAACTAAAATCAAGTTTTTTATTTTATTCGCTCAAACTTAAGCCAAGATTGCCATGTACAAACTTTTATAATAATAAAAAAAGTTTTAAATATAAATGCCAACAACCTAAAAATTAAAATTTAAGTGTTGCGATATTTTTAAATATCACAAAAAATAAATACACATGATATTTTAGGATCGTCAAGGCAATGATCTGATTAGATCTATCCACCCATTAATGCGTTGATATAAAGCTGATAAAACTGGATGTAATTGTTTATTTTGTTAGGTATATGTATGCAACTTTGGGAACAAGATAAAATTGATTCATTACTGTTGAGTAGAGCTTAAGTAGATCCTTGCTCTAAGTCTACCAGCAAGCAGTGTCCAACTAAAAAAAACGAAAAGACTCCTCGAGCTTGGCTTGAACACAAATTAAATTCTATTTAAACTTGTACGACAAACTTAGGTGACATCATACATATACCCATCACGCATTTATGATTTAATTCTTAACTGGTCATTTAAAAGCCAAGTTCGTGTCGGAATGTAACTCAGATTGAAGTTCAATTTTACAAGCGAGGTCAAATCAAACACAAACTTAATACCGAGCTTCTTTTGTTAAGTTTAATAATAAATGCACGATCATTTTTAAATTTGAATCGAGCTTTTTCCGGTCGGGTCACGTGACATGTGACGTGTGATTTTGATGGAGATATCAAGTCGTTAAACACTCCGATTTATAACTACGTGTAACGAAGATTTTTATTTTAATTTTTAAAAATTGTAAGAAAACTTGTTAAAAGAGGTGTTTGGTAATCATGACAATTTTATGTTTTAAAAGTAATTTTCTTCTTAAACAAAAAAGTGAGTCTCGTCTCTTTCCTTTTTATTGTGGTCCCCCCCACTTTGTTTGGTCATGTGTGGTAGTTACTCTTTTTTGTAATCACATCCCTCCAAACATGATAATTTTATGTCATGAGTTGATTCATTTTTTATTTTAATACAATTTTGAAAGAAAATTTACCATTAGATCCATTTAAGAAAATGAGTTTACCATAAAATCCGCTGACCTAATCTTCATTCCATCTAATCCGTTGACACCCAACAAAATTGCCACCCAGTCCATTTTTATCTCTTCCTATCCTCAAAACCCGTTTTTGCCCTCTGCGTCTCGGTGTTCAGAAATGAGAAGACATTTTCACGCGCCGCTATCGAGCGGCACCGTCTAGAAAGAGGTATATCTGTGTTAGTTGTGGCTGTCGAAAGAAAAATCGAGGGTGCGGCGATGGGAGAATGGGGGCGACAGCAGCTTTCGAGAGGCACAGATCGGAGCAACGGTAGGAGGACAGGGCGTTGCGTACTCCGCGACCGGCGGAATCTGTACAGCATCTTCCCCAACGTGTTGTGGCTGCTGGAGACGTGCTACCTGATGTACGCCATTGCGACGAGCTAACTCACCACCGGCGATCTGCTGGACTTGTTCGTACGGGCTTTCGCCCGGTGGTCGGCGGTGACGAGCTTCACCTTCCAGGAGGACAACCAGCAGGGCACCAATGCGGACATCGTCATCGACTTCTACAGCGGCGATAGTGAGGTGATAGGTTGCTGCCATCGGGCAGCGCTGGTCCAGAAGGGTAGAGGGAGGTGGCAAGGCGGTGGAGGGAGAGAGAGAGAGAAGGGTAACACCTTGATGAGGGGATAAAAAAGTTATTCTTTCCTTAAAATGGAGCGAACGTGATGATTTTTTTAAAAATTGGACTTAATAATACATTGGTTTTGAAAACGGACCTAACGATAAAGCACTTGTTCCAAAACGGACTAGTGTGCATTTGCTCTACTTTTAACGCGGCCGGCCGTCGATCTCTCTGTTTCTGCGCAAGCAGGCAGCCACATACCCCAGTCTGATGCTCCTCGGCGGCGGAAGGGCAGAAATCTCTCTCTCTCTCTCTCAGGAGGCGTAGAGATTGGGAGGGAGGCGGGGCTCCGCCACCACCTCCAGCGGAACCTTGCGGGGCGTCGACAGGCCGAAGACCTCCTCCATGCTCAGGTCCTCCGGGCGCGCCCCCTCCGGCAGCCTCCACCGGAAGCCCTGCAGCAGGCTCGCCAGGCTCGCCTGGATCACCTTCAGCCCCAGCGGGTAGCCCGGGCACATCCTCCTCCCCGCGCCGAAGGGCAGCAGCTCGAAGTCGTGCCCCTTCACGTCCATCGCCCTCTCCTCGAACCGCTCCGGCCGGAACACCTCCGGGTCGCCCCACACGGCGGGGTCCCGCCCGATGGTCCAGACGTTCACGAGGACGTGGGTGCCGACGGGGATGTCGTAGCCGGCGATGGTGCAGTCCTCCCGGCTGCAGCGGGGGACCAGCAACGGCGCCACCGGATGCAGCCTCATGGTCTCCTTGGCGATGGCCTGGATGTAGGGCAGGCTCCGGAGGTCCTCCTCCCCCACCCACCTCTCCCGCCCGACCACCCGGTCGAGCTCCGCCGCCGCCTTCTCCAGGACGCGCGGCTGCCGGAGGAGCTCGGAGATGCCCCACTCCACCGTTACGGCGGAGCTCTCGGTGCCCCCCGCGATCATGTCCTGGGTGAAGGCTTTGACGCCGTCCCGGGTGAGCTTCACGTCCGTGGTCGGCGCGTCGGCGAGCTGCAGCAGGACGTCCACCATGTCCCGGGGCACGAACTGATCCTCCCCCGTCCGGCGGCGCCGCTCGTTGTGTTCGTCGATGACGTGATCGAGGAACCGGTTGAACTTCTTGGCCACCGCCTTCATCCGCCGGACGTACCCCTGCAGGTCCAGGAAGTCCGCCCACGGGATCACGTCGCCGATGTTGATCACCCCGTTGAGCAGGAACAGCTCGTCCAGCATCTCCTTGAACTCCTCCGGCGTCACCACCGTCGACGCCGCCGACGCGTCCGTGTAGATCCTCCCCAGCACCATGCGGCTGATGACGTTGAGGCTGAGGGTGGAGAGGTGGTCCTTGAGGTTCACCGTGCGCGCGCCGGCGTCGAACAGGGCGCGCGTCAGGCGGCGCAGCTCCTCCACCCGGATGTACTCGTAGGAGTCGAGCCGCCTGGCGCTGAAGAGCTCCGTGAGGCAGATCTTGCGGGCCTGCCGCCAGTACGGGCCGTAGGGCGACCATGTGATGTCGGCGTAGTTGTAGGTGGTGTACTTGCCGGCGGCGTTCCTCGGCCTGCCGGCGAGGACCACGTCGTGGGTCTTCAGGAACAGCTTGGCCATCTCCACGGAGGAGGCGACCACGACCCGCCGGGAGCCCAGGTAGAACTGCACGATGGGGCCGTACTTCCGGGACAGCTCGTGGATGGACCGGTGAGGCAGAGCGCCGATGAGGTCGAGGTTCCCGATGACGGGCCAGGGGCGGGGCCCCGGCGGCGGGTTCAGCTGCTTCCGGCGGGGAGCGAGCCACGCCCGCAGGACGAAGACGGAGGCGAGAGCCGCCGCCACAAAGGCAGCCCAGCTGGGTACTCCCTCCATCGGAGAAGGAAGCAGCGGTCCGAACGCGGTAGGCTGCGCGCCGGGGAGCGCCGCCGGGTGCGGTGGCGGTCGGTCCTCGGAGGGGGGACGTGGAGAGCTAAGATGAGCACACCCTACACCGCCCTGCGCTGCTCCCTATTTGTAGGGAGTCCGGATCCCTTCGGGGAGGGCCAGCATGCCACCTGGCTGGCACGTGGCACGACAGTCCAAGTCAGCAAAGTCAGTCAAAGTCAACTGACCAAAATGGTCAATAAGAAAGAAAGGGTGTGAATTGAGAAGAAAGTCCCCATGGAAGACCGGGAGTTTTGCCACCTGGACTAGTTTATCAGCCGGCGAAGACTTCTACTTCTACTGCTTCTTTCTCTTTAAAAAAGAAAAAAATTACTTCGACTTATCCGGGAAGCTCCGGTCGTCGATCCGATCATGGGCGGAGGTCGAGATTCCCCGGCAACCGAGTGGAAGCTGCAGCTCAGACGAGCGGCGCGCGGCGTAGCATGGTCTCCGGCGGAGAGGGGAAATCAAGAGGGAGGGAGCGCCGCCGCCGCGTCTTGGATTCCGAGGTGTCTGCCACGGCAGGTGGAAGGAGCCGCCGCCGGCGGTGCAGACGGGTCAGACTCGCCGGCGGCGGGCGGCGGACGGCGGAGGGAAGCCACTTGCTTTTGGGATGCGAGACCGAGGCATTTCAATCCGGTCATAAAGTTCCGGCAGCCTCGACGTCACCATCGCCTTTCCGGTCTGACCGTCGTCTTCCGATCTATCTTTCGCTGTACGTCCTTTTTTTTTTTGTTCAGGTTCGCTGTACGTCTATCAGATCGATCTTTTTCTTTTCCTATTTATAATATAGCGTAAATATTATATGTATATATGCACGCTGTCGGGAAGAATTTCTATTCTGCAGCGATGGAAATGACCGGTCATTTGCCTCCCCTATTTATATGTATATACTCGTCCAAGCAGGCGAGCTGCCAGGAAGTTGTATGTATTTATGTATATAAAACACTCGAAGTCCAAGCCTACCTGCCGCGGACGAGATACAAAACATTACGAAGTTTCGGAGAAGCTTCTCCTGTTCTTCTGTGCAGCTTCTGAGTCTGAACCCGAGAAGAAGACGGTAGTGTGTTGATCGCGATGAAGTCTTTTTTTTTCCGAAGAAGAGGAGAGGGATAAGCAATTGTAAATTACAACTAAGAGTCCACCGAGCTAACCAGTGAGTCATCGTATCACAAGATCTATTAACATAGACTAGAGATATGAGTATACGAGGACAACAAAGCAAAACACCTATGAATAAGATGTTGGGTTCTCCACAGCAAAGGATCAAAATTAAGGATGGTATCAACCGCCGTTCTAGCATCACTCTCCACTATGATGTGCTTAGAAGAGGAGGAAGCCCAAATACAAGTTTGGAGTATGGCCTCAGCTTCCAGAGCTCGAGAACTATGAGATAATTTTGATTGCCAGAACACCAAACCATCACCCTCAGCATTAATCTTGATCGAGATGAAATCGATGCAAGTCATCTTTGAGAATGTGAATAAATTAATATATTCGATGAGTAATTTAAAATTTAACTATATTTGTTTGTTATATTAAATAAATAAATTTTGATAAAAAATAAAATTTGACTCATTAAATGAATCAACTTTGAACGTATTTTTACTCGACTCGATGAATAAGTAAATAGTTTGATTAAATATTTGATTGAATATATTATTAAAAAATAAATTATAAGTATTAATAATTATATATTATCGCTTAAATATATAAAGTAAGTCAAATTTTGAATTTAAATTTATATCAAAATTTGTAAATAAGTTAAATTTAGAATTTCGTTGATGATTTATATTGATTTTGAGTTTTATAAATAGATTTCTATTAAGCTTTAACTTAAGCGTGGGTTGAACTTGAGTACAATTGTCACTCTGGTCCGAGCTCAAGTTTGGTTCAATTAATGAATGAATAAATTCGAACAAGAGTTCCAACATATTCATTGTAGTTCGAACTCGAACTCGAACCCTTTTAAAATAAATTAATAAAACTTTGAACAGACATATTATTGGACTCAACTAACTCAGCTTGTTTGCGGCACCCTGGCCATCTTATTATGTCAGGAGCATCTGCCTGTCGGCTGAGACGATGAAAGCTGTACCGGGCAGGGGTGGCAATGGGCCGGGCCGGCCCACGGGTTCGCGGGCCGGGCCGACTGTGGGTCATTTGATGGGCCAAAGATTTTGGCCCGCGGGCTTTAGTCGGGCCGACATATGGGCCAAAGCGGGCCAACGCGGGCTAAAACGGGCCAAATAACTTTCAATTTTTTATGTCAAAACATCATTTTTACTTATTAAAAATATATTTTAATTAAATTATTATTAATTTTATAATGTCATCTTAAATAATTAAATTTATCATATTTAATAAATATTTATTTATAAAATATATAGTTGGGCCGGGCCGGGCCGGGTCGGGCCAAGTCAATAATTTTTGCGGGCCGGGTCGGGCCGGGCCAACAATGTAGTGCGGGCCGGGTTGGGCCGGGCCGATATATTTTGGACCGGGCCCTAAGCGGGCCGACCTCGGGCCGGGCCGGGCCCGGCCCATTGACACCCCTAGTACCGGGTGGTAATTAGGTTACCCCGGCCGTTCCATGCATAATCTCATTTACAATAATAAGGCTCGAGTAGAATTATAATAAGGTGTTTGATTACGTTTTTCTCTCTTTTTTATCTAAATTTTAAAAATAAAAGAGATAAAGTATTTGATTACAATTTTTAACAACTGTCTCATTCTTAAAAGTGTGATATTCTACGTACATAATCTCTTCTAAAATAAAAATAAAGTAGATCCTGTTTTATTTTTGAGATAGACACGGAGACAGAATGTGGGAGGCGAGACATGCATACGTTCCGGGGGGCTTCATTGGCTGACGATACCGCCGGGGGGAGCGCCACCGCGCGATGCCGCCACCGGGGGGAGGGAGGCAGACGACGCCATGGGGGGGAGTCTTCGCGGAGCTGCAGGTCCTCTCTGCGGAGGGAGTCCAAGAGAGTTTCACAGAGCCATAGGTCATAACTAAACACTACTGTATAATTTTTAAAAATTATGATAATTTTTTCAAACACAAAGTAATTAGATTGCTTTGATTTTAAAAATAAAATTAAAAAGTCAAATAATCTTAATTTCAAAAACAAAATTTTCTTAAAATTAAAAACGCTACCAAACACCCTATAAATATGTGTGGAGCCCGTTTGTGTGACAAACATGGTACGTTAGGCCTTGTTTGGTAACACTATTAGACACTTCTATCACTATCAATTTTAAAATTGATATTAATAGCAATCACTAAGAGGTGTGTTTGACTAATCGTATCAATTTTGAAATTGACAGCGGAAACAAAGCATGTTGTATAATACAAGTGTCAACTTGAATCGATCTTGATATTGATACTCCAACCTCTAAAAATATTAATATCAATATTGATATAATATCAATTTTGAAACTCTAACCAAACATGCCATCAAAGACGAGGTGTACGGGTCTCACCTTGTTTTGTGTTTACTCCAAGTAACGGATCCAGCTAGCTAGATGGATGGCGAAGGAAGCCAAGTTCTGTCGTGTACCGAAGAGAGTGGAATTGGATAAGTACCCTCGTAAATACATCTAGATGACTAGATATTCGACGGAATGAATTATTTATATTGGGTAGCCTTACGATTTTTGTCTAGATTTGTATCTCGCGATTCATTATGATCAAACTACGCATGATCGTGACTCGGATCACACACACTTTCTGAGCTCATTCTTATCTTGATTCTGCTGCATATATATATATATAATTTCAGTTATGCGAAGAAATTTTTTTTATCTCAACCGATAATTAAAGTTATGTTTCACACCATGTGACCAAGTAGGCATTTTTGCTCTTGATTATTCTCAAATATTCATGCATGCATAGTTTCAAAATCTATTATCTTTTTTTTTTATTTTTTTGGTGCACGACGCAATGATTACACTCGAAGTGACCACCCATGTTCGAGGGTCGATCAATCTCGGGTTCGTTCTCGAGAAGAGCTACCCAGGAGGGCAAAGATGTCCACACCGCTAGAAGGCGGGGGCTTCAAATATTTATCGCCAAATGCTATTTTTTTCACCATATAACGGAGAAAATGATCATGTATCAGTTTATTCTGCATTTTATATCGATGATTGTCTTTGTTTCATTTACAAATAAATATTTTAGTCGGAGAATTGTCCGTGTAGATATCATATCACACATTCACAATCAAATTTAAAATTATATTTACAATCAAATAATTTCACATGATACGATATCTAAAGAAAGTTTGATAAATTCATATCAAATTATCAAGTCAGAACATAAGAATTAAATTAAGACTTTTAATGTAAATATATTTGAATAAATAACTAACACAAACAAAAATAATATTATCACGTAAGATAAGATAGACAGATCGTCATAAAGCTTAACTTAATGGTACATAACAAAGCAGATTTTAAAATTAATATGATATATAACTAACTATTATAAATAAATTTGGTCAAACCAGATCAGCGGGTTATCACTTTGGTTTGGTTCAGTGAGCAACTGAACTAAACCAAGCTGATAAAAAATTATCCGTTTGGTTCGATTCAAAATTAGGTAAAATTAGATCAACGAGTTATCAGTTTGATTCAATTTAGAGAGGAGTTGAGTTAAACCAAATCGATAAAATTGTATCCTTTCGGTTCAATTCAAAATCAGGTCAAACTAGATCAATTGATTATCAATTCGGTTCGATTTAGAGAAGAGTTGAGCTAAACCAAATGGTTCAATTCAAAAACTGAGCAGCCATGAGTTGCATCAAACCACTTATTTTAAGTCTGGTTCGATTTAATTTACACATTGTTGGACCTACTTCAAGAGCCCAATGGGTGAGGGGGTTGGAGGCAAAAGTGGTTGGGGACCAAAGCCACTAGAGATCCAAAAGCCAATCTTCACATACATCACATACATGCCTATGATAAAAAATAAAATACTGAGACTCAAGAAGAAAGAGAAAACCTCAATAATGTGCCCATAAATTTTTATTTTTTTTATTTTCTAACATCACCCATCATCATCTGATGGGTGAATTTTAAAGAACTGAAAAGAATAATATATAAACAAACGTTTTTCTGTTACCATTCTTACTATTTAGTTTTCCATAAAAAGTAAATTTTATAATAAAAAATAAGTAAAGTACTCTAAACCGGAGGGCAGGAGAGCACCCTAATGGGGTTGTAAAGTTGCATCACAAAATAACAATTTGTTATAAAATTATATTTTTGTAACTTGTTGAAGAAAGGAGTTAGATAGACAATTATAATAAAATTTTATAGATGTATTCAAATTTCACTTTAAATTGCCAAGGGAATTATAGAAATGGTTCCCTCCCTTCTACACCATGATTAAAAAAATGAAACTTTAGGAACTTGCCCATAAATTAATTAAATATTAGTTAAGAAAAACAAAATTTGACCTAATACTAGACACGTAAAACAATTAAAGAACATTTCAAAAGGACAAGTCACTCACAGGATTACAGACAATTTCATTTCACGGAGAAGTCAAATTGTCCCAAGGCTTATTATTATTATTAACACACGGTCAGAAGTAGCAACACCTTCCCCTCTGTGCATTTTTCTTTGTTAGCCAACTATTTTATTTTCTCTACCCCTATGCAGTTACCGTTCACTCTATTTATATATATGTATTTTTTTTCACATGAGGCAACTTAACCTACAAGGGAAAACAGCAACACGGTTGGATAGATTCACATGGAAGCTGTATAATATTTTGAGAGAGCAGGTTTCTTTCCGAGACGGCACTGTGTTGAAGTTGATTGAGTGTTTGGTTGTACGGATCGAGCCAACGGGGGCTCGAGCTGCAGGTTCCCGGCCAGTTCGTGTAAAAAAAAAGAAAAGAAGAGAGACAATCTGTCCAAGTTCAGCCCATCATCAACGAATCGAACAAACTATTGTTTTGATCCATCGCAAAACTCTGGTTCATCATTGGGGATCAGATTATTCGAGAGGAGCCACCGATCACCTCGAAGGAAATGAATATATATATATATATCTGTTCTAGTCTGATATGCATCTGAGACTCTCCGGGACCTTAACAGGAAGGAGAAGGAAGTTGCAGACACGGGCCTAATTAATCAATACAAGGGAAGAAGAGGAGGAGGAGGAAAGAACAAGAGGCAGCGGCGGATCTACGGGCAGACGCAGCGGCTGACGCAGCAGGGCTTCGAACACCGTGGGCAGAGCCTCGGGATCGCGCAGTTCGGGCAGGACCATACGCAGCCGCAGGAGTATTCGGGGCACGAGCAGCTGGGGACGGCACAACAGCGGCAAGGTGCGAAGCAGGAGAGGATGTCCCAGCCGCAGCAGCACCGCCGGCAACGGCAGTGGCACCGGCATCGCGGCCGGCACCGGAGGCGGCTCCAGCACTTCGGCGGAGCGCAAGAGCAGCAGCCGCAGCAGCAGCAGCATTCCTTCGGCAGGCAGCACGAGCAGCAGGTGCCATCTGCATTCTTGGGCGGAGCACAAGAAGAGGGGCAGCAATTGCAGGTCGACGGAGCGCAGCAGGAGAAAAGGGCACCACCACAAGGAGCGCAAGAGCTGCAGCAGCCCCCCTTCGACGAAGCGCACCACCGGCAGCCGCAGTTCTGCGTCCAAGCACAAGAGCCGCAGCTGCAGTCCTTCGACGATGGGCAAGAAGAACAGTGGCAGCAGCGTTTCCACGGAGCGCAAGAGCAGCAGCTGCAGTCAGACGATTTGCATTTGCAAGAACAGCAGCAGCAGTCTTGGAGGTGTTTGCAGGAGCAGCAGCTGGGTGTTCCCATCTCGCAGGAACCACCACAGCAGCAGATCCACGAGATGCAACAGCAAAGATTTTCTCTGGTCCATAAACAGATTGCTCAGAGGCAGCTTCAAGGTCGAGATGTTTGATCTTTCGAGGATTTCCTCACAAGTATAGCTCTCGTGTTTATTGTTAAACATGGAGAGGACTGAGGAGGTATTATATTATTGGACATTGTAAATCATCCTAATAAAGAAAACCAATGACAATACATTTTCAAAGCAGGATGATGTCTGGGATCTGCAACTGCTGCCCGGCAATATATTTTGTTGTTATGACTGTTGGCTACTTAGGCCCGTCCTAATTGAGGTCAAATATCTGAATAGTTCAAAGTTGGGCATTGGAAACTTGGGTAACAACCACTTAATATCCAACAGTGTAAATATTTCAATATTATAGTATTTATTTATAATATACAAAAACGATCATTCAATAGATTTTGTTGTCATCAATATATCTGCCCGCTTTTCCATGCTGCGAATTAAGATGGGAAATTGCAGCTTGTGGAGCATTACATTAAGGAGGAGATCATATCTAACTTGATGTAATCTGAAATCTAGGGACACTGGATATATACTGTAGGAATCACCTAGTGCAAATCAGATGACGAATTAAAATGAACAACCCGTTAAAATGGCAACATGGAGCGTACTGAAAACTCCAGCAACGCCTGGTGATTTGACACAGCAACGCCTGGTGATTTGACATGACATTCTATCTCCACAGAATATGAAAGAAAAGCTCTCAAGGAAGGATCATATATCAAGACAAACTCACAAAGTTGACTAATTATCTGACCCTGGGCATCAAAGTCCAAGCTTGGTCCTACCTACATAATGTCATGGTGCCACGAGATGCAACTAAAATTTCAAAGTTCGGAATCAAATCTGGAAATCGACAAGGACGACAACGTGAACTTTAAAACGTTAACTAACATGACTGATTTTTTTTTTAAATCCATAGAATTGGTCTAAAGCCTAATGGGGTGTTTGGTTGCATGATAATGGAGGTTTTTATTTTAATTTTTAAAAATTGTAAGAAAACTTGTTAAAAGAGGTGCTTGGCAACCATGACAAATTTATATTTTGAAAGTGATTTTCTTCTTAAACAAAAAAAGAGGATCTCACCTCTTTCTTTTTTTCTTGTGGTCCCCCCACTTTGTTTGGTCATGAATGGTTGCAACTTTTTTTTGTTATCACATCCCTCCAGACATGATAATTTTATGTCATGAGATGGTTCACTTTTTATTTTAATATAATTTTTTATCATGCAAGTGTACAAAAAATTATCATGCAACCAAACACCCCATAAGTGATTTTGGAGCAACCATGTTCTGCATAAATAAAGTTAGACCGTCGAAAGAAAAAATATTTTAGCAAACATCCTGCCAGAAAGAAAATTAAGTCTTGAGAAGTTTAGAAAGTACCCAAGCCATCTCCAGAACCAACAGGATTTGTGCCGCCTGTGATTTCTGGTAGAGAAGGAAAACGTCAGAGATCAAAATAGCAAAAGGTACAAGGTAAAGAGATTTGAAAGAAGACAAAGATGCATACATAGGCATTAATGGATCTGGATTTGTTCCCACGAACTCGTTGAGTCTGCCATGTCGTCGTAATTAAAACAAGTAGAATGGCAAGAAGGGTAGCTATTAGCGCTTTTAGAAAGAAAGAGAAATCATGTACACACAAAACATACTCTTTGCAGCATCTAGAAGCAGGCGGAATATTGTCAAGCGTTTGTAGTTCCTCCTGTGTACAGTGCAATACCAAAAGGCATCTGAAATCAATAACAGGGATGCAACACAGAAGATGGAAATTGCAATATGGCATCATAATGTCCCCAATAATCATTGTTCTCTCCCCAAAAGTTGCCCATTTATTCTACTCAAATATTACTGTTTTAAGTCGACGAGATTTCAGGCATAGTTAACAATGACTTGATTAATAGTCGGGAATAAACGCACATGCCAGAGAAGAGCAACTGCTGGTCACCTATCTTTCTCTGTTTTAGACACACTCAGATTTACCTGATCAGATGACCTCTTGGTTATTTCCTACATGATCTAGGCTGAGTATATTTTAGACATGGTCCTACCAAGATCCTCTTCTGTCAAGTTCTGCTCCACTTCAATGATTTATCCTTCGATGCACTTTGCTCCATCTCCTGGTATGGGGCTCTCTTCTATGATGCAATGTACTGAATGTGAAGGAATTTTTGAACAAAAAGTTGGCATTCCCAGATTAAAAAAAAAAATCATCACAAGAGCACCATAAAAGAACCTGTTAAGAAATGAATTGATCAGAGATAAGGGGAAGGATACACCATGCAAAGGGAAGCTGCTTCACCACCTATAGTCTGACAGGTAGCCCACCGCATCCCACTTTTAAAGGTGGCATTTGTTTTGGCTTTAATATGAAATTTTAAACTCTTAATTTCATCTCCAACCTCTTATCTTGTGAAACACAAAAATCTTAAGTACTCATCTCTGAAAATAAAGTGAATCCCATACAATTAAGTGATTTTTAAGAGATTATTGGGATGTTAATTCAGACATTTTACTAAACTGTCCGAACCACCCAGCCTAGTACCGAATCTCTGACCGAATCAAAAGTCAGATGTCTTATCAAACGGCCTGAATGTCTAACATCTGACCTCAAATACAAACAAGGCCTAAGTTAGGACAGACTCATCTTAACAAGCTTTAAGATATCTACGAGAATGGTCGTCTAAATACATTTCCCAAAGACTGCGCCAGTAAATCTGAAGACACCATGAACGAAGAAGCTCCCCGAAGTGACAACCTCTCCCACGAATTAGAGCAATAATCCGTAATCAACACGCCCACCAGCTCTAAAGTAGCCCGACTTTTGTCTGTCAAGAAAAATGAGAATAAGCTACTGCCCAACATGTGCTTCCGAGTTTTGAACAGGCACAATCGTAGAACTCCATTTACGAAGAGAGCGGATCACCTCAGTTCCCGGGTGGAGGGAGCTCCCGCAGTCCTCAATGGCGTGAGGACATCTGGTATCGCGGAAAACGAAGCGTCAGTGCGCTTTAAATAGGGCTTAAAGTAGATTTGACGTCGCTCGGTAGTGGGTAAATAGAGGCTCGGTAGTGGGTCTTTGAAGCCTCGGTAGCTCGGTAGTGGGTTGAAAAGCTCGGTAGTGGATTCTCAAGGCTCGGTAGTGGGTACACAGAGGCTCGGTAGTGGGTCTTTGAAGCCTCGGTAGCTCGGTAGTGGGTAAATAGAGGCTCGGTAGTGAGTCTTTGGAGCCTCGGTAGCTCGGTAGTGGGTACATAGAGGCTCGGTAGTGGGTCTTTGAAGCCTCGGTAGCTCGGTAGTGGGTTAATAGAGACTCGGTAGTGGGTCTTTGAAGCCTCGGTAGCTCGGTAGTGGGTACATAGAGGCTCGGTAGTGGGTCTTTGAAGCCTCGGTAGCTCGGTAGTCGGTAAATAGAGGCTCGGTAGTGAGTCTTTGGAGCCTCGGTAGCTCGGTAGTGGGTACATAGAGGCTCGGTAGTAGGTCTTTGAAGCCTCGGTAGCTCGGTAGTGGGTACATAGAGGCTCGGTAGTGGGTCTTTGAAGCCTCGGTAGCTCGGTAGTGGGTAAATAGAGGCTCGGTAGTGAGTCTTTGGAGCCTCGGTAGCTCGGTAGTGGGTACACAGAGGCTCGGTAGTGGGTCTTTGAAGCCTCGGTAGCTCGGTAGTGGGTACATAGAGGCTCGGTAGTGGGTCTTTGAAGCCTCGGTAGCTCGGTAGTGGGTAAATAGAGGCTCGGTAGTGAGTCTTTGGAGCCTCGGTAGCGAGTCTTTACCCACTACCGAGTATCAACTCGCTACCGAGCTACCGAGGCTTCAAAGATCCACTACCGAGCCTCTATTTACCCACTACCGAGCGACGTCAAATCTACTTTAAGCCCTATTTAAAGCGCACTGACACTTCGTTTTCCGCGACACCAGGTGTCCTCACGCCATTGAGGACTGCGGGAGCTCCCTCCACCCGGGAACTGAGGTGATCCGCTCTCATTTACGAAAGATCATGGCAAGATCTCGCTCGTTTGCAATCCCAAGAGCTTCAACCTCCCCCCAGGCACCACTTCTAGCCGCTCGATTCTTTATTTGTCACTTGACGTCCCGGGTCCCCAGAAAGATATCCAGAGGCTCTGACATGATCAAGCCGGCCCACCTCCCGAATGCTCCGTAGAGCCTAACATTATCAAATCCGCAGCACAGCGATCTCCTCGTAGAAGAGGGAAAGGAACCCCCTTCTGCTTCCAGAGAAGTGAGGAAGTCGTAAAACACACACAAAAAACCAATAAAAAATAGAAGCCGACAAGAATCTCTGTTCACCAAGAGAAGTTGCCCCCTCCCCTCCCCTCTCCCTCGTATTCCGAAGGCGAGGTAGTTCCGGAGCGCGAAGAGAGCACAGTCTTGGAGCAGGAACCATGCATGCAGAAATTTCTTTACATTAGAAGTACAGGGCGGGCGCAGCAAAGAAAAAGGCTAAGTTGCAAGGACTAGGGGAGGGCTGCATTGCACCCATTGAGCAGATCCCACGAAGCAAGATCTTTACAGTAAGGACCTTCAGAGGAGAGATGGGGACAGACCTGTAAAAGGAAAATAACCTAGATGCGGTGCCTTTAGCAGTGAGATGTCGCCGTCACCCTCTCCTCTGAAAATGGTACTCTCTCTCTCTCTCTCTCTCTCTCACACACACACAAAACCGGAGACAGCTGCAGCACCACGACAATCTGGGAAGGTCGCGTCGCAGCAGGGAGGGTGACCGAACGAAGACGCGGTCGGAGGTAAACCAAGAAAGCCGCTCGCACTCCGGCGAAGGAGGTCAGCGAACCGCAGGTGTTGGGCTCGCCCGGGAAAGAGCAAGTTTCGGCCCTTCTTCAGCGGAGTCCGTCGGCAGTGCCCTTGTTCGGGAAAGGAGAGCAGAGGACGGGACTCCGAAGAGTATAACCGAGAGGACGACCACCGCCGAGAGAATTCCGGGTGGAAATTTACCTCGAGGAAGCCGATCTCCCGGTTCAGGACCTGCACTTCCACCTGGAGACGGTGCCTGCCGCAGAAATCCGGGTATCTCGGCGGCGAACGGGGGCTGGGAGGCGGCTGGGGCGGGGGCGGCGTCACCGTCGTCCCCGCCGGGCGCCGCGGCGCGCCGGACGCCATCGGCCGCTGCGGGGTCTCGGGTAGCCGGGCGGCAACGACACGGCTGCAGGAGAAGCAGTAAGAACAGCAACGGCCACGCTCCCGGGAGCAGGACAGGCAGTTATCTTTGTGGCGGCGGCGAAGAAGCGGCGGCAGGGGGGCGGAGGAGGAGGAGGCGGAGAAGAAGGTATAAATGCGAGGGAGCAGGGGGTGCGGCGGAGGACAGGAACTCGAGTGATAGGGTCACCGCCCATCCCTTCCCCCGAAGGAAAGCCAAGCCCCGCCGCGCCCTGGCCCTCCCCCTCCCCTCCGAAGGCTTTTATTGTCAGCTGCCACGGCTGACGCTGCCGCTGGAGAGGGGGGAGAGAGACAGAGAGAGGGGGGAGGAAGAGGCGCCTTTTGAGAGAAAAAGGCCACAGGCGCCCGTACGCACCCGTGCCGAGCCGCAGCAGAGAGCCGGCCAGATGGCCGGATATCCCTGCGCCGCTGCCCGGCGGCGGCTCGAACCTCCGCCGGAGTTCACGCCTCGATCGAGAGACGGGAGCGGGGGGCAGAGCGTGGCCCTCGGCGCCAGGAGGGGGATGGGTGGGGTTAGTGGCGGCAGCAGAGCAGAGCGCAGAGGGGTGAGGCCGTCAGCAAGTCAGACCGCACGTGATCTTCACGAAGCAGAGCGACGACGGCTCATGAGCTGGCCGCCTCGTCAGCATGCCACGGCGTCCGCTATATTTACGGTGCTGCCCCTCGCTCTCGTGCTTCTCTTCTGGCCGCTCCGGAAATATTCAAACTTCTGATCGGGCTGACACCGCCGGGAAGATAAGGTAAAAAAGTATTTAACTTGTGTTTTATTAATGAATTCAGATCATTTCAATCTTTTGATCGAAAAAGTAACTCCAATCCTCAATTAAAAATTATTACGATCTCACGTCATTTAAGTGATAATTTAAATAATAAATTCGATAAATTTTTATCAAAAAATTTTAAACTATTATCTATATCTCATTAATTCATTACCATCGACAGTAAATTATATTAAATTTATGGATGAATTTGTAAGAGGTCGGTGACAGTTTAATTTCGTTAATAATAATTCAATAATAATTTATTGACTTATTAAATTATTATCGACGAAATTAATTATATTGACATCTTATTAATTCTTTATTTATTATTTAAAAATTAAAATTACTATTTTCATGATCCGAACACTTTATTAATAATAGACTTGGAATCGAGAGCCGGGTGGTGGATCCGGGTTGAGGTCGGTTCCGATTCCGGTTCCGGTACGAGGGCGGGTAAACGTTTTTTTTTTTACCGGTCGGATAAAAGAAAAGATACGAGTGGTAGCAGAGTGTGCCGTACACGCTCGGTGACGGTTGGCCCGGACTCCCAGACGCGTGGCAGGAGCGGCGCCGTCCAGATTTGCGCGCTGCCGGTTTGTCTCCCTCCGCACGGCGCCGCGCAGCCGCCGGTGCATTCCGGCGGACAGCTGACTCCGCCGGGGCGTGGCCGGGCCGCCGAGGACGGGGAGCGACGGCGACTCAACGGATGGGAGACGTGAAAATCTAAAATCGTATTAATTCGACTGAACTGTTTCATTAAATTCAATTAATTAGAGGACTTGTATGAGATTATACTCTTGCACCTGTTCGGTAACAGGGTCGTAAAACTGGTCAGAATGTTTGTTCCGATTTCGACGAGGGTTAAAACTTCCTAGTAACAATAGTTTTTATTAAATCAACGGCATCGTTTCATATACTAAAGAATTATGTTAGACATAATATATTTTTAACTAATCTTGTTAAAAAAATATTTTAAGATCATTTCAAAAATATAATTTTTTGTTTGACAAAAGAAAAGTTCAGTATTTCCTCTTTTTCCTGGTGGTCCCTCGCCATGGTTCCTGCACTTATATAATCCAAAAACCATATTTTTATGTCTTTAATCATTTTTAAATATATTTTAACATGAACTTTTAACATGAATTTTGTAATAACATGCTTTTAAATTAGCGGTGTCAATGAGCCCCACTTACTTCCATCCTAAAACCGATCGGATTGAGACTCAATCCAAAATATATCGGGTCAATCCGACCTATGCCACCTAACCCAGCCTAGGAAATGTTGAGTTGGCAGGGTGATCTTATTTTTTATCCAATAAATATGTTATTATCGAATTTAATAAAGGTGATGATTAACATAAAATCTTATTAATTCAAGCAAGTTAAGTCAGTTGATATAGTTTTATTCAATTTAAGAATTGTTTTCAGACTAAATCAAAGGTGTCTCTTTAATCAAATCAAGCTGAATTGAACTAATTTTTGGATCCACTTCAAATCATATTTTTAATATGTATAGGTTTATATATAGGTTTACTTACTTTTATTCTAATGGGAAATAAAGATGTTCATGGTTTTATTTAGTTTGACTTGATTTCTAAAAAGGATTTTCAAATCAAACTCAACTCTTAAAACAAAAAAAAATAGGCAGAACTAATTAGATTTAGTTATGTACAAATCATGTTCTATCGAGGTATAATATATATGAATACATATGATTCTTATTTAGTTCGACTTAAATCGTAATTTATCAAATATAACATATATATTTATGTATATGATTAGCCTAATCTTAAAAATTCTTGACATATTTATTTTTATTTGAGGAATTAAATATTCTTAATAAACTTAACCGGGTGCAGAAATATTCAATGTAGTTTGTTCATCAATTTAGTTTGAGAAAAAAATTAAATCAAATCAAATATTTATTTGTGACCAAATGAAGTACAAATAAATCAGTAATTTATAATCGATTTTTCAAGTTTGAACGGAACAGTGGAACTCCTCCTCTAGCAGAAATTTGAACGTTGGGATTTTGAATAGGGGAAGGGTACGTTGATCTGGAGCCCGCGTGGCAAGGACACGTGGGCCCTGCAGGGGCCCCAGCAGGCGGATCGGTACAGATGCGTCCGGGCGTGGACCGCGCGGAGCGGTGTAGTTACGCGCCGCTCGCGGGCTGGCGGGCCGGACGGGGCCTCGCGAAGGCCCACCCTCTGTCGACGGTTTCCACCGAACAAGGGTGCGTCTCACCTGCCGGTCACCTGAACGACGATGGGCGCGGACCCGTCTATCGGGCTGCCCGGACCCGGTAAAGCCTTCGTTGCTGGCGAACGCAAGCGTTGCATTGCATTTTTAACGTCGGTTTGAAATTTGAAATCAAAAGCTACAGGTATCTTATGCGCTGTTTGATTAAAATATTTATTAATTTTTAAATTAAAAATATATAAAATATCAATAAAAAATTGTGTAAATGAACATTGGTATTTTTTTTCATTGCTTTTTTGTACTATAAATTTCAAAACCTGAATTATATTGATGCTAAATTTTAAATTTAATAGTGACATAAGTCTCTAAAACTATAACTAAACAGCCTGTAACCCAAACAGTGATATTTTACGTGAAATGACACATTCGGAAAGATATTTAAAAAATAATAACGTAGTGACCATGTAAGTAAAATAGTGATGACATGACTGATAAGTAACTATATTAATAAAACCATGTTTGCATGGGTAAAATAGTGATCAAGTTGGTAAAATAATGACTGGATTAGTAAAATACTGAGTCTAGCCATTAGTAAAATAGTCGCCTAGCTAGGAAAATCGAGACGAAGATGGTGAAATAGTGACCCAATTATAGTGAAATAATTAGCCACAGATTAGTGAAAAAGTGGTCAGGGTGATAAAAAAATTTAACGCAACCATTAAAAATTGTTAATATGGTTGGTAAGATACTGACAAATTAAGTTAATAATCACAATACTAGTGACAACATTACTAAAATTATATTAACCATATTAGTAAAAAGTGACTACATTAGTAATTAATATTTAAACCAAATTCGTAAAATAGTGACCAAGTATTAAAATATGACCATATTAACTAGTAAGATAGACGTGACTGAATTAATGAAAATATCAACTCTATTGATAAATTTGTGACTTGAACTTCAGAAATATTAGTTGGATCTTAAGTTACCATAACTGGCCTTCCAGACGTGTAATGATCGACTAAATTAGTTGACTGACTCAACAACTGTGCTAATTAGTAATCTTCATTGGTGGTCATCCATTCTTGACATACTCCCGACAGGAGCACTCCTAACTTTAGAGTTCTTTCAACTCAACTTTCGAAAAATAGTTAATCAATGTTGTTGATAGTCCACTAATTTAATTTCTTAACATATTCACAATCTAAAATGTTACAATTTACCTGCTTAAAAACATGACATTCTCGTCAAGACAACATACAT
Source organism: Cryptocoryne crispatula var. balansae (assembly GCA_036172225.1). Classification (NCBI taxonomy): domain Eukaryota; kingdom Viridiplantae; phylum Streptophyta; class Magnoliopsida; order Alismatales; family Araceae; genus Cryptocoryne; species Cryptocoryne crispatula. Next base: position 36,691,207 of record CM069927.1, on the reverse strand, counting down.
CACATATCATATTACATATACCAAGGTAAGTCACGTCGGACCTTCCGATGGGGTCATGTTCTGATATGATATGTAATAATTGACTAAATTAATTGACTAGCTCGACAATCGTACTAATTAACAATTTTTCTGAGGGGTCACCCACCATTAGTATACTCTCAACAGAGTATGCTTAACTTCGTAATTCATTTAATTCAATCTCTGAAAAATAATTAATCGGTGTTATTTGTAATCTATTGATTTAATCCCTTGAGACATTCACAATCTGAAATGTTCGAATAATGAATTAAGTGGAATCATTTTGAAAGTATTATTTTTGCTGTTCGGAAAACAATCAAAGTTTAAGAATATTTTTTAAAGAGGGAAATGATAAAAGAGAATGAAAAATATATCCGGATAAAATAAAAGAAATGATAAGACATTTCTATGATAAAAACACGTATATATTAAAATAAAGTTGATGATAATTAAAGACAAAAAATTGCCATGTTCGGTGAGATGTAACAACAAAAATAGTGAGGAATCATGTGTAGCTTTAAAAAGTTGGAGACCCCGGGGGAAAACGAAAAGAGGGTGTCAAAATCTCTTTTTTGCCCCCAGAAAAAATCTTCTATGAAATATATTTTTGCAATGATCGATAAATAGTTATTTTTACATTTTTTTTTGCAAAAACGTATTTTCTTTTTTTTTGCGTGGCAAAACTCAATTTTATCGTCCAGCCAAACATCCCATTTGGGCTCAGGATGCGGACAAGTCTCTTGGCATCCACAAATATATTTTTATCATAAAATGTTTCAATCAATAAATAGTTTAGACACATGCTGACCAGTAAAGTTCTAATAAAAGAAGATTTTTCTTAACCAAAGAGCATCCCGATCCGCTAGCGTCTCTTTTAAAAAATATATTTCATTCCATATAAATATTTTCACAGCAAATTGAAGACTCAATAATTGACACATGTATACTTTGAATATCTTAATCTAATAGCACCTTTACGGTTAAATATGTCAACCATCAAATATATATGCCGCGAAGTTGGTAGTTGCAAATATTAAAGGAAAGCCCATCAAATATTTGAATTTGTAATCTTCACCATGGAAGGGAGAGGGGTTTAAGAGTATTCTTTTTTAACGATTTATCTTAAAATCAAATCAAACTAAATTTATCTCCCAGACCAAATTAAACCAACCCAGGTCAATTCGATTTAGTTGATCAGAGACGGTTCAAACCATTTTCATTAACATAATGTGCACATACTTATTTGATTTGTTTTAAATCACATTTTTATAAAATATATGGTGTATATATTTATATATGTGAATAGTTTTAGTTCGAAACTCTAGAAATATTTATTTTACCTGAAATATATATAATGTTGATAAACCTAATTTAAAATAAATATTCGATATGATTTGGGTTATTTGATCTATTGTTTTAGCTCTGTTTGAAAGACTCTTGTGACCAAACTATGTGGGTTGATATTTCAAATCAAATCAAATGGAACCAAATTTCTAATTTGATTTTTCATTTCGACCAGCCAAACAGGAACCACCCCTACTTGAGAAGTTTGGTTTGATTTTTCGTTACTTGCCCCCTTATATTTTTTTCATCACTAACTAGTGATATATATCGCTAACTCATGCATATTGTTACTGACTCTATTTTATCTTTTTTGTCACCGAAATTTTTTGGGTCTGTTTGGCACCAAATTTTTTAAAGAAATTTTAGGGATAAACTTTGTTTATCCTCGAGTTATCCTCGTAACAAACATGACCTCAGCGTTTTTGCTAAGTGGGGAAAGAGATTGTGGCTTGGTCCATTGGTGAAGGCAAAAACTCTCGAGATGATATGCTCTCCTCCATGAGAGGAGAGATGCGATCATTGCACGGCAGAGGCACCACATCGACTTTACTCTTTAAAGTTGGTGTTTCACGGATCGACTCGTAGACATTAGATGTTTCTAATCCTTAAAGTCTTATTGGATAATATTATTAGATATTTTTATCACTAATTGATATTGATAGAGTATCAATTTTAAAATATATAGTGCAAACAAAACATATTATGCAATATGTGTGTCTCCTTGTATCAATTTTGATATTGATATTTCGTGACCTATTTAGTTGGAGTATCAATATTAAAATCGACACAAGTTAACACTTATATTATATAATATGTTTTTTCGTGCTACAGATTTTAAAATTGATATTATTAATCAAACACTTCGTAATAATTACTATCAATATTAATTTTAAAATTGATAATGATAAAAATATCTAATAATGTTATCAAATATGACCTCAATTTCTAGAAATATCGATATCAATATACTCATACAATATCATTTTTGAGACTCTAGACAAATGAGTCATTGAAGGTAGAGTACATAACTTCTACTTTATTTGAGTCGAAGCTTTTAAGACATTCAACTTTTGATTGATGAAAATACAAGTGAACTCGAGGTACTCCCATTTTAAAGCCAGAGTAAGATTGAGTACTGTTTTTAAAAAAAAAAAACAAAAAAAGATTGAGTACTGCACATCAACTGATTTGACAGTTTGCAATATACTAGTTGAACAAGTCGGAGTGTCCAACACCGACTTAATTTACTCTCCCAATAAACAACCCATTTGGACCATTAACAGTGGGTTAAATTTTACTAAAATTTAAAGTCAGAGTAATATTAACCAATTTTAAACTCAAAATATCATATGATAATTATTATTTTTACAAGTCGCGGATATTATTTGTCCGAAATTAATTAACATTTCGCCTTCCAAATTTTAATGAAACGGTGTTATTTCTCCACAAAGAAAAAGTCTCAGGGCTAGTTTTTTTTAAAAAAAGAAAAACAGTGCTATTTAAATTTAAATTAAAAAAAAAAACCCGCGCATGAACCAGAGATGCTGATGTTGGGAGGCTATCAGCTGCCGCTTGTTTGGAGGATGAGACTCCCCGCCACACCTACAAGTCCCTCCGCTTGACAGCAAGGGGGAAAAGGGCGAAAGAGAGAGGGGAGTAGAGATCGACGAAGGCCTTATTAATGGCCGGTCCTGGGTTGGTCTCATGCTGGCCTCCGCCGCCGCCGCCGGAGAAGCGGGCGGGAAGAAGAGGAGAGGGTGCGCTCATGGCGCGGAGCCGGCCCCCGTCGGGGAACCTCGCCTGCTCGCCTTTCCGGTGGAGGGACGCGGCTCCTCCTCCGGGCACGGCGGCGATGGGCATCCTCCGGCCGCCGCCGCCGACGTTGCCGGCCACACCGCGGCCGGTCTGCGTCGCGGCCCGCATGTCGAAGACGAAGGGCAGGCCCCTCTCGCGGCGGGACGCCGCCTTCGGGTACGCGGGTGCGGCGGCGCTGGCGCTTCTCGCGGTGGGCGGCGTCCTGTGCGGCCTGGCGGTGGCGGACGCCTGCGCCCGGGACGCCTCCCTCTACGTGGAGGTCGCCCATGCCCTCTGCTGGGTGGTCTGAACTCTCTCGCTCCCGTTGTTGACGATGTCTGCCGTTCAGGGAGTCATATATATACTTAGTTACATACTCATATATATATATAAGTTATAAATAATAATAATAAGTATTATTATTATTATATAAGCTCATGCATCTGATTCCGCTGGATTACGGCGGCCATGGCAGCTCCGACTTAGTAGCCTCCACCTCTTGTGTTCGGATCATCTTAGTCCTTAGGTAGAGAGAGTACTCTCAATTTACAATCACAGTCATTTAAGTGATGAATAGTAAGTTGATAAAGTATCGATAATGGTTCAACTCGATCAATAGCGAGTTAATGAGTCAGTGAATTATTACTGAACTGCTACCGATGCCTACAACCTCACTACTGAACTCAATACAACTCATTATCGACGTGTAATGAGTTAGGAAGACGTCGACAGTGGTACAATCATTTTCGGTAACAATTCTCCGAATTTATTATTTGAACCGTCACTTAAGTGACTTAAGATCATAGTCGATTTTAATTGGAGATCGAAAGTACTCCCTCCACCCGATGACCGAGGTGATCCGAGCTCCCACCTCCTTCGGCCACTTTTGGAGCACAACCATCAGAGGCTCTTTCTCTCCCTCTATGTGTGTATATTTATATCTTTTGCAAATATTTTAAAGAGAATTTAAAAGATTTTTAAGTGATATATTCAAAACTATAAATGACTACGATGATATATTTAAAGATATAAGTGAGATCCCGGCGGCTGCAAGTTGGGCACCCCATGGAGGGTGACTTGTGGGGATCGAGAGGTCTCGATCCCTCGCCACTCGTGTACACGGCAGGTCTCTGGCCGTTGGGCCATCTGTGTTCAAAAAAAAAAAACGAAAATGAAAAATGAGAGTTAACTTACACCGTGTCTAGTCGCACAATAATTTTCTTTACGATTTCATCGTAAAAATTATATTAAAAATATAAAATAGTCGATAACATAAAATTGCCATGTTTGAAAAAAAAATAAGATACAAGAGAGCCATGCATGATCAAAAGAGGTGAGACGTCAAGAGATAAGAAAAAAAGAATCCCACCGCTTTCTCTCTTTCGTAAAAGGTTCTATTTGAAAACATACATAAATGAGCAAGGACCGTCTAATGTTAGGTTCGACAAGTTTTGTTACGAAATATAAAATTATATTAAAAATTCAAACTTGCCGTCTAACCAACAAACACAGCGTTGCGGTTGACTCAGATGCCAGCTCTTTAACGAGCACAGTTTTTATTAGTTTGATCTGAGATAAACTCTCTAAAATATTAATCCGCGGTAAGGTCTCTGTTAACGCATATTTCTTATTAATCTCTAATAAAGAGCTGGCGTGACTAATTAAAATACGCGATCAGATCCTCCCAAGAAGATTTTTCGAGAGAATTCGATCCGATCACACATATTTTGTTAATGTGATAAATATCACATCATATTTAATACTCTATCGTATCACAAAATATGTGTGTTCTGATCGAACTGTCTCGAGAGATATTCCTAAGGAATCTCTTCAAATATTAAAATCAATTTAGTCTCAAAAATTAGAAGGTGATCGATCGTATTTATCCCTGCTAAACAACTCCGCGCATGCTGATCAGACGACGGCATCTTCCTCTGCTCACCAACCCTGCCACCTGCAACTCCACCTCCGCTAGACCCGCCTGCAACCTCCGCCCCGCGACCGCTCCGTCGCTTCCCGGTCCCTCTCCGACCCTGCTCTTGTGCCGTCCGCCGGCGACCGATCCTCGGGGCGATGCCGCTCCGGCTGCCGCTCGCCCGGAGGGGGGAGGCGCGACCGTTCCGTCCGTGGAAGCCGTCGGCGGCGGGCGGCGGCGGGGGGCGGCGGCGGAGGAGGAGGAGAACGAGCTCCGTCGTCGTGCTGGGGTCCGCCGGCGGGAGGCGGAGGGGACGGGTGTTCTCCTTCCGGATGCTCCGCCGCGTGCGGCTGAGCGTGCTCCTCCTGTTTCGGATCCTCCGCCGCGCGCGGCGGGCGCTGCGGTACCACCTCCCGGCTCCCGTTGTCCATCCCGGCGCTTTAGCCTACGCCAGATGAAACACCCAGGTATATTCATATAAATAAATAAATGTATACATGTGTCATCTACCTACTATGTATACGTGACATTTCTTTTATCTCAATGCATTTAAGATTCATCAAATCATGTATTCAATATATTTTTGTGAGTGATCTGAGAGAGTTTCCTCGGAAACTCACATGAGACTATCTCTTCTTTTCTTTTATTATCTTCCTCCTATTCAAGAAGCAATAAAATCGACAACTTCTTTTTTTGGGGGGGGGAGGGAGATCTTCGTAAATAAATGTTTAGCATCGGAAACACCATGTCTCCTTTGGACAGCCGGGTTATGTTTGTTTTAACTTAATCTGAAAATATAAAATTTTAATTCTATCTCTAATCTCTTATCAGGTGGAACACAACCATTTTAGTTATTTATCTTTGAAAATAAAAAAATCATCGTAAACAGGTTTTTTTCGTACTCACGTGTTAGTTTAAATATTTTATCGGACGTTGTGAATATCTAACTTCTATTCCAACCTCTAAGGCCCTGTTTGGTATGGGGATAACCTAGGATAGACATAGTTTATCCCCAATCCCCTGTTTGGCACACACTTAAAAATGAGTTTAACTTGGAATAAGTTAATCCAGGTTATCCTCAAAATTAGGGATAAGTGCAGGGATAAGTCATCCCACCTAATACTGAGGATACGACACCCCGAGCTCAGGCTAGCGGCTCAATCGGGGGGGAGGGGGGGCTCTGTCGTCCGCGGGAGGGGGAGCCGTCCGGCGCCGCGGGTGGGGGGGGGGCGCGAGCGCCGCCCCGCCGCGAGGGGAGGGGGGCTCGTCGTCCGCGAGGGGGAGGGGGCCGAGCGCCGGGGGAGGGGCCTCGAGCGCCGTCCGGCGGGTAGCCGCCGCGGAGGGGGGGGGTGGGGGCTGTCCGCGAGCCGCCGGGTGGGGGAGTCCTCGGCGGCCACCGGCGGGAGGGGGGCGGAGTCCCTGGCGTCTGCGGGGAGGGAATGCCGGCGGCCGCCTGCGGGGGGAGGGGGGCGAACACCGCCGGGGGGGGGACTCCGGCGGTTGCGCCAGGGGGGGGGCTCCGGCGGCCGGGGGGGGCGGGCGGGAGCTCCGTCCGGCGAGGAGGGCGACCCGGGGAGCTCCGTCCGGCGGCCGTGGGGGGGGGAGCGCTGGAGCGGCGCGCGGCTGGGAGCTCCGCCGGGGGGAGGGATGCCGCCGGAGGGGGGGGGCTTCGTTGGCAGATGACGCCGCCGCGGGGGAGGGGAGAGCTCCGACCGGGTGGACGACCGGATTCATTTATTTGTTAACATACCAAACATAGGATAGGATTATCCTTAAACTTATCTTAAGTTAAACCAAATGTAATGGGGATAGGGTTAATCACGAGGATTGATTTATTCCTATCCCTATTAATTTTATCCCGATACCAAACGACGCCTAATGGATCAAATGTTAGACGTTTTATTAAACGGTATGAATATTTAATCTCTGATCGATCGGAGATTAGATGTCAAATAAGTGCAAACAAACAAAACGTATAATGATTAATTTATATTTCTTCAAAAGAGAGAGAGAGATAAACTCGTCTTTTATTTTCTCTCAACGTTTGAAAATTATGAAGAGATATAGAATATAAATTATTAAAAAAAATTATGTTTTTAAAAATTGAGATGACCGATAGAGATAATTTCACTCTCTCTCTCTCTCTCTCTCAATCTAAAACCTTTAAATTAAGATGAAAATTCAGATTAATTTTTAAACGCACCATTCATGACAACTATATCTAAATCTGGAAGGCAAAATTATCTCCAAATTAATTAAACGTAAGGGTAGAAGAGAAAGTGAGGAAGGAAAAACATAAATTTTACTCCAAAAGTGTACGATGCAAAGTGATATATAGTTTTTTTCTATAGAAATATAAATATTATAAACACTTTTATTTCAGACATTTTTTATACATAGAATCAATTGCATGAATTTAGTAGAACCAGTCGAGATCATGTATATGGTGGGGATATGTTATCTCTAATTGATATAAATTGTTTCTACCTCCTGCGAGATAAAATGAATAGGTATTATTTTTTTTCCGAAGAAAACAGTGTACATCCATGACAACAGTGAAAACACCAGACCGAGTTAACAAAAGTGTTATCTTGGAAAGATAAATTTCCAAGAGATGATCATACCACCATGAGAAGACCACCACACAAACGTGCCAACGTGGTCGGATGGCAGAAGTAGGAACTCCTTCATAGGAGTTGGACAACTGTATCAAGACCGGAAGATCACTCCAAACAGGAGTGGATGAAGCCCAGACAAACGGTCTCGAAAGACACTTAGCATCCAAGACGCTAAAAACAGCAGATGCAAAGTCATAACTCGGTCGCTGGACTACTAACATCAACGACATAAACGAGAAACGAGATAAACTTAAATAAACCGAACTCCACGATTCCAACACAACAAAAAGAAACAAAATGCCTAAAAAAATGTTAGGCAAAGTGTTGGAAAAGGGAGATTGGGAGGGAGGGCCATCCCTCCCTCCCAAGACTAAATCGACCTCAAACCGACAATATTAAAAAACACAAATGGAGGATTTAGCATCGTCGTAGAATACGCCGGCTACAAAATCGTCAAGACTGCGACGAGCTCTGCACAGGGACGCCGCCGATTAAACTTCCGGAGTGTACTCCCGGGATGGCTCCTGTGAAGCTATCGGGTTACGCCAAGGAGGGGTTCCGTCTGAAAAGGGTTCCGCCGGGGGGGCTTTTCGCCGGGGGGCACTTCCGCCCGAGAGGGGTATCGCCGGAGAAGAGAGCCGCCGGGGGGTCCGCCGGGGAAGGAGGCTGCCGGGGGTCCGCCGGGGAGGTTTCCGCCGGAGAAGAGAGCCTCCGGGGGTGTCCGCCGGGGGAGAGTGTCCGCCGGGGGAGGATGCCGCCGTGGAGGAAGCCACGCGCGAGGGTTCCGCCGGCGGGGATGCCGGACGAGGGTTCTGCCGGGGAGGCCGTCCGCCGGGGAAGGAGGCCGCCGGGGGTCCGCCCAATCGTTGCAAAATGAATAGGTATTATTGCAAAAGGAATCAGGAAAAGAGGGTTTTCTTTTCTTTTGTCTACGAAGAAATTCTATGTGAAATATAAGAGGGCAGTTCATCTCATGAGGGCTCCCGAGGGAGCTCTCTCAACCCTCTCGCAAAGTTCATTGAATACATGATTTAATATGTCATTAAATGCATGACTTGATGGAGGTATTTAATGAGCTTTGTGAGAGGGGTTGGGGAGGCTCTCTCGGGAGCCCTCTTGAGGTGAACCGCCCTCAAAATATAATTATTGTAATGGTGGCCAAAACCTTTTTTCAACTTATTGCCTGTGGGGGTGATTTCCTGTGGGGATCGAGCGCTCGATCCCTCGTCTCGCGTGATGCAGAGCGCGACTGTCGGCCGTTGAGCCACCGTGACCAAAAACAAAAGTTGTCATCTAAGTAGTTTAGTGGGATGACTTGCCTTCTCTGATATTATTATTAGTCACTAAAAATTTTTCTTTGCCCAAATTTATTTTTTATTTTTTTCTTTGGATTATCAATTAAAGTAACTTGACTAATGTTGTTGCCTAATAATCTTAATATGTTCATATTTATAAATTAGTTGTTAATATATCAAACAATTTTAATCATTAAATTTTCGTATATCTAATGCAACATAATCAATCATATAAATAAATAAATATTTTAATATGTATAATCTATCTACCATATATCCTCTCGCAGGAAGGGGGGAAACCCTCGCTCGCGGCGGCGAAACCCTCGCCGCCGCGGAACCCTCGCTCGCCCCGGCCCTTTTGCTCGCGGAGGAACCCCCGGAGGTTCTCCTCTCCGGCGGATCTCTCCTGACGGAAAGCTCGTCTGGCATCCTCGCCGGCGGAACATCGTGTGCGCCTCTCCCCCGCAGCGGCACCCTCCCCCGGCGGATCTCCCCTCCAGCGGACAACTCCCCCGACGGACATCTTCCTAGGCGGCTCCCATCTCCGGCGAATCCCCCTCCCTGCAGCTTTGAGGTCGGTTTAGTCTTGGGAGGGAGGGATCATCCCTCCCAATCCCCCTTTTCCAACGCTCTGCCTAAAATTTTTTTAGGCATTTTGTTCCTTTTTGTGATGTTGGAATCGTGGGGTTCGGCTTATTTTAGTCCTTCTCGTTTTTCCTTTTTGTTGTTGTTGTTAGTAGTCCAGCGACCGAGCTTCGTCTCTTCATCTGCTGTTTTTAGCGTCTTAGACGCTAAGTACCTTTCGAGACCGTTTGTCTGGGGCTTATCCACTCCTATTTGGAGTGATCTTCCGGTCTTGATGAAGTTGTTCTACTCCCTTGAAGGAGTCCCTATCTCTACCACCCGACCACGTTGGCTTGTCCATGTGTTGGTCATTTCGTGGTGGTTTGATCTTCTCTTGGAAATTTATATTTCCAAGATGACTATCTTGTTAACTCGGTCGTTTATTTTCAATGTTGTCGATGTATGGTTGTTTAAACTCTGTATTGTTCGTTGCTTAGTATGAATGAATATAGTACTGTGTTTCAAAAAAAAAGACTCTCTCTCTCTCTCTCTCTCTCTCTCTCTCTCTTTATCTTCCTCCTCTTTCAAATAACTCAAGAACCAATAAATTCAACACCATGTCTCCTTTCGACAATTAATTAAGTCGAATGTTTGGTTTAGATTTCTCAAGAAAACGAGGGACAGACCCGTCTCATATTTTTCTCTAAACTCTTTTGAAAGTTATCAAGAGGTAAGATGTAAAAGTTATCTTCCTCCCTTGTTTGCCTCCGCTAAGGGTTCATTTGGTTGTATGCAAAAATAAAATTGATGAAAATATTTTATATGAATTTAATTTTACATGAAAAAAATTAAATATCTCATTTGGTACTCTAAAAGTAATTTTATTATTTGTTTTTTATTATTTTTATATTGTTTAAAATTTAGATCTCATGATTATAAGATTTTATCAGATATAAGTATAAAATTTTTAAAAATATTTTAACTATTTTTTATAAAATTTGATTGTTCGGGAATAATTAGTATGTTAATCATTTTACTTTAGTAATGAATTTTTGTTTAAATTTTCTTATTAAATTATATTATATCAATAATATTATTTAATTTTAATTTTAATTTTAGTTTATTTATTTTTATATATATTGTGGTTGATGGAGAGAGAGAGAGATGTGTATTTTTCATAACATTCGTACTCCAGTGCAACCCATTGTACGTCACAATAGCATTGTTTAGATTCATATAATGAGATGTGACTTTGTTTGTGTCACTTATTACAATCCTCCTCCTTTTTTTGTCCGGACTTAAAACTGGTCACAACTAAGTTATTTGGATATATTTGTTTACAAATATTAATAATTAACTTTAGTAAATAGTAAGGCTGTTCGTCATTTGGTTGCAACTCAAAACAACTAACTCGAAATAGTAAACTCAGCTTGGTAGCACCGAAAAGTGAGAAGGATGAAATTGTTTTACAAGGAATCGATTTTTCATAGATAATAGGGTGTTTGGTTGCATGATATTTTTTTGTACACTTTCGTGATAAAAAATTGTATTAAAATAAGAAGCGAACTAACTCATGACATAAAATTATCATGTTTGGAGGGATGTGATTACAAAAAAGAGTAACTACCAAACAAAGTGGGGGATCACAAGAAAAAAAGAAAGAGTGAGACCCTCTTTTTTTGTTTAAGAAGAAAATCACTTTTAAAACATAAAATTGTCATGGTTACCAAACATCTCTTTTAACAAATTTTCTTACAATTTTTAAAAATTAAAACAAAAACCTTCATTATCATGCAACCAAACACCCCCATAAGAATACACAAATCTTTATTTGGTAAATCCAAAAATAGTTTTTTCTAAAAATGATATCAATTATTTGATTGGCTGTAAATATTTTCAGACTGTTTGGAAATTAAATTTCTTAGATGGTATTTTGAACAATATGACTACAAAGTTTTATCATATATAAATACTTAAAGTTATACAAATAATTTTATGTTGCATTATAAGTATTTTTATAAGCTATCATAATTTTTAATAATAAATATATTTCATACAAATTAGATGCTTTTTTATCAAGCATATTTTGACAAAAAAATTAAAAACTTAATCTATTCTTTAGCTCTTAGTAATTCATCTTCTTTGAGAGCATAGTTCTTTCATAATCTATTATTTAATTATTTGTAATTCATTTCCTTTGAAAACATAATTCTTTGTTTGGTCATAAATTATTTTTCTGGAAACCGTTCAAATACATTTAAATATTCATAAACCATTCTCTAAAAATTCATATCATACAAATCGGAATATAATATAAATTTAAATGAACTATCTGTGTAGTTATGAATTATACAGTTTCGAATTCAAATCAATTACATGGTAAGATATAAAGAAAAGGTAAAATATTTATAATTAAAAATATTAATCAATATAATTTTAATCTCCTATCCATAAAATTAAAATAAAATTCTTAAACAAATATTTGAAGATAAATCTGATTTCTCTTCAAATTTAAATGATAAATCAACTCGGAGAAAAATCAGATTTATCTCTTAAATAACTCGGTGCCAAACGGGTCATTAGAGATTACACATCAACTAAATCAAAGCAAATGAGGCCTCCATTATGGATAGTAGTAGTAGTAGTTTATGGATGTTGGGACTTGGGAGTATTGCTTTCTCCCATTGTGAAGGATAAAGTTGCAGTTCCTTCTGTAGCAGAGGATCCGAATCTTCTTTCCACCCCATGGCTCAACAACAGCCGACACCCACCATGTCTACACGGAGCAGTTCATTTTCATCCGACTTGCCTAGCACCTCCTAATATAATGTTTTCCACAGTCCTTTTTAGAACCTGTTTGGTTGGAGAACTGGCTATACTCGAATATAAATTCTGAAATTAGTTTAGGGGTGCAAACAAACCAATGCACTCAACGAGCAACTCGAAGCTTAACTCGATAAAAATTCGACTCGACTCATTTATTATGTTAAATGAACAAATTTGAATAAAAAATAAAATTCGACTCACTACTGGTCTCGATAAACTCATGAATAACTCGATTAAATATTTTATTATATATTTATTTTTTAAAAATTAAATTATGAATATTAATAGTTAAATATTATCTCTTAAATATATTAAAAATTAAAATTTTAAGTTTAAATTTAAATCGAGTTTCATAAATGAACTCAACTTAGAGTTTCACAACTAACTTTTCATTGATTTTAAGTTTTATAAACAAGTTTATATGTAATTTAAGCTTGAATGTGAATTTAATTTTAGTTCAACTACTACTCAAGTTCAAACTCGACTCAGCTCGATTAATAAACAAACGAATCAAACTTGAACAAAGATTTAAGACATTCGTTAAAACTCGAACTCGAACTCGCGTAAAATAAACAAGTCGAAGTTAAACACCATACTACTCAGCTCGACTCGGCCCGTTTGCACCCCTAAATTAGTTATGCCAACATAACTACTTTGGTTCGACAAAGTGTTGGAGAAATATGTGAAATACAACTAATATTATTCCACTGACAAACGGCGAGAAAACTAGCAATTTTCGTCATACAGAAGACGGCAGAGCAACTAAGGAGATGACTTTTTCTAACAAGGAAATGCGAGTGAGTGAAATTAGAGGTCTCTTCATGTTAGCCTATCCGGCCTAGGCCTGGGTCGGACAAATTTATTCAAACAGAACTGTGCAATTCTTTTCATCTGCCACCTTTAACAAGAAACTGCAAATGAACAAAATCATTCATATCAAAGTAGAAAAGGTAAAATGCTGATTCTTTCTTCCACCACTACAGCGTCTACACTACGGCGTTCTCACCCTTTTTCCAGCATATCATATCATAGAAGTCTAGAAGACAACTCAACCAAGGAAATGACTGAAATCAAGAACATGAGTGAAGTTCTCTTCATATTAGCATCTGGTCCAGACCTCCAGTATCAAGAAAATTTATTCCACAGAAATGTGCAAATTTTTTCATTTGCCAGCTTTAACAAGGAACTGTAAATGGACAAAATCATTCATATTAAGATAGAAAAAGTAACAGCTGGGACTCATTCTTCCACCACCACAGCGATCTCACCCTTGTCCAGCATGTCGTAGAATGTTCTGACCTTCCGCTGCTCATTCCAGTGATGCATCTTCCATAAACCACCGGCGAAAAGGCCCAGACTGAGGCCGATAACTATCTCTTTGACAACACTTGGTCCTTTCAAGGTAGCATGTGCAATCCTATGAGCAGCAGCCATACGCCTCCTATGAAGCGACACTCTGCGTAACAGAAAAAAAAATAAAATAATCTAGATCAGTTTAACAACAATCAAATGACTGACCAGTATTAGGGGTCAATACCCAACCCCAATAAGTCCTCAAACCTTTTACTCAGTTTTTTCAGCCTACAATCATCAGCCCACTTCATCAATAGGTACAGAAGAAAAGGAGACCAAGAAAGCAGGCTAACTTAACAAGGATTGGGCGATTACCAGCACCCGTGATCAGATATTCAACCCCAATAAATTATCAAATTTATTACTCATTTACCATATATTGTTCTGCCATCATCAGCCCAATTTACCAGCAGAACATAGCCATTTCAACTTGGCGCTTCTCATCATTTTGGATGGTGAAAGATTGTTGTTGAATTGATGATGAATTTGTTTCTCTCCCAAAAATAGACCTCTACCCTTCAGAGGCAATTTTCCATGAAAATTAATCTTACAACTAGGTCAAATAAGCATCACATGCTGCATCCGATAATAACAGCAGTCCCAAATGGCCTTATTAAACTCGCTTGGCTTCGAACAGGGCTTAATAGAGATGTCAAGGTCAGGGTAGTGAGGTACCTGATTGATATTCAAGAGTGTTTATATGTTTGAGTGCCGAAATTGGTTTACACCAAGGAGAAATTGCACCTGACTAATATTCGAGAGCAGATGAATGTTTCCGTGCCAAAATTGGTTTACACCAAGAAGAATCTTGTTGAAAGATTTGGAGAAAGCTACCCTTCAAGGATAAATGAATAAGGATGCAAAAGAGCTCATTACTGATTACTCTCTTGACCAATACTTTTATCCGGTTCATTCTATGCCGTTGGTTGAGCAAGAAGTAGTGTTCAAATTCTTGGTCCAACAGATTTCTAAAGGTTACTTAATCACCAAACTACAATTCTGTCTACAAAAGAACAGCAGAAACCAAGGCATTATAGCGTGAACAGACCATAGAGACAGTCCTTCAGTAGGGTATTGGGATCGGCTGATTCAGATGGCCAATCAAGAGTAAGGACCACCCAATTCCAGCCTGAGTCCCACCAAATCAGACAGGGCTGAATCAGACCAATTTGGGCCCATTATCAGCCTCCATCGGTTAGACCAATCCAATCCAGCCAATGCCATCCGAACAGCGGATCCTACCCTCCCAAGCATCTGTCTTTCCATAATACCATGAGAATCTTGTGAAATCTTAGAAAGATCTCATCTCTCCAACAGTCCAACCTCTCCAAGGCGAGCTGAGAACCTTTGGAAGTTGCTGAAACAGAAACATTCCCTCACCAGTGCAGCAGAGTTAGACCCTCCTAGTCAACTAAAGCTCTATTGGATCCAACCAAACATTTGAATATGATATCTATAATCTACTAGTTATATTGTCCTAGGTGCGAGACAATGGTGTGCATGGCCTCTCCTTGACTCAGCACCTAAGGTGAAGTATATGTTATATATATTCATAATTTATTATTATACATATACATATGGGTATCAGTAATAACCTATGTTATTAGAGGCAATTGCCTCACTCACCCAGGCGACGAGGTGACAGAAGGCAGGTGTATGTAAAATGTCTTTCTTTGGCCTGAATCGCATAGCTGATCAACCCCCTCTGCCACATTTGTCTAGGGGGGCTATTTAAGACACCTGCCTCATAAAGAGACTTGGGGACATGCCAGAGGTCCAATACACCCTTTGGTGGCTGCTGGTGACCATGTGGAACATCGGAGGACCACCTCTGCCCAAGCCCCTATTGGATGGGGAAGACGGGTCCCGTCACAGGTCCCAGGATCTGCTTGCATAACTGGTTTGATACCGTTGGGGCCAAGGATCGCGGGATCGGAATCGGAATCGGAATCGGTGGGTACCGATCCGATCCGGATCGGATCGGATCGATTCCGACCGATTCAATGGAAGAAAATCGATCCAGAATCGGTAAGAAAAAAAAGCAAAAAAAAAAAAAACAAAAACAAAAACGATCCGATTCCGATTCCGGATCGATTCCGGCCGATTCCGGCCGATTCAGACCGATTCGGACCGATTCTGGCCGATCCGACTGGAATAGCAAAAAAAGAAAAAAAATGATCCGATTCCGATTCCGATTCCGGACCGATTCCGGCCGATTCCGGACCGATTCCGACCGATTCCTACCGATTCCGACCGATTCCGACCGAATTCATGCCGGAATCGGTCCTTCCGCATGGAACCTCCGATCCGATTCCGGAATCGGTCGGAATCGGTCCGATCCCACCGATTCCGTAAACAATGGTTGGGGCAGAATCACATGCCCATTAAGACCCCATTTTATCCTCTCACCAGCCCAATAAAAGAGATGACAGCTTCTCTGGCCTCCGATGAGCCCTCCAGACCTATGCATTCGCCTCTACCGCCAAACGGCCAATGGCGGACGCCTAGGGTGCATGAGGCGAGGTGACCCCTCCCTCGCCTCAAGCACCTTGGGCCTCTCACTATACAGGTAATAACATCATAAATTTAAAACAGAAGTATAAAATATATGAAATATAAAAAATGAACTCAACTTTTGTACTAAAAACTGAGAAAAAGTTAGTGAAGTAGGCAGGGACTGTGAGAGAGAGTGAGAAGGAATAAAGGGGTCAAGACTGGAGGGAAAGGATAGGGCCAAGATGGAAAGAGAGGGCAGATGGTTGGAAAGGGATGAGGAGAAGGGAGAGTGAGGGAACAATGAGTCAACAGGGGTTGAGAAGGTCAGAAGCTCTAAGCAAGGAAGAAGCTATCAGAATCAAATAGGATTGGACAAGTGATGAGAATGGGACTGGATCCGGTTTACCGGAAATTTGGAGATAGCATCGTTCAAGTCTTGAGAAGATGACATATTTATCTCTTTTATTTATTAATATTAAAATTTATTTCATTTATTTTCTTTTAATGGTTGGAGAGTCCTTTTGACTTCCTCTTTAAATTTCAGCCTTTAGAGGACATGTTTGTAAATAGGTCTTTAATGGTCCCTTTTTGAAATTTGGCTCCTTATAAGAGGAGGCTCATATGATGCAATAATCAATGATAATTGAAATTTTTGGAAATAGATTTGTGCCGAGCATAGGTAGCTCCTTCATCCCTGGGAGAGTTCGATTCTCCCCCTCCCCCTCCAGCTGTGGCTAATTTCCAATCACCCCCGACATAGGCTGGCTCCAACAAGCTCTCCTCCCCTCCTCCCTTCCGGCCTCTATGTTGTTCACCTTCACCTTCCCCCTTCCTGGTTTAGCTATAACAGCTGTTGGACTCTACATCGTCTTCGATTGGGCATGACATTGTAGCACACAACGGCACCCAACTTCGCATCCAATGGCCCTTGTGGTCTTCAACACCTCTGGCGATCCTCGGAGGCCCGCCAGTCCACCCCCGTTGCCCATTTTGTCACCGCTGACACCTTCTTCCTCTTCTATGACCATCCTTGTCTCCTGACTCCGGATCCATCGGAATCATCGTCAACTTCACCCACCTCTCCTTTCGCCGTTTTCCCCTACCATATCCCCCAAATCCACCTCTCCATCTCCACTTCCCGACATCTTCTTTCGTTGCGTTGTCTTCTCCCTTCTAGGAACACCCGATCGTCAAACGCCATTGTCGTCCCCTATTTTGGCACCTCTGAAAGCCATCGACTCACCAACCCCCACATCCAAGGTCTTCCAGAGTGCCGACGATCCCGCTCCACCCCCTAGGATCTCCCCTCCCTTGTCAGGATCCTCTCCTCCACCGAGATCACCTCACTGAATCTCACTAGCATAGCTCCCAGTTTCATGGTGCTACAGTAGCACCTATAGAAGGTAGGGTGATACCAGAGCTACAGTGCTCCCCCAGATCAATCTACACATGCCACGACACCCCGTTGAGTTTGTTATACTCCTGAAGTTGCCATGACCCCTATGGGTAAAATAATGGTCGGACCAGCCGGTTGATCGTGCATCGCCCCCCTCATACCGCTCACATACCTTCAAGAACCGTCAGACCGCGCTACGACAACCTGGGTGCCGTTGCCCTATTGTCTAGCGCCAGGTACTACGTCATGCCAGGTTGCCATGATTGCTCCGGCATCTCCTTCACATGGTCGGGCACACTCCAAAGGCGCCACTAGCTCCTCCAACCCAGCACCGACAATGCTTTGCCATGAACCTCCCACAGTTCACCCAGGATTGCTAAGCAATCACCACAACCCCCACCCCCCGAGGGGTCTAACTCGACGCAGTCAACCAGCCATCGTGGCCAGTCCAATCAAGTATAGCCAGTCCACCTGGTTCAGTCCAGTTTGGTCTAGTTTAGGACCGGTTCAAGCCTCTCTCCATACTGGTCTAGTGCCCAAATCGGCTGATTCAGGCAATTTAAGAGTGGTTCAGTGCCCAATTGGCCGGTACATCCCGGTTCAAGACCATTCTCCACCAGTTTGGTCTGGTTTAGCACCCTACAAGCTGGTTCAGCTTCATTTATGGTGGTTCAGGCCCGACTCAGCTTGGTTCGGGGCTGGTTCAGCACCCGTTTGGCCAGTTGAGTACCTTTCAGGCCCGGTTTAGCAGGTTTCAGCTCAGTTCACTGGATTTTAGAGTGGTTCAAGCTCAATTTGCCTGATTTTCAACCCAATCAGGTATATTTCAACTATTGGGTGACATTTTGGGACATGTTTTCACATATATAGATGGTGTCTCCATCTTTCTCCCGCATCAACAAGACTGAGACAAGAGTTATTAACCCAGATTTCTTATCCGGTTCAGGTGCAGTTGGGTTTCTTACATAGGTTGGGTCGACTTTAAGGTGAGTAGGACACGCAGGACAGACAAGGCAACCGTGTGGACAAGCTAGGTGAAAAAGGCGATCATCTTATGTGATCACAGCTAAGGTGAGATGACCAGTGATTGCCTCGTCTAGCACTGCCTAAGAGACCGAGGCAATCACCTTTAATAGCATACCTTTAAAGATGAATAAATCTATCAGTCCATCATATAAAGTATAGCCCAAATTAGACATCAAATATTATTCACAACATAACTTCTTTGCACAGACACATATCCAAAATAAATATTAATATCCAATTAGCAAATATTATATATGTTTATACACATTACTAGTATAATACATTAGGGTATTTTTTGACATTAATCCCACTAATAATGCACATAGCATGCAACCATGCCACAGCACTAGGGTTGCAAACTGGTCAGATTCAGAAATGGAATCACTAGTATATGATTTTGACAAGGGTTAAGGTGTTCCGATTCCGATACTTTCGGAATCACTATGTTTCACAATCGGAATAGGAACCAAATCCGATAATTTCTGAAATACATATTAAATATTAATTTTTATTAAAAAATGAGTTAATAATCCACATATAGTTACACAATTTTAATATAATCTCTTTAAAAAATTGTTTTTATCATTTTATCAATTTATATATCATATTTTATGATTTATTTAACATTAATTTAATAAATTTCACTTACATATGCTTATTTTTTATCGAAATCAAATAAATGGAAACAAAAACACTAATTCCAAATCTATCGGAATATCCAATACCAATAGCTTATAAGATACAAAAACAAGTTCCAAACTACATGCACGCTCGTGCCAATGCATGCAAGAACTTCAGTTCCAACTGACATGAGGTTTGAGATTGTAATCTGTGTGAGATCCCATATTTTCTAAATCGTAAACTTGATAGTTAGGCATCCTAACCTAGGTGGTTTCTCAACCACGTCAGTCTTGTTGCCTTTAGTGTCATAGTCTGATACTTGACATTTGAATCAAGTAACGTGGGGGTTGGTAAACCTGTTTGTCTGCACTGCAACAGAAAGAAAGTCTAGAATATTCATATGTTACCATAGAACTCCTTTTAACCTAAAAATATATTGAATTTTTTCCCATTTCATTGTCTTTCACTAACTTCTCTTCAGCAGGAAATCCAATTCTGTGTGATCAAACTCCTCTTCTTCCATCTATTAATTCTCATTTTCCTTTGCTATCTTATAGCTATGAGTCAAGGAGAGGTTTTCCAACTCAATGTGTTGTTCCATTTGATGCACTGCAAATGCATGTACAAAGGCAGGCAAAAGCCTACTATTCCTGGCCATTCATCGGCGGCCCTCCCTCTGTTGCTGCACCACATGAATGATAAGTATATACATATTGATATCTTCTCCGAGTCTTTTCATTGATGCATTCTAGAACTCTGTTGTCATAACAACAAAGTAACACGAAAGAACCGAAACACAAAACATATGCAGCTTCCTATCGGTGGCACTACTGGATGTTTGGAGCGGTTGCATTAACTACCCATTAGAAGCAAATTCATAGTTATCTGGGCATAAATCCCAATCGTGCTTCTGGAATTGATTTTAAATTATGATTTTTGGGAAAAACTGACAACCTAGGAGGTTAAGTAACCGCTACTAAACAAGCCCAGAGACCCTCCTCTAAATTCGCAACTGGTCTCCATGTCCCCAGCAGTCAGAGAACCATTGTTGAAGACTAAAATAATCCAAGAATACAGAAAATGGTACTTACTATGAGAATCAAATCGCTAAAAAGCAAAGTTTCATCCCACTCACAACCCGGAGGAAGCTTGAAAGAGAAATCTTCCGATATCCTTCAACAGCCTAAAAAACTATACAGCCACCCCATTTTTCTACAAATCTTATTTTCATAGAAAAGAAAAGGGGGAAACGCAGAACACCCAAAGGAGACGTGGTGAAAAGAACTGAAAACGAGACAGATCGACCCATGAGAATGATAGAACCGCGCCAGACGCGGGTAAGGGAACAAAACCAACTAACAAAGCGATGGATCCGTCCGAGAAATACACACATTATACCTGACTGCTAGACGGATCGGTTCCTCCCCACAGCGCGCTGGAGTCCAAAAGCTCTCGCGACAACCAGGATATCAATAGGGGAAAAGAAAAGGAGAACCGGGTGGGGGGGGATCCTGCACCGCTTCTGGTTTCCGGTTTTGTTTCCTTCCCGTGGGAAAAGAAAACTAGAAAAAAAAGGAACCCGAAAAGAAAGAGTCAACCAGGTTGACTGGGTCGGATCGAAGTCCGGCATCTCTCGGGTTCGGCAGAGTATGACCAGAAGTGTATCCGACCGGACCGTTACCAACGTGTGGATCCGGAAATATCGGGTTTCGGGCATTGGGTGGCAGGAGCCGAGACGGAGCAACATCCGGAAAGGACTACACCATCGCCCCGCGGGGCGTCAGATCCCGGGTTCGAACCCGGCGTATCCGCCCCGTCGTGGGCGGCTTCCCCGCGCAGAACCACTGCGCCATGAACAAAAAAAAAAAGACTACACGCGGATTATTAAGCTGATCTGCATCGGCGTTATCTCTTCCGTTTTCACCACTGTCACGACCACCGACCGAAGCTGCCCCCTATCACCCATCCCGGTTCCCTCCACTCTCCGACTCACTTCGCCGTGGGGCGGACGAGGAGGAGCAGTTTATCTCCATAGGGCATTTTCCTATGGCACTTCTTCTGAACAGATCCCTGGCGTCTTCTTGTGGATTTATCAGGTAGCGAGGATTCGACAACCCAAAGGTGCTAGTTTCTTCCTGGTTTTCATACTGCATGACGGAGAATTTTTATCTTTGGAAGTAATATCTGCCGTTCCTCTGTTACCGTGTAGCAAGTGAGCGATGTTCAAGATGGATGGAAACTGTTTCTCTTTTCTGTCTAGTCTAACATCTATCGCAGTGTAGTGAGAAAATCTCGTTCACCTAGCCACCTATCCGTCCAGTAACGTGAAACTGAAACGTGAATTTGATCTTTGCCATCTTAGAATTGACCTGTCACCTCAATGAATGCTCGCTAAATATTATGATATTTGGGATTATTCACAGCGCTTCTTTTGCTATTGCACGGAGATGGGTGATATTTCGATGGTGAATCTATTTATCTGCAACTAAGGATGCTTGCCGTGAAGTGGATTCCGGCACTTACTGCAACAAATGTGGTTTTGCCCCTAATCCCAAGGAAGTTCTATAGCTTAGTGGTGAGCTCCCTTCAATAATCTTCCTGATGTAATGCATTTTTGCTTGTTTCGTTTTATTGACCGTTATTGGATCATCTGTTTGATTGCCAGAGTAGTAAAAAAAGAAGGCATAAAAATCATCCATTAGTTTACTCCTGAGACCAAAGCCTTTTACAGATTTAGGTGTCTGAATATAATCTTTTGCCAGAATTTGGATGTTCCAAATTTGGCTGAATTCTCAAATGATTGAATTTCTGATAGAACTTGCATTTAGAAGTGTGCCAAATTGGGATTACGTGATCCTGCTTTCTGTTTTGAATCATAATCACAATCCACAGTTCAGAAGATACATCACATGTATTAAGGCATTTTATGAATACAGATCTACATTTGGTTGACGTGCAGTATGGATTTTTTCGAATAAGATTGTCTAGTGGAAAAATATTGGTCTTAATTTATTGGCTTTATGCTCACTTGTATCATTTGGCGGTAAACAGGAGTCAAGGATCAATGGCACTTCTCAGACGTCTTTGAATGTTTAGTGATTATGCATTGGATTTGGTTCAGAACATCTAAAGTCTTAATTTCATTTCTAATTTCTTATCATGTGAAAAAGGAATATTAACTTTCCTATCTCTGAAAATAAAAAGGCTATACTAAATCACCTAAAATAAATTGGAATCTAAGTTCTAAGTGATACACTTAGGCAACTCTATCAAACAGAGTTTTTTCAGTCTCTGAAAAAGTCGGAGCTAAAATGTTTTATCAAACAGTGTGAAAACCTCACCATCTAATGATTCTGACCAAGTCAAAGGTTAGAGGTTGGTTCAGCCAAATCAATGCTTCTTTAGTCATGACGACAGGGTAGTTTTACTGTTATTGATTGATTTACATGATTTGTTTGTTGAAAAATCTTTTACTTGGTTTTTTTCCACCCTGAACCATGTGGCACTGATAATTTCTAACGTGTTAGTTGTCAGAACTAGGCCATGTGTCTAACATCCATCTCAAGGTTGGTGGATATCATGTCTGCTATGGAGATGAAACTTCTAATGATGCTATTGTTGCTGTAAATTTGTGAAAGAAGGATGTCAGAGAGGCTGCAAACCACTTTATTTTGAATATGCTTGCCAAATATTCATTTATTACTTACAACATATGGAAATTATTTTTATTTATATAATTTTTTTAGAAGTTTCTGAATTTCAGTGGTAATATGGTTCTGATTTTGCTCTCCTTTACTAGATACGTTACTATCAATTTCAGACATCCAGATGCTGTCCACTTTACATATACCATTTTTCAACTTACTTTTTCCTGAATGAAACATAAGTAAGAACACATTTGCACTATTATGATGCCATTGAACGTCTTAAATTTGAGATTCCTTGATACTTTATATTAAAAAATGGCTTTTATCTTCTATCTTACAGAGTATCTTTTATCTTCTTTGTGGATTCCTTAATATTAGACTTTTTATATTTCCATTGGATTTATTATTGGGAATCATATAATTTTAGGGGATCATGTAACTTTTTTGATCCATTTATTTTAGTGGGTTGTATTTTTTTTCTCACACTATACTTTAGTTGTGGATTATACATACCATTTGATTTTGATGGTCTATTTTTTATCTGCCTTGACATTGTTCTCATTTCTTCTCTTATCTCGATAAATCATTGGTATACAACAGGTGTGTGGTGCAAGGGGTCCAAGGCCTAGGTATCCCCGTGTTTGGAAATCCAAAAGGAAGATAGGGACCATTTCCAAGTCAAGGAAGCTAGTTGATTGTGTAAGTTTTTCCCTTAAATATAACATGTTATTGCCTGAAGTTCTTGAGAGGAACGTTATTAGGCATGCAACCTCCTTTAGATGTTACTTGAATTGTGTAAATTCTACTAAGCATGTTCGCTGAGTTATTCAAGTTCTTACAATTAATTTTAATGTCGACAAAAGTAAATGGAAGTTTTTATGCAATATGCTTGTTGGTGCTATGCTATCCAAAAAAAAAAAGGAAAAACAAACAAATAAAGACATGCAATCACCTTATCCACAATGGTTCTGGTGTTTGACATATGACAAAGGGATCCATCATGTCTGATTCTTCTGCCACCTAGTAATAGATTGAAAAATGTTTTGATGCACATGTCTAAGTAGTTAGAATACTTGATGTTTTGGAATTTTGACCTTCTTATGCACAAAATGACTAGTTATCTAGTAACTGCTTTTACTTTTTTACATTTGATAAAGCATGGCATGATACATTTTTTAAAGGAAGAAGATGATTAAGGGAACTGTCATGATTGCAAGTACCTTGATCAAGGAGGAAAGTAAGTAATTGATTTCGTGATGGCTTTCTGTCAGATCTATAAGACGGATAGCAAATTTGAATTCTTGAACCATTTTTTCTACTAGAAAAGGAAACAGGAAAGGCAAATAGCTACTTTCAAATGTGACTTAATTTTTTCTGCACACTTGTATGCATAGCAGACGAATCAGTAACTGGATCGTCATGTTGTAGACTCTAAATGGAAAAGATTTGAATTGTGAATGATTTTCTGTTCAGGTGTGCATACTCACCATATCAACAGACATTCAATATACAGTTTTGTTTATTAAATGAAAATGAGACAGGGGATGTAATCATGCTAAATGATGTGAATATGTCAATTTCATGAATCAGTTGAAAACAACCACACTTGTTGGAGATTAGCACTGAGCAGAAAGGTTATTATAGCCATATAACTTAGCATCCCCCAAGTTATGAAACAAGGGGACATAGGAAATAATGCTTTTTTGAGTTCTCATGGTAAATTCATATCTGTCAATCCTTGGCAACAAACAGATAGAAAAGTAGGGGAAGATGGCCCGCAGGTATAGGCAAGATGATGTATATGAAGAAGTCATATTGTTGAAATACTACTGTGCATGACAAATATGGTAAGTGGTATAGGCAAGATGATGAATATGAAGAAATCATTGTTGAAATACTACTGTGCATGACAAATATGGTAAGTGGTATAGGCAAGATGATGAATATGAAGAAATCATTGCCCTATTTTCACTAATGTGTGATGATAGATGGTATTTGAGCAGAAAATCTTTTTGAGTGGATGGTACCACAATTCGCTAATTTGAGTGTGTGTGTGTGTGTGTGTGTGTGTGTGTGTGAGAGAGAGAGAGAGAGAGAGAGAGAGAGAGAGAGAGAGGGAGAGAGAGAGAGAACTGCATACATGTGCTAGGCAGCCGAAACTATAGGCCAAAAAGAGTGTAGATAGAAAAATGGTGGGGTCCTAAAGGTACAGAACCATTACTATGTCACAAACAACACAAGCAATCAGATCTGCCTCTTTTCTTGAACTGTCTGTCATCTCTTTACATTTAAATTGTAGCATTAATAACCATTCATCAAATCACATTAGCGCCTGATTCCTTCCATTCCTACCCCAGGACACCAACATTCTTGTGCAAAATGGAGAAAGAACAAAATCACTTCTGAGCCTTGTAAGCATTATGCCAGAGATATCCCTTGCAAAAGCACAAGAAAGAAATAAGTGGTCTGGCATCTCTTTTTCATCATCACAGAAGCAGTTGGAGGAGGAGATAGAGGGGATAAACTAAAGTGATCTCACTTGAGTAGCCTACCACGTAACACTAAGGCACCATGCACTGTCCTTGAGTGGTAAATACAATCTCCAAATTTGCTTGTGAATGGGGAAGACCACTCGTTGCTTCTGATAGAGCTTTATAAGCTGACTGATATAGAATGTTCGTTAGCATTCCATCTCCACTTACGTGTGTTTCTGCTCTCCTCAAGCATGAGTTTTTGAATGTGCCACAGGAGATCTACCAGTTGTGCTATCACATTATCCCTGACATTTCTTCTGATAGTGGGCAACAAGAAATCAAGACTCCGCAAAAACACCAGCAAGAACTGATGGTCCAGTCAGCATGCATAGCTGATCTGAAAAGGATGCATAATGAGTCCGCCAGAAAAGAACCACACCATTTTTAAGGGAGCATTCTTCACATACCTATGTCAGTACTCTGATCCGTTACAAAATCTGCAGTATCAATAATGCCGTTCCACTATCTCTCATAATATTCTGCAGCAATCACCAGCAGGCAGTCCCCTTTTCTCCATCCCTGGCTTCTGCAGCTATTTTGAACATAACACAAAACCGAAGAGCTTAATATTCCTTACAGTTGTGTGTGCGTGAGCACAGACACACGTCTTGTGTATGTGAGAGGATAAACCTATGGATGCAAGGCATTTATATGTCTAAGTTCATTAGTAAAATAGTTGGAGGGTGCCATGTTATGGAGGGAATAGTTTGGCTACTGCAAGTTCACCTGAAAAACTCCCAACACCTGGGGTTGGGGCCTTTTCCATGATTAGCCACCTTGCTAGTGAATTTTTATCCTTGGAAACTGCAATAGCCATGTGTAAGAGGGAGAGTGCATTTTGGATTAACTCTAGATAGAAAAGAGTTGGACATCCTCTTTGGCCCTTTTGGGTAATGTAGCAGTTGACTTAATTAGTGGACCATGACTGATCTGGTTCAACTAATGAACATTAATTCACGGATTCATATCCATCTGATTTGGCAGTTTGACCTAATATTTTGCCCTAATTCGTATGGCCCATCCATTGAGTTTATTTTGATGAACCATGACTCAGAAATTGTGCGTAGCTGGCTTAGTTTTGTTGTCTATGGCTCATCTTTTCCATCAGTTGACTTTATCTTTGGACTATGGCCTAGGTGTTGTCAATTGAGTTCTTACATGAGCTGTGATTCATCTGATTTATTGATTAACTTAAATTTTGGACCACATTGCACTTATCTGGACAATAAAATTTTATTCATAGACTATGGACCCTGCAGCCTGGTCAATTAACTTAACTGAAGGTGCTTTTTCACTTAATACCTGATGTAACCTCAAAATTCAAAAGATTTTATTTCTTTTTTGTTTTGGAAATTCATTTTCCATTTGAATTTGGATTGAATTAGGTTAGACCTTAGCATTGACTTCTTTAGGAAAATAGATGGTATTCCATAAAAGTACTAACTAGGGTCAAAATTATGTGTTGAGGTTGTTAGGTTCTTTGAAAATTAATTTTGACCTCTCCCCGTCGGATGGTGCGAAGATCCGATGTTAATTACATCGAGATAACTCGAATACCCTTGATTATCGTCATAGCAATCCGTTGAAGTAGAAGACATGCATCCACAAAATAAACATTCACACATAGGAGAAAACAACCCCATGAATTTGGTGGAAGGCAAGCAGTTAGTTTAGTTTTGAATTTGATTTGAATTGAATTGGTTGAATTGGTTTGATTAATTTGAATTGTTTTAGATTTAGTTTGAGTTGAATTTCGGTTTGAATTGATTTGAATTGATTTTTATTTGAATTTGGTTGATTAAGTTTGACTTGGATTTGATTTGGAAAGTGTGATTTTAGTTTGAATTTGAGTTTGTTTAAATTGGTTGAAATTTGGATTTGGTGTGTGAGTTTTAATTTGATTTGATTTGATTTAATTTGAGTTGATTAATTGATTTAAGTTTGTTTAATTTGAATTGGGTTGATTTGGTTTAAGTTTAGGACAGTTTATTCATTGTTTGAGTTTGGCTTATTTTGAATTTGTTGATTTAAAGTTAATCTACTTTAATGTTCGACTTGGGAAATTGGCTTGGATTGATTGATTTAACTTGGGAGATTTGGTTTGAATTAGATTTGGTTAGACCTTAAATTATCTTATTCTTCAGGTTCTGTTTGGGATTTGGATTAAGAAATCGACTGAGATTTTATTGATGGTTCATGTGAATTGATTTTTTAACTGTCTTGAATTTGTTTAAGTTAACAATAATTTGAATTTGAGTTTGTTTTGAGTTTGTTCAGAATTTGATTTGTTTTAAGACTGGTTTCAACTTTGATTTAATTTGAGTAGGTACATTCAAATTTCTTGAAGCTTGCAGATTTCGGACCTGAGTGAATTGTGGATTTAGGATTTGACTTATTCAACTATTTGATTTGAGTTCTGTTTTTGAATTTGGCTTGGGAGTTCGGTGAATTTCAGATTGGTGATTCAATAGGTTTGGAGTCCCTTCTTTACTCGGGCCCCTCTGCAGAATTTTACAGTTTCCGGATCTTACAAGTTCGGAATTGCTGCACTTTCCATTTCGGATTTTAGTTGGAGGTCTTGATTATGGCTTGACACCTGATTTTGTTGAGGATTGTATTTGGGACAAGTTGGAAATTTGCGGATTGGGGTTTATGATTCTTCAATTTCAGCTTAGGTTCACTTTTCAGAATCTTCTGTTTGTCACCTGAGTAAAGTTCAGATTTTTATCTCTAAATGTGAAGCTCGGATTTTGAATTCAGATTCTGCTTCGAACTTCGGATCTCAATTCAGGTCCAGAATTCAGATTCTCTACAGATTCTATGTGTTCCAAAATTTTCAGGTCCAGACTCTGCAGAATTTTTACACATGTTTCAGATTTCAGAAATGTAGAGTTTCAGATTTTTTATTTTTTTTTGAAGTTTCAATTTTTCAGATTGCAGATTTCTCTTCTCTTAAACAGGTTTCTGTACCAAAACAGATTTTCAGATTTTCAACTTTCAGGATTTCAATTACAGATTTTTTTGTTCGGATTCACTGCAGACTTCAGATTTTCAAATGAGTCCAACTCAGATTTCAGATTTTAATCTTTGAATTTCAGAGATGTTTCCAGGTTTCAGAAGATTCAGCTTCAAGTCCGATTTTTGGTAGACTGACGGATCTCAGATTTAGTTCAGGTTCAGAATTTTATGATTTCAGTTTTTTTGTTTCAGTTAAATTACAGATTTTACAGGTTTCAGATTTATGTTTTCAAAGATTTTTTTGTTGTTGTCTTGCCTTCCAAAACTTCATGGTGCAGTCCTCTCCTCTTTGTGACATCAATCTATGCACCGAATCATGAAGTTTGCTTGTTCTCTCAAATATGAGACATGATTACAATTTGAATGACCAGAAATCAGGTCCTTTCGAGTCCTTGATGAACATGGAACTTGTCTGATCAATTTGAGATGGAAAAACTCCCGGTCTTTGATAGACTTGTGGGCATTCCTCTCACTGATTTGAAATTGAGCTTGTCCCGGTCTTTGATATGCTTGTGGGGACTCACCTCCTTGTCTTGAGATTGAGCATCCCGGTCTTTGATAGACTTGTGGGAAATTAGCTCATATCTATCTTCATGGCTCCTCCATGAGTTGATGAACTTGTCATTTCGTGGGCGGCATGTACCCGGGATTTGATAGACTTATGGGCATCCCCCACTGTTTTGAGATTGACTACACCCGGCTTTTGATAAGCTTGTGGGCAATCAACTCACTGATTGAACCTCATTAGCACATAGTTTGGCATATCGGCATGTTGATCATGCCCAGCCTTCCCATGGCATAATGGGTAAGTAACTCTCTCTTGGGGCATGGTAAGACATTGGGGTCTTTTCATTAGACCTTTGTATGTCCACCTTAAAAAGTTAAGGGGAAGGTTTAGAACCGACCCACAAATTCTTTTAAGTTTAGCTAGGACTATGTGGCGGGTTTTTTAGCCGGCCAGATACTTGTCTCGGTTTGTGAAATTAACTTAGTGAATTTTTATTTAATTTCTGTTCATTGTTTGTTTTATTTTGATTTTTTGAATTATGGGTCAAGAGGCATGCTTGAAGCCGGCCTATTGCTTTCCCATTTGTTTTGATTCTTTTAAGTTATGCCGAGACCATGTGGCGGGTTTTTAGCCGGCCAGATGCTTGCCATCGGTTTGTGAAATTAATTAATGAATTTTTATTTAATTTTTGTGAATTGTTTGTTTTATTTTGATTTTTGAATTATGGGTCAAGAAGCGTGCTAAAAAGTCGGCTTATTACTTTCCCATTTGTTTTTGATTCTTTTAGATTATGCCGAGATCATGTGGCGGGTTTTTAGCCGGCCAGATGCTTGCCATCGGTTTGTGAAATTAATTAATGAATTTTTATTTAATTTTCATTTGATTGTGTATTTTAAAAGAAAGACTTCTCTTTTTTTTTTCACATGCTTCAAGTTTAATGGGCCGGCCCATCTCCTCCTCCTCTTGCGCCTGCTAGCTGATCCAGCAGGCCCTATTTTTTTTTTAAACCTTTTTCATAGGTGGGCCCCACAGCTAGTTGACCTGAAGGTCAACCTTTCTTCCCCCCTCGCGAGCGCGGCTTGGCCGCTGCTTCGCCCGCACGGCCGCGCGGTTTATTTCCTTTTTTTTTTTTTGCTTCCCTTTTCTCCTGTGGGCCCCGCGGCAATTTTGACTTCGAGTCAAAATAGGGCTCGCGGCGGACTCGCGCCTCCTTCTTCCTGTTCATGTGCCAGCATAGCATAAAGTGGGTGAAAAATAACTCCGGCGGGACTCTTCCTCCCCGACCAGGCGACGGCAACGCGGCGGCCTTCTTCTCCTCCCCCCGACCAGGCGACGGCAAGGACCTTGGCAAAGGCAGCTGCGGGAGAGGGCTTACGGTGGGGCTTGGGCTTCCGGAGGGGCTCGCGGTGACGGCGTCTTCCGCAGAGGCTTCCGGCGGCGGCAGGAGGTGCTGCCGGCGATCGGGAGGGACTTCCGGCGAGTGTAGCACCTGCGGGAGGAGCTTCCGGCGGCTACGGTAGGCCTCTATCTCTCTCTCCCTCTTCTTCTCTATTCTTCTTTTGCGCACGGGAGCTCCTTCCGCGGTCTCGGGGGGTCCTTCCCTCTTTCTTCTTTCTCTCGGGCTCTCGGGGCTTCTTCCGCACGGGTGTCGGGGTCTCTCTTCTTCGCGCCCCCCCCCTCCCTTCTCCTCCAACCGGGTTCTTATAGGCCTCCGCCGTGTCCTTCTTCCGTCGGAAACCTCCCAAAGTTGGGGTTGCGGCTCCGAGCAGGACTCGGAGCAATCCCGGATTTCATGGGATCGACACCCCCTTCCCTTCTTATCCTCCCATGCCTTCTTACGGCAGTCCCTTGCCATCTCTAGCATTGGCTCCGGGGGAGAATCCTACGAGGAGTTAATTTCCTTCTCTATTCCGACAGATCCTCCTCATTTTATTCCCTCTTTTTTTTTTTGAATGGGCCTGTCGCATAAATGGGCTAGCATTGGGTTATGTCCGTGGATGGCTAGCTTCATTGGGCCATCATGGTTGCGACTACCCAGCTCCCTCTCTCTCTTTTTTTTCTTTTTTTTAAATAGAATTTAGCCCATTAGGTACTTTAATTGCTGACTGTACGAGGGTACCCATCTGGGCCCTTCTGATTGAATCAAAATTGAGGTGGGCTTCAATTCTTGTGAAAAATTTGGGTGCCAACAATACCTTAAGATAAATCGTCAAACAGCCATTGATACATGTTGGAATACCATTTTATTTATTCTTTGAATGATGCTTCAAGATAAAAAGGCCTGCAAAGAAGAATCAATTTATCTGTATATTTTCTCTGATCCAGGGTGTTGCTGAAATCTGTGCCATCAAGAGTTCCTGAAATTGGTGGCTGCCAATAAGGACTTCATGGTCTACTCTGATCTCTTAAATGTGTAATTGATTATGAATGAGTCAAGAAGGATGGAGAATTTTAGACAGGATAGAGTGCAAAAGTCTATGGCTTAATTTTCTTTATCATTTCTAAACTTCAGAGTATCTACCATATTACATTTTTTTCCTTTCCAAGAAGTTGCATTGCTTGGAATATAGAACTAAAATGAGCTCCAAATTATGAGATTATTTTTCATTTCTAGCTCTCTTGATATTATGAAATTCATTTAACAAATAACTCAAATCCTGCACATTGTTTCCACCCAAAATATTTGCTTGTTATTGCGTACGTGGTTATGGACAGTTCAAATGAAAAAGGGTGAAGATGCGCATCACTTGAGCTCTAAAGGAATTCATTTTTTCTCTTTGGTGCAAATGGTGTGACATAATAAATGTCTAAATTCTAATAATACTTCGTGTTAGTCATGTTTTGGGCTGTGAATTTAACTCTGATTGCCTAAAATATATCGTTTTGAATGTGCACCTCTAAATATTCAAGTTAGTACAATTATACTCATATGAGATAACATCCACCGGGCAGATTCATTCTGGATAATTTTATGGCAGCTCATGAATACTTCATGATCAGAAAGTTAGTCAAAAACAGTGTATCTTGCTGAAGTTGGATTTCAAAAAGGCTTACGATACGGTCAGGTGGTCTTGTATTTTTAAAATTATGCTTTTGCTGGGTTTTAATAATAAATGGTGCCTAAAGGTACTCTCGAAGATAGTTTTGCATGGTATTTCTTTACTTCTCTATTATGAAGGTGCCTAAAGGTATTTCTAAGAAGCTGGAGAGCATTAGAGCAAGCGCCAGATTCTCTTGGCTTGGTAACAATGATAAGAAAGGTCTTCATCTTGTCAAATGGAACCAAGTGTGCCAATCTACTAAGGAGGGTGGAGTAGGTCTTACTCTTTTGGAGGACATCAGTAATGCCCTCCTAACAAAGTGGTTGTGGAAACTAAACTCGAGTAGTGACATCCTCTGAATTAGAATTGTTTGTTTCAAAGTATGGTATAAGGTTAAATGGTAGGTGGAACAATGACTTCAGAACTCATTGTAGAGTTTCTAGCATTTGGAAATGCACTCTTACTAACTGGGAATTCTTTGATTCATCTACTACAATTGAGCTGGGTAATGGCAAGAGGACCTCTTTTTTGGGAGGATCATTGGACGGGTCATGCACCTCCAGCTTCTCTGTTTTCTACTCTCTATAATTTGAGGTGCAATCATGGTGCTGAAGTTAAGGAGATGTGGGACACAGGAACTAAATGGAGTCCCTTTTGGAAGGAACATGAAGGAGGGGAGATTTCTGATTTCCCCAAGCCAAGGATCACATGATCGGAATCAAAACCTAGATAGGTGAGTCCTGATCCGATCCAAATTGGGATCGGATTGGCCACATCAACCGATTTTCCGGTAGAAAAACTGATCTAGATCTGTCCAGATTGATCCTTAAAAACCCTAAAAATATAAAATATAAAATAAGGAGCTAACTCAAATTCTGATCCGATCTAGTTATTTTGGGGCCAACCACGGCATCTTCCCCGCCCTTGGATCCAGTGACTTCTCCAATATCCGATGGATCCGATATATCAAACCGTAAGGTTTTAAACCTTGGGGTTTGCCTCGAACCCGATACAAGTCACCGGATGCAAGGCTTACCTACAATTTGACATATCAGGCCCATCAGACCAAATATTGGAGGAATTCTTTGGATCCAAGCTTTGCTGGGTCTGATGGACCCGGTAAGCCTTCTTACAGCCACCGTACATCACTGACGGGATTTCGGCAACCGATTTGCCGGAATCAGTTGAATTGGCTTATTCCATTGGGATGTTATCCTTGATTGTCCCTCTAGGCGAAAATTGGATCATCAAGGGCCAATCCAATCCAAAAATCTGCTGATTTTGCAATCTATTCTCCAAGCTTCTGACTCTTCTTGCGGATTGTTGCTGCATTGGTAACCAGGAGGATAACCTAGTTTGGTTACCTTGCAATAAAACTTTCTTCACTGTGAAATCTGCCCTGTGCAGGTTTTTTTTTTTTTTGTGGGGGGGGGGGGGGGGGGTTCGGTGGCACCACATTGTTTGGAAACAACCTCTGCCCATTAAAATCATGATTTTCTGATGGAAAATTTTCGTTCAGAGATTGCCTACCAGAAGCTATGTTCATAAGATTTTTTCGGATATTTATGTTGTCTGTGTATTCTGTGATGGCAAAGAAGAAACCATAGACTATCATTTATTTTCAATGTGGGACTATTAATCACTTTTGGACCATTATGTTCAAAAGCTGGAAGATTCAATGGTAAGAGCCTGTTAGCACTGTATCACTTTGGCAGGAATGGCCCCATCTGAACCAGAGGTTGACCGATATGTTCTTGTGGAATCTTACTCTAATGGCTATGCTCTGATTCATTTGGTGCACGAGAAATAGGTGCATTTTTGAAGACTGTTTTTATAAACCGATTTCTTTTCTGTATCCTATGGCTTCTTTTGTGAAGGACTAGTACTTCGCCCATACATGCAGTCCAGTGGATTTTGCCACTTACAGGGATGAGTTTTTTGCTTTCAGCTCTTTCTTTTTGTATTCCCCCCAACTTCTACCACCTCGGTAGTTGTCCCTTCCTTTTCTCTTTTTGCTACGTCATTGTAAGCCTCACTTTTGGCTTTCTCTGTTAATAGAAATTTTGGCAATAAAGTTCACGAAAACTGGGAAATATTCTTTTCAGATGCAATGGTAACAGTACGTAAAGCTTATAATATCTATTCTAATATCTAAAATATCTGATCTAATATCTAAAATACCCACAGGTGGGCTCAAAGCGTCAAACATCTTGTAAGAATGTCAGATGATGATCCCTATATTCTTTTTCATCGTGTCCAATGCACAATAGGAACCAGTATTTTACTTTTTCTGTTGGGAGAAAAGTCAGTCTCCACTTATCTATTGTTAATGCCCTTTATGTAGGTGTGAAAAGTACTTCGTTTGTCTTTCTGATATGTCTGATCATGGAAGTGTCACTTGAAATTCCAGTCACTTTTACTTTTTCAGTGACAACCTTTACCAATTTTCAATTTCAGGTGAAAGGTCTGTCAAATGTCAAGGAAGAAGTTTATGGGGCTCTCGATTCTTTCGTTGCTTGGGAGTTGGAATTTCCTTTAATTGTTGTAAAGAAAGCTTTGAAGACATTGGAATTTGAAAAAGAATGGAAAAGGATAATCCAGGTACAAGGGAAGGTTACAAGTAAAACATTGATGTGTCTTCTATGGTCTTTTCTCAACTAATCTGAATCAGAATCTGCCGATTAGGTGGTATTGTGACCTGCCAATCCAGCCTGGATCAGCTGATTCCAGGCTGATAAGGGCCAGGATTTGCACTGCCCAATTGTGGGACCATCCATCCTGAATTCTCAATGGAATGCCTACTGATCCTGGATAGTAGGATCCGCCAATCTGGATCAGGATCAGCATCCCCTGACCTGGCCAACTTCATCTGGATCAGGATGGAAACTGCTAATCCGGGTGCTCTGTTCGATATGATTCTGAGATTCTTGCTGCTGATCAGAGTTGTAAATGTTAGATGGGGTGGTGGAATCATCTATTTCCA
This sequence comes from Cryptocoryne crispatula var. balansae, assembly GCA_036172225.1. NCBI lineage: Eukaryota > Viridiplantae > Streptophyta > Magnoliopsida > Alismatales > Araceae > Cryptocoryne > Cryptocoryne crispatula. The sequence continues at coordinate 36,656,210 of CM069927.1, read as the reverse complement.
ATCATGATCTCAATAAGGATTGGGCATGCTTCAATTCAATTTTAATTTCATGTGTTTCGTTATGTTCTGGTTTCAGATTTCAGTATCAAAATCTAAACTGATTGTAATGTTTAAAATGTACTACATATTAGTTGTTTATTTAAAATAATCTAATAGTTCTTATATAACTATTAAAATTCTATTTAGTCATTGTAAAAAATATACTTTGTATTACATTTAGCTCCTAATATTTATCAATTACCTTTTTTACTTTATTTTAATATTAACTTTTTTAAGATATGTACTAAAGCTTTAACGAAAATGTAAAGCAGGTATGTATTTGATTGATTTTGGTTCCTGATAAGATGTAGAAATATCCAATTTCTACATCAATAGCTTGTAGGGTGCGTTGATTGGTTCCAAACCCATCGAGTTTTATCAAAACTCTATTTGCTGCCCTACTGCTGATCGGTTCACTAATGTTTACTCACATCTGTGTCGCCTAGGTTGTGAAATGGATGTTAAGCAAAGGCCAAGGAAAAACAATGGGAACGTACTTCACCTTGTTGAATGCTCTAGCAGAAGACGGGAGACTTGAAGAGGCAGAAGAACTCTGGGACAAGATCTTTTCGGAAAACTTAGAATGCTTGCCGCGCGTTTTCTTCATCAAAATGATCTCGGTTTATCACGAAAGAGGCATGTACGAGAAGATGTTCGGGGTATGAACGCACTTCGTCGCATGTTTTCATTCATCACCTCATTGACCAAGAACCAGCATAAACACCAAATAAATTAGTGTTCGACGTGTGATCTAGTTGCATCAAACTGTGGTGGAATCAAATACTGTATTTGCATATATTATTCCCGACATACTTGTAACGTTTATTCAGCATGTTTTTTGTGCTTAAAATTTTTAATTTCCTTCAGGTCTTCGCTGACATGGAGGAACTTAACATCAGGCCTGACCGGCAGATTGTGAAGATGGTCGGAGATGCCTTCCAAGAACTGGGAATGCTGGACAAACACGAAAGATTAACGGCGAAATATCCGCCACCATCATGGGAATACCGATACATCAAAGGGAAGCGCGTGAAGATCCGAGCGAAGCATTTAAATGAGTCAGGTAAGGAGACTGATACCGACCATGAGGCACCTTAAAAGAAGGGGACATTTCTGTCCATCTGTTCCGGTGGTTCCATTTTTGGTTTATTACTTGTGCTTCAGAAGGGAGAGACACATACATCAAAATTCAAGATGCTTTTTGGTGCTTTGGGATACACATAAAAAATACAAGTAAAGAAGCCAAGGGTTCACATGTTAAAATGAGATATTTAACATGAGGCGATATAATAAATTTTTTCTTTGACTAGTTATGTTTTATCATAAAATCGATTGGAAATGAAAATTTGATGATTATTGGCTAAGAATATAGTTTATTTGCTTTCTTATTATCGTACCACCGGTAATACACGGTTGTTGAACGGTAATCAACAAGCAGTCAGATGGACTAAAATATTTTCATGGAAAAATGATTTACAAGCAACAAAACGATTTGTTCTATTTTTCAGAAAAATAATTGCAAATAACTGAATGGTATATTATACTTTATACTTCAGACTTTCTTTAAAAATATTTTACCTGGTTTTATTTTTACATTGATTCAAATGGACCATGGCATGCGCATGATTTGCGCTCCCACAAGAGCCTGTTTGTTGGTATAAATACTGCGAAACACAGACTATTTCTGTTTCACAATATTTTTCATGTGTTTAGAAGCTTGTAAAGATGCACTGTTTTGACAACCTATAGTCTTCTTTTGCTGAATTACACTGTAACTTCGTTTAAATGTTCATATTTTAATATAGTTTTTCAAGAGGACCATTGATTGCGTCTAATAAGTGGTCTCTGGTGGTGTTCCTTTTTCTAAAGCTAACCAACACCCAGCTTAATTTGGACGTAGACTTCGTACGTGTATATATGTTATTGTTAGTGGGTGATCCACCCCATGTGTGATCTTACTTCTAAATATGTTAGGGGCGTCTCTCCTGTGATCTTCCTTCTTTCAAATGTTCATATTTATTTAAAATACAATTTCAAAAGGACGGGATTATCCTGTTGGATTGACAGATTCTGGCCACTGAACTCTCTACCCTGTTTCTCTTCTCTTCTTTTCTTCTTTATCTGATGTTAATCTACTCAGCTTGTGACAGAGACTTCTCTAGGCATATCTGATATAATGGAGTAGTGGGTGATCCACTCCAGAGATGATCTTATTTCTAAGCAAGTTAGGTAGGATGTATTATTTTTCTGTTGCATCTTAATTTGATCTGTACGTTTTCAAGATCTTTAAGTGGATTAAAAGAGGACATTAGCACATTTTTATTGTGATTTTGTAAGGTTTATATTTAGATTAATGGATCCATTTGAATATCTCCGAAGGGAGTAATGCTTGTTTCCCTCGACTGTTGGAAATTTACGGAGTGTTTGGTTGCGTGATAATTTGAGTTTTTGTTATACTTTTATGTTTTTGAAATAAAACTTGTTAAAAAAGTGTTTGACAACTATGGCATTTTTATGTTTTTAAGTGATTTTCTTCTCAAACAAAAAAGGGGTTTCATCTCTCTCTTTTTTATTTTGTGATCATCCACTTTGTTTGATCATAGTAGTTACTCTTTTTTGTTATCATATCTTTCCAAACATGATATTTTTTTTATCATTGGCTGGTTCATATTTTATTTTAATACAAACTTTTTATCATAAAACTGTAAAAAAATTGTTGTGCAGCCAAGCTCCTTGTTAGACAACTTTTGCACGGTTTAGGTAGATAACTTTTGTTGCCTTCCTCTTTTCTTGTTGAGGTTTTTTATTAAAAAAAGCTATAAAAATATTGGTGAAGTTCTTTGTTCGATATTGATAATATGGTGGGTGTGTTTTACAAGCTACTTGTCACGAGAAGCTCAGTTTAAAGCAAGTATTCTTTGATAGATATAATACATGAATCATGGCTGAGTTTAACTTATTAACTAATTAAACATCTTTATCACTATTAACTTTGAAATTGGCGTTGATATAAATCATCATAAAATGTTTGGTGATTAATATCCGTTTTGACACTCGCAGTACAAAAAATATATATGAATTATAATGCAATTGTTCCGGTGCATCAATTTTATTATTGATATTCTATTCTTTAGAAATATAAATATAAACTCTAAACTCTAGAGAGAAAGAGAGAGAGAATTTACCTTGTATGCCTCAATTAAACTCTTAATATAACTTTCATATCGTGAAATAAATTTATCAAAATTAAGTTAAAATATATAGCTTTATATATATTTTTTAGACTTAATATTTTGCTGTGGGATACAACAAAGTAGGAGATATACACACATGTTATAAATTTGACCATAATGTGTTGTTTAACAACAAATGCCTCACTGAAATTAAGTATGTTTTGTTGCAAGATAAGTGGTTAGAGGAGAAATTAAGCAGTTAGATTCTTCAGATTGAGCTAAAATAAATTATGAACATTGTAACACTGAAAACAGTCTTTCATTACTTGACACAATGCCTGACTTAGGTCTTCACTATATATATACATATATTCATGATGATGGTCAAATAATTTTGTTGACAAGTCCTGTTATAAAAATATATTCTTATAACAGAAACTCAAATCAGTCAAATACACTTTTATTTTTTTTTTATTCTGACCATCGATCTCAGTTCTTCTTTTCTACTTTATTGAAAGATATCAGGGCTTAATCATATATCTTTGCCCCCATGTTGAGGAGGAACATTGTGACATGTGACAGCTATTTATCTACAAGTCTTTTTTCTTAATTATCTTTAATAAATGAATAAAAAAGAAGGGCCCCACACGATCCCACACTCGATAATTTGAGATGTTGATTATGTCGTCCAAGTGTTCAGATGAAAGCGTGTCCTTTGACTTTGACTGTATCGAAGAAGATACATGCATTAATTATATAAAATAAATTATTTCAACACCGTCGTCCTATTTTCCAGAAGCAGTTCTCGTCGGGTCAAATCAAGCCAAAAGGGATTCCTTTCGAAGAAACCTAAAAAAATAAAAAAATAAAAAACAGTATTGAGTATTTACGGACTCTGATGCGAATATCCGAGGACCCGATGAGATTTTTAGATATCAATCGTAGCACGGGAAAATTATTCATAATTTTATATCTTTTACACGAACGAAACAAATGTTTGTATATTTATACATATCTTCGTTGATGTTTTTTATAATCTCATGTTTTTGCGGGAAAAAAATTCATACCACCAGAAGCTTTTAAACTATTGCGAGCTATTTTTTATGACGCAAATACCTCTTCAATATATTATTTATTTTCTCTATCCTGCACACCTTTGTGTCGATATACGATACTTTTATCAAAATGTTATGAAAAATACTTGACCAAATATATCTTTGGAGTGAGTTCAGACGAAAAAAACTTTTTAAAATAAAGAGTTTCAAGGAGTTTTAAAATTTGGAAAATATATATTTAAAATACAAATGATTAGGAGGACTGATATGTACAGGTTCCCTTTTTTTATTCACATCTCACTGTGAAGTAAACATTTGTTATCTTTTCATCTGACTCCTGTCTTTTTCGATTTTGAAAATTTCAGCGGAGTCTTCGCTCTAGAAAAACTCTTTCTAGATATATGTATTTATATATGAAACACAGCCCACATAGATGTAGCAAATTTGTTCAACAGCAACTTTTTTTAAGTACCATAAACCCAAACAATTATTCAATCTGAGCATTTATTTAATTTAATCAAAAAGACACTTAATTAATTAACAGGGATAAAAGCCCCAGTTTTTTTACGTAATAAATAATAAATAACTGAATATTTTTGATTTAAAAAGGAGCTTTTATTTTTGAGAAAGTGCGGCCATCCCCCTACCTTGAAAATAATTACAGTCATTTCAAGCTTCCACCCCACCCTCTCTCTCTCTCTCTCTCTCTCTCTCTCTCCACGCCACTCGCCGACCTCTTCGTCTCGCAGAAGCTTCCGCTCGTCCGGTCTCCCCGAAATTTTCATCCCTGCGGGCGGTGCTCGGTGGGAGCACGGCGGTGCCGTCTCTATTCTGTCGCCTTCTCCCGCCGTGTCACGTCGTCGGCGGTGGTATCCGAAAGGGGATCGCTTCCTACTAGCAGCCCTGTCTGGTGAGACACTAAGCGTGCGGGGGTGGAAAGGGGTTCTTCCCTTTCTCTTGGGTTTTTGCTTCGCGTGAACTTGTTCAATCGATGTCAAGAATGGTAGTTATGTTCGTTTCTGGCTTGTCGAGGCGGTATTTGGATCGATCATTGTAGTTTCTAATGCAAAAGCATTGTTCTACGTCTTTTCTTGGATTAGGCTTGCCCTTTTTTCTACTCTTTAGAGTCGGAGGGTGGTGTACTCTTGCGAGATCGTTCTCCTTAGGGGTCTGGTGTTGCGATGGATGCTTTCCGTAACAGAAATTATGACGGTTAGTGGATCATCTGTGCAAAGATCTTGTAGCAATTTGTGCTCCCATCTTAAGGAGTTCGGGTTTTTTAGTTTTAAAGAAGTTTGTCTGTATCGAATAAGCTTTTTAATTGTTACGCTGACGGAAAATGCTATCTCATATGAGCAACTTGGTATTATTTCCTTTCGTTTATTCAGGTGTTAAATTGTTCTATCTGGAAGTTTTTGTGTGTTTTCTTTTCGGTTGTGGATAATTCTGCTCTTCAATTTTCTGTGCAGAATGAGTGGTGTAGGCTCTGGTTTTATAGGGCACTATGGCAACAGCAACCATGGCCACTGCGGTCGGTGCTGCTGCTCTTCTGTACTACACCTTGAACAGGAGATTGCAGCTTTCACAGGATAGGGACCATGATTATGGTACATCTTCTCAAGCGTCTTCTTCATCTAGTATTAGGAGGGTGTCAAGAGGACCTGCCCGAGCCCCTGCCACTTGGTTGGAAACTATCTCCACTCTGTCAGAGACCTTGAGGTTTACGTATTCTGAGACATTGGGGAAATGGCCTATTGGGGACCTGGCTTTTGGAATCAGTTTTCTTTTGAAGAGGCAGGTGAGATACCATGGTACTTACATCTTTCTATTTATTGGAAGGAATGTGCTTGTTTCCTTCCTGTGTGTAAGAAATCTACTAATATGATGCGGTAGTATACTTTTTTGTTTGCTATAAGTGGTATTTGAAATCATTAATGTGTTTTTATTGATTAGCTAAGCGGCTAAGCCAATATAAAGTCAATTTCTGTGCTATCTTGCATTCTTCTGATATCCTGTGCTTCTGATGCTGCACCATTTTTTTTTCTTTTATATGAATAAGAACATTGTTTCACTTAAACTATTTTATATAAATTGTTTTTAATGTTTCCATAATGTGGCAGATGAATTTGTACTTATTTGCTTGGTTAACCTTGTCTACCTTTTTGATAAATGCTCATATTTATTTGGAGAATGTTAGAGGGATTGAGATTGACCAATCTGCTGTATTTTTTCGGGGCTTTTTCTCAACTGTTACAGTTTTGTCTACACTTGCCTGGTTAGAACATTGGTCAAGTGCATTACATTTTGAAAAGCTTTTATTCGCCAATAATTCCTCTTTTGCACGGCTGTGTGACATGTGGTATTGTCCGCTACACTTATTTCACACATCATAGCTTCTTTGACCATTCTCAGAAAATAGGTAACTGTCTTTTGAAATGCTTCACTTTCTGAAGAATCTGAACCTAATGAATTGAAAACTTCATGCATTACAAGCTGCTTCTTCGGTCAGATTAAAGAATTTTTAGGGCTGTTTACTTTCGAAAACCTTTTCCTTTTGTACCTAAGGGGTTAAGAATCGCATGCATCATGAAAGTAATTGTGTTATTTTTGGTACATCCTCTTTCAATGATGAAATTTAGTTGTTGATATCCAATCCAAAACTGTCTGTCCCTTACTAGTTGTTGTTCAAGTAGTTAAAAGAATGCCTACGTTGAGAAATTACTTTGTTTGAAACTACAATTGTCTGCTTTTTGAATCATTTTCTCTATGTCGTACTTGGCTGAATGGAAGAAATTTTTTATTTTCTTTCTTTACCTTGCTTGATTCGACACTTGATGATACTTATGGTTTGCCAACTGCTTATCTTTATCTGCAGGGGAACTTACCAGTTGCTAGCATATATGCTGGGGATGAGAGCATTCAACTTAAAGGAAGGGATGTTGCTAATGAGTTGAAATATCTTCTCAGCCTGTTAACGCTTTGCTGGCACTTTTCAAAGAAACCATTCCCCTTATTTCTGGAGGCAACTGGTTTTTCTCCAGATCACGTCCTCATTCAGGAACCAAAAGCTGGGGTAAGGGACTTTTGTGTCTTTTCCCATATTGGAGCTTTTTTACTTATTTTATGAGTTAATGGCATGAGTCATTATTCCATGTTATTCAATATTTTATTATTCTTTGCAGATTTTGAAGCCAGCTTTTACTGTTCTGATGGATGAGAAAACAGAATGTATTATTTTATTGATCCGGGGAACACATAGCATTAGAGATACTTTGACAGCTGCAACAGGAGCTGTTGTTCCTTTCCACCATACTGTTGTAAACGAAGGAGGTGTCAGTGATCTTGTCCTAGGTTATGCACATTGTGGAATGGTTGCTGCTGCAAGGTGGATTGCAAAGCTTGCAACTCCTTGTCTGATAAGGGCCATTCATGATCACCCTGGTTACCAAGTCAAGGTGACCCTTGATTCTTATGCTTGTTGCAGTATATATATTTGCTTTCTTAGTTTTACGTGTTCCATCTGAATATGGAGAATGGACCCTGAACACGAGTCTTTGCAATTTGCAGTTAACATGATAATGGATCAGCAGAACCATTCCATATCTGGGTCATAGTTTGGTCCTGGTCAATCTAGAGACCTATCCCAACCTTGTTATTGTCAATTTATTTTTATGGAGGCTATCTAATTTCCAGCTGATTAAATACACATTGCAAACCCTGTGTATATCAATTGGCTTTGAATATTAATCTTTATTAACTTAATCACTTTTTATATACAAGATTTCTTAGGAGAATAGAGACAATACTTTAAATACAAATTAAAAACTGCTATTTGATCAGCGTATGTGGCAGGGGAGATGCCAGTGGAAGACAGCAGACTTCTCAAGCATGTGAGAGACTGGCTGGTTGCAGAAGCTGAAACAGCTGCGGATGAGAGAGATGGGGTTACCATGGTGTTGAAGGGGGACCACTTGGGACTTCTGGGAGGTAGACCTGTCAATGGATTTGCAAACCCTGAAACCTAGACCGCATCCGAGAAGCTAAAAGAATTTTGATTCACCTAATAACCCGAAATTACAACATTTTTTGGGTTAAGGAAAAACCCAAAATGCAGATAGGCAGATTTGACGCTGCCGCTGGATTAGGGCTTCACTCGATAACAATAGCTTATAAAGCCCGATGCTTCTCTCGTCGCTGCCGCATTTCTCTGCCCCTCTTTTCTCCCTCCGATCTTCAAAGCAGGAATCACGAGAGATCATCATCCCTGCTGCTGCTTCACAGTTTCTCGCCAGTGAGGACAACACAGAGGGGTATCTTTAGACTTTAGGACATCGCCAACAACTTCATCATTGCCGGGCGTGAGATGACCTCGTTTGCTCTGATCTGGTTCTTCTGGCTCCTCTCATCTCAGTTGGAGGTCGAAAGCAAGATCATGGACGAGCTTCTGCCTTTTTGATTCTGCAGCCTCCAGCAGCTACCGTGCCCTTTTTTGCTTCCTCAGGAAGGACACACTTCCCCTTGGCTCTGCTGCCTCTGTTTCTGGCTTCATCTACAGCTGCAGCGAGGACAAAGAGGGATTGTTTGGCAAGACCTCAGGGCTCATTGGACTGGCTGCAGAGGGGAAGAACCCTCACCCATTTCTTCTCCCGGAAGTGGCTCAGGTGAACATTGCAGATGTAGGACTTCCTCCTCCTGCAGCATCAAGTAGCAGAAACTGGGAAGAGATGCAACCTTGAGGGCCTTCATGTCAAGAGGGGGTGGCAGGGCAGGACAACCTGATATTCGGCTTGGTCTCATGAAGGACACCATGCTCTGCTCCATGAAGTCCACCTCATCGGCAGTGGGCCAACTCTAGATTAGAATGTCGAAGACAGCAACACTCCTGCATCGTATTTATGGGGTATGCTGCCTTTGCCAAAGATTGATATGGTGATCTATATAGGCCGGCTGGCTGGAGATAGGGGAGGTGGAAGAGCAACCGCTGGTGGTGCCTCCATTCACTTGGGCACTGCCGTGGCCATCCGCATTTGCAGCTCCCCCCACCCCCCGGTCTGTGTGACGGATTGGAAGAGGCACATAGGTGATGGGGATATATTTTGATAATTTTGGTTTTTTTCTTTTAATTGTGTCCCTGCGAGGACAAGTCTGTAAATAGTCGGTCTTAGAGGGTCTTTTATTAAAATCTGTCCATCCTCTTTATAAGAGGGTCCGATGTACATGTTAAACAAGATATAGAAGGAATTTTTGGGAAGTCTTCGGGTGGTGTTCTCCCGCGCAGGGGGGACTGCAGCCCCCGTCTCCTCCAACCCCGGCGTCGGTGCGCCGTTTCTTCCCCTCACCCCGGCCATGGAGGGCCGTCTTCTTCCTTCATCTTCCGGCAGGTGGCCGGCGTTTTCCCCCTCCCTCCTCCAGTCGGCCGCGGGCCTTCCCCCTTCCACCTTCTGGTTCCGGCGAGGTCGCCATCTTCTTCCCCTCCCTCACCCTCCGGCCTCCGTGCTGTTCTTCCCATTTCCCTTCTCGGTTCTTCTTCATCTGCGACAGCGCCTCAGCACCGACCTCCGCCTCCCGCTCCCTCTCTACCTGGCAGCCATCATCGGGTCTCCTCCCATGGCGGACAGGTCCTGCGGGACCCCTCTTCAGACGGCGCAGAGCAGAAGAAGTGGAGAAGACGGAGAAGACGGAGCTGCGGGAGGAGGTGGATTCGGCGATCCCCGGTCCTGCCCCCTTCCCCTGCAGCTTCCCTGTTCCATTCTGGCGCCGCTTTCGCCTGGCCGGACAACGCCGTGGGAGCTGAAGCTGTCGCCTGCCCAGCCCTGCCATCTGCGCACTGCCCCGGCGACGACGCCGCGCCCGGGAGGAGACGACACCCCTTCTCCGCGCACTGCCTGCGACCGCCGGACGACGACGACGCGCACGCTCAGGCGAGGACGGCGCGAGCGCGGCGAAGCGCGCTGCACGTGCTTTTGTCGCGGCCCGCGGTCATCACGGGACGGCCGCGATGCCGCCACGTCGACGATCTTCGACGGCGGAGACGCAGCCACGAAGCCCCGCCCGAGGGCTCCCGTCGCGCGGCCACGACCCCCCCCCCCGACGCTCGCGGCCGGCGCCGGTTCACCCGGTCGCCGGTTCGGGGTCCAGCCGGCGGTTCAGCCGGTTCGACTGGGTCCTGACCCGGTTCACGCCGGTTCACGCCGGTTCAGTGCCTGAACCGCCCGTTTCATGCCGGTTCAGACCATCTTGAGCCGGTTTAGACCGGTTCAGCATGGTTCGACCCGGTTCGGGCCCGGTTCGAACGGTTCGAGGCCGGTTTACTTCATTTTGGGCTCGTTTAGGTCCGTTTAACGGCGATTAGCGCCGGTTCGTTTCGTTTTCGTTCGGTTTAGCCCGGTCTAGCCGGTTCGTCCCGCATCAATAGGTGTTCCGGGGGACCCGAATCCGGAAGGGCATCACTTATTTGGGACAGGTTTCGGATCTCATAAGTTTTTATAAATGCATTTTGATTCGGGTTCAGGTTTTGTCTTAACAGAATTGGATTTGGATCTTCTTAGGTCCGACCCATTTACAGGTCTACTGGGAGACAAGAAGGTTGTGGCCATTGTGGGAGAGGGGAAAATCTCTCACCAGCTTGTTGCCAAGGACTCGCAGATGGAGGAGTGGCAGATTCCGTGACCTGGCTTGTTGTGCAGAATGGGAAGCTTGCATCAGTGTCGATGACATTAGTGGTAGGGTGGCTGGTGGACGCACAGCCTACATGCTGGCTTGGAGAGAGACCCAACAGGATAATTGAAGCAGTTTGTGCCATGCAGCCAATATTGTGCAGGATTAACCTGGGGAGATGGAGCATCATGGTCACACCAGTGGTGCTGTCGGAAAAAGCTGCTGTGCGACATCCGCAGGCTGGGTTCATGAAGGCATTTGTTGCGCTGAAGGCCACTGCAGCAGTGTGGCAGATGCAGAGGTTGGAGCAGCTGTTTGGGGGCGTGCGGCGAATTAAGCACCAAGGATTGCGGGATCGGAATCGGTCCTTGGATCGGTGGGGACCGATCTGATACGGATCGGATCGGTCCGATCCAGGCCGATTCGTCGGAAGAAAAATCGATTTGGATCGACCCTCAAAAAAACCCTAAAACACACAAAAAAATAACTAAATAAGGAGATCCGATCTACCTCATTTTGGGATGATTTCGGGCCTAAAAGTGGCCCGGAATCTCCGCCACGGCAACAGCTTGCCGCCGTGACGTCTTCCCTGCCCTATCAGGCGGGAAAGATGGCTTACCGGGTCCATCAGACCTGGTAAGGCCAGGTCACCGGATCCTCAACCGGCAGGGTTTATACTCTACCGGTTTGTGTATCGGGTCCATGGGATCTGATACACTTAAAATTGCCAGAGTCACCGGATCCGTCGCTACTAGGTCCCGACGGGCGGGGAAGAGGGCCGCCACGGCGGGAAGGCTGCCGCGGCGGTCTGTGGGACGATTCCGGCGAGGGGATCACCGGAATCGATCCAAAATCGACTGAATCGGTCGATTCCGGCACTAATTCCACCTACAAACACTGATCCAGACCGATCTTCGGTCCAGATCGGTAGTTCTGCTAGGAATTGGATCAGAGGGGTCCGATCCAATCCAAGAATCGGCCGATCCCGATCCGGATCGGCCGATTCTGCAATCCATGCTAAGCACAGCAGATGTATGGGTGGCCATGGAGAGTTTGGTTGGTTTAAAGGACTTCTGCTAGTTGGAGACTTTGATGGGGTAGGCTGTGCATGTTGCAGCAGGTTGTTGCATTAGCATGGAGTGGTGCGGTTGCAGAGGAAGATGCCAGTACCTGCTCTGATACTAATTTGACGTGGAACAACACAAAGGAGAGGGTGGAGGGGGGGATGAAGAAGGGCGAAGGGGAAAGAGGCCTCTTTCCCAGGGTCTCTTGCCCCACCCCTCTAAAGTGGGTTTCCTTCACAGAGCTTGCGGTAACAACAAATTTTTCTTCAAAAATATCTTCATCCTCTTACGTACACGATAAGTCTCTTTATAAAGAGATATGGCAAATTTTTAAAAAAAGCCTTTTTGATGTCTATTTGCCTATATATCCTATAACTTTTTAAAATTATTGAAATATTCTATTACTTTCTAAATTTATAATTAAAAAATTATAAAAATATCTAAAATGATGCTGATGTCATATCTTGTGTCAGCTCGACCGTGTCAAAAATCTACACATCAGTGGCTAATGAGTTTGTTTGATCTCTCTATAATTTGAGTGATTTTTGTATTTTTTCTTAAAAATACTTATGATAATACTTTTATGTTCATTTAGCATTTCTTAGAGAAACAAGTTGAGTTAAGAACAATATAAGTATATATACTGGGCTTTCATTGCCAAAGTTTTAATTTTTATCTACATCGTAGAGAGAGAATATTTATCTGCCATTTGACCCACTTTTGCGAATTGAAACAATGAGTTGAAAAAAACTCATCTCCACTTTAAAGATAAAAAAAGTTGAGTTAACCATTCCACATCTATATTTTTCGAACATTTTTATACTTTGGTGGGAATTCTATCTAAGTCACATCTTTTTTCTGTTTTCTTCCTCTTCGATGTATCTTTAACTTCTAAAAATTTAATATTTTATGCCTACTATGTTTTTATCTATTCTATCATCAAGAGGAGTACCAAAATAACTTCTCCATCTTTGTTTAATGTCATCATCTTTGATCATTTTTTTATTATTCTTAATATGTTTGACTCGGTTAAGATCTTGAGATCTTTTCTTTCTCATTCTAGCAAATTTATAACTTTCTTTTTTCCTTTTTTAATTATATTTATTTGAAGCGTGTGACACCTGAGCCTTGTGTGAGGCGAATTATTAATTTGTAATATATCTATATTTTATTATTTTACATATATATACATGAAATAGAAAATGATCAACCTATAAGCTCCTTCTAAAGCATGTTCTGGATTTTTAGGCTTTTTTACAAGACTGTAGTGCTGTATATATATGTTCTCTCCGTGTGTTTTGTGTGCGTGTGGGGGGGGGTGCATTAAGCCCACCTTAAGCTGAGTGCTTTGTTTTCCTTTTATGATGTCTGTTTCAGCTTTTGGGTGGTATTTGTTGGTTTTTGGGGCACCATGTTTCATCTATCTTCTGGATAGGTTTGTGATTTTGTATTAAATCTTTTGTTTCCAATGGATTGTACCAGTTCTTCTGCAAAAAAAGTGCAGGCTTGTTCCAAAATTGAGGGGGTAAAAATGGCTTTTACGGCTTTCTTCCACCCAAGATGGTCGTATGCTGTCTCATGGGTCTTGCCTCTTGGTGCTTCCCTGCTAAGACTGGAACCCTGTGATATTGTAAACCTTGAATATTGCCAAACAAGTCAGTTTTTATTTATTTATTTAGTTATTTAGTTATATTAGGTGATAAAATACAAAGTTTACATTTAAATTTTATAAAATACAAACTTTACAAATAAAATGTAAAGGAGTATAAAAAGAGTATCTGAATATTGCAGACTTACTAGTGACTTGTGTTATTTTCAATGTGTGGTTTTGTTGCCTGTTGGTCCATTGTGACACCATAGGAATGGGATTGCTTATTGCCTGCCAGGATCGGACCCTGGATCTTGATGTTAAATGATGTGGCAGATCCAATCAAGCTAGGTCTTGTCTGGCAATGGTCAATGTTTATGGTGCTTTGCACATTTTCTCTGTTGACAGTTTTATCTACTCTTTGCAGTTTGGATAAGTTGCACACATTTCTATAGTGATTAATTGCGTCTCCAGATCTCATACTACTCATCTACTGAACTTGTTCTATATGCTTTCTGATTGATTCTAACAAGGATATTTGCAAATTTTTTTGGAATATATCAGATTGTGGGACACTCTTTGGGTGGTGGGACAGCTGCACTTTTAACTTATGTGCTTCGAGAACAACAGGAGTTCTCCAGGGCCACATGTGTTACATTTGCCCCAGGTTTGTGATTTTTAAATATTCTCATTTTGCAATTTTTGATATCATTTATGTGCAAGACAGATATTGATCATTTGATCTGTTTATGTTTGCAATGTAATTTATGGCCTCTTAGTGAACATGGAAGTGCTTCTTCAGAAAGGAATTAGATGGAGTCACAGGGAAGATGGCCGGCAGAGGGGAGCGGATGGAAGGAGGGGAAATGGTTGAAGTGGGAGAATTTGGGAGAAAAAAATTTTTATCCGAGGCATGGAAAGTGGCAGCATGGTAGTATGCAGTAGCGTCAGCATTGTGAGCTAGGGTTTTAGTGAGGTGGGGATCAGGTGATTGACTGTTGGTCCTATTATAGGGGGCTAAAAGCCTAGAATCATTAGACTAACTCAGTCCAATATGGAGCTGTTCATCTGTCAGACTGGTGCCTGATGCCTTGGCATCCTGGCGAGGGCCTTGCATGCTTAAGCAGCCTAGGCACTTGGGCAGGTGCCTTTTGGAGGCCCATTAAAGTAAGAGTCCAAGGCACTCTGGTGAAACCACCTTTGCACCAGGGCAACTATAATTTTACATGATGAAATCTCCCACATTCTGCCATCATGGTGAAATTTGAATTTTTTTCCGTCAGGAGACCTAAACCTGACCTAGTGTCAAAAGTAGGACATTTACCATCTTCATGTTATATTAGTATTCTTTGTTCCATTCCTTAATTGGTGTAATGATAATATGATATTTTTTGTTTTTTTAAGGCATGAGCCAAATTTAATTTATATGAAGAAAATAGTACAACAGAAAGTAAAAAAACACTCAACCACCGAGATGGTAGATAAGAAAATTATACAAAGAAAGTTCTGAATTCTAAAAGTTTGTCCCTAAGAGTGGCCCCATCCAAACTGTTCCTAGAGTGGGCAAACAACCTGTCCTTCACATCGAATGCCATCAAGTGGAGGATCAATTTAGGATTCTCGTAAAGATCTTTAAAAATTTGTCTGTTCCTTGTGTGCCAAAGAGCCCATTGCATAGCAGGTAGAACATGACTTCATAGTTTGACATTTGAAGACCAATGATTCAAACTCGCCCCAAAATGTTGTCCGGATCTATCCACTGAATCTTCCGGCTCCTAAGCAAAGTTATCCTAAGCATTGTTTATAGAATCGGTGGAATCGGACCGATTCCGACCGATTCCGGAATCGGACCGATTCCGACCGATTCCGGAATCGGACCGATTCCGACCGATTCCGGAATCGGATCGGAGATTCCATGCGGAAGGACCGATTCCGGCATGAATTCCGCGGAATCGGTCAGAATCGGTCCGGAATCGGATCGGAATCGGAATCGGATCGGCCGAATCGGTCGGGATCGGAATCGAAATCGGAATCGGATCGTTTTTTTTCTTTTTTTGCTATTCCAGTCGGATTGACCAGGATCGGCCAGAATCGGTCCGAATCGGCCGGAATCGGATCGGAATCGGAATCGGATCGTTTTTTTTTGTTTTTTTTTCTTACCGATTCTGGATCGATTTTCTTCCATTAGATCGGTCGGAATCGGTCCGATCCGATCCGATCCGGATCGGATCGGTACCCACTGATCCCGATTTCGATTCCGATCCCGCGATCCTTGATCCTAAGCGAGTGAGTTGATGATCCCACAATTGAGGGAAAGATGATTCAAGTTTTCTTCCCTTGTTTTATAAAAAAACACAAATGGTGGTGATAGTTGGGAAGATCTTGCTGATGTGACACTTAGTTGGAAGTCTTCACTTGCCAATCTTCCATAGAAAATTTTATATTTTGATGGGCACAAGGACCCCCAAACTGCATGATACCATGAAACTTCCTCACTTCCCAATGTAATTCTATACAAGGCAAACTTTATGGTGAATATAGTTTTATTACAAGGTTATTAATAGAATTTAAGGCTACGGCTTTATTTCAAAAATAGTTTTATTGCAAGGCAACCAAACAATTTTTTCCTCCTGGGTCTTGATACAGCTATATTCATCAAGGAGCAACGTCAACTTAGAGAACTCATACTTTTCCATCGTAGAGGTTAAGTGATTGCAAATGGGGGTTTGGGTTGAAATCCATCATCTATTAACCATAATCGTCGATTTTCTAATACTACTGTGTATATGTTTCTAGGTCATTAAATTGTCAATTAACTATTCTTTTTTGTCTACAGCTGCTTGTATGACATGGGAACTAGCAGAGTCAGGAAGAGACTTTATTACTTCTGTCATCAATGGAGCTGACCTGGTCCCTACATTTTCAGCTGCTTCAGTAGATGACCTTCGTTCTGAGGTTTACCACTTAATAGCCTTGCGTATCTGTTTCTTCAATTCCTCCTCTGCCCCCTTCATCGACCCTTACTGCAAGTTTTTGCTCATATCCCATATTTAACTGAGGAAATGAATAACAAATTCTACATTTGTCTGGTAAATTAAAGTTTTCTATGTTTCTTTTGCACATATGTAACTGATGATTTTAAGATATATTTCATGACAGCATTTTTTATGCAAAAACCACATTAGGGTTTTTTCGTTATTGCCCAAGGATTAAGATCTTGGTTTTGTTCAAATGCACTGAAAATTAAATAAGAATTTTGAGGGAGATAATAATTTTACCTTTCAAGTGTTTTGAAAAGAGAGTATATCTTCTCATTCCTTTTCTTCTACATGGGTTCATTAGAAAATCAACTTAAGCATTTTGCTGTAGTTTGTATGAGAGGGAGAGAGGGAGATTGAAGATACAAGCATTGAAGCACTATATCTTTTAGGGTTAACATGACTGAGAATTAGGGATGTGATGTTAAGATGTAGTATCAAAGACATGAAAAGTATTCCGTTCTTCCAAAATAGAATTTGAAGTTTATATTATTTATTGTTTTTGATAACAGGTCACTGCATCTGCATGGCTAAATGATTTGCGGAGTCAAATTGAGCATACAAGGATACTAAGTACAGTTTATCGCTCAGCTTCAGCATTGGGGTCTCGCCTTCCTTCTATATCTGGTGCTCGGGCAAGAGTTGCTGGAGCTGGTGCAATTCTTCGTCCTGTCTCCAGTGGCACTCAGGTGAGCGTCATTTGCTTTTGCAGTGCATGAAGGATGAAGTTTGTGCACTCTTTTTATAGTGTACCTTTTGGCAATCGAACATTAGCGTACTTTTTAGGCATGCTTCGCTTTGCTTGGTACCATCGGCTTCTGAAAAAAGAAAGTTTTATACTCAAGACACTGTTCCAAACGGTGTACCTGCCATTTGACCATATTTATCTGCTTGGATGTTTCATTCTGCAACTTGCCATGTAGATAACCTGTTCCATCGTATGATGAATGATGCTTTGACAGTTTCTTTAAGAATGAAATTCTCTTTTGTATTTTTTCCAGCCGTCCAAATTCTCTGGGATGGTCATATTGTTGGAATTTGCTAGAACATGTCAACCTAGGGTGAAAAGTCCACATTTCTTAATGTGCCTAGTGTCTGTCAAAAGTTGTGGCTAGTATGTATGTTCTAGAAGGGAGAGACGATGGGTTACTTATTTGACAATTTGCTTAGTCAGATGATGCTTGGCATGATTCCACCTTGTGGTGTTTGTTTCTTTTAGACTTTGTTATTTCACCTAGACTTTGTTATTTTGGTGAAATCATTTTTGGTGTTAATGCAGGTGGTGATGAAGAGTGCTCGGAATGTTGCTCAAGCTGCGTGGACCAAGCCATCCTTTCGTCTATCTTCTTGGTCGTGCATGGGACCCCGCCGTCGAAATATAGCTTCAGTTTCAAGCCCAAAATGTGAAGAAACAGTGTTAGAGGTCTCCACCACCACAACTGAAGCTGTTGAGGAGACTCCTCTGGTCTCCCGTATGTCAGATGTGGAAGTTACCTCTGTCAGATCTGACAACATGGGATGGACCTCAGAGATGGAGATGCATGATGCTGAAAGTGCTTCAATTTCTGCTGATCTGGACTACAATGAGGATAACAATGAAGGCGAGGATATCATGGTTCATGGCCAAGATGAGAACCGCATGACTGAGGTGGAGCTCTGGCAGCAACTTGAGGAGGAACTGTATAGGCGGAGAGAGGGTGAGGAGGTTGATGTGGTGAAGGAAATAAGGGAGGAGGAAAAGGCTGCCGCTGCTGAGGTAGCTGAGGGGACATCAGAGAACTTGCTTCCTTCAACTTCAGAGGTACGCCGTTTTTACCCTCCTGGGAAGATCATGCATATCGTGTCACTCCTCCCTGAGAAACCAGTTGATGGGGATGGTGAGGATGTGCATTCCGACGATGAGGAGTCATCTTCAGGACCAAAAATAGGAATCTTCTCAACTCCAAGATCCTTGTACGGTAAGCTGAGGCTCTCACAGGCAATGATCAATGATCACTTCATGCCGATCTACAGGAGGAACATTGAAGCACTAATCAATGAACTTGAGAGGGATGCTTCATTTGAAGAGTGCCACAGCGAAGGTCCCCTTATAAGCTAACCTTGACATCCAGTTTATGTTTTGATTGAGGCTCACAAAACGTGAATAGCTTTCCATATTGTAAATTCTTGCTCACCAAGAACTTCCTACAATGATTCTGGGGATGTCTCTATTTTTCTCTCTTTTTGTGTAACATTCTAGATAACATTTTTTTTAGAAATTTACTCCCCCTTTTATTATATACTGCATTGTTTTGTTATTGAAAACCTTCAAATGGACAGATTGTTGGGATCACGTGTGTACTGTGGCTTAGTAGACTAAGCGCCTCATATTTGCAGAAAAATCTGGTATACAATTTTTTATTTTCGGGAGTGTCACGTGCTCGCGAGAGTTTTTTTTTTTTCCCTGTGTGAAGAAAAGACCTAATGTCTGAGATGGCCGAGTCAATTCTTTTACCAGGCTTAGTTCTTTTATTAGGGCATTCGGCTTTGTAAGAGCTTCACAGATCATGTGTCTCTCCGGTCTAGCTTCGCCCGAGTGGTATGGGCATGTGATCCAAGGCAACAAAATTTTGACATAGATTGTCAACACATGGTATAAGTTTATTGAATCGGGTTCATGTATATACATAAAGAAGAATTATATCTTGTATTCAACTTATAAATGACTCCTTAGGATGGATGGTGAAGCATAAATTTAGTTTTAGTGGATAAGCTTAAGATTAACCAAAATAAACGAAGAGTAAGCAGGCGGGTAGAGAGAGAGAGAGAGGAGGGATTCGGAAGAAAGGGGACAGAAATTTTGGGATAGGGAGAGAGAGAAGGCTCGAAAAGAGATTAAAAGAGGGTAGCGAAGCTACAACATAGAAGGAAAAAAAGTAGCTGAGGATTTGAATAGAAAGTGTCGAACGATGTTCTTGAACCAGTGTTGAATTGAATGCAACTCACTACGGGTTTAGGACTCAAAGCGATCCGATTAGGAGCACTTTGGCACTTAATTAGATACTCTTGAGTGCTTGGTTAAGGTCCAACAAGGCGGTATGCCAACTTGAGCGAATGAAGAGCGATTTGCTCTTGACTGATCCGGATCGGTCAAAATGGACTGGAATGAGATCTGTATGTGTAAATTTATACAAAAAATAAACTAAACTACAAAGATATAAAACTTGTGTACTATTATTTTAAATAAAACATAATTCGAACCTTATGATTTGGATCACTTCTACAATTAACTACTTTGTAACTTAGAGCTTTGCAAACATTGCTATGCTGTGCTTGTTCAATAACTAATGCCCTGTTTGCTCATGGTATTAAACATGATATCATATTAATTTGACATCGATATTTCAAGAAGATAGAATATCGATATAAAACTTGATAATGATAGAGGCTTATATTACATAACATGCTCTATTGTACTATAAATTCTAAAATTGGTATCAATAACCAAATACCTGTTGATGATGCCTGTCGGTATCGATTTCGATTTCAAATTAATAGTCATAGAGCTGTGTTACCAAACAAGACATGAACATGTAAGATTCTTCAATCATCAGCAAGTACCATATACAAGAGCTACAATCATCTGCTAATAAAGTGAGATTCTTCCAAGGAGATTGTTTTAGAGATGTTACCTGTGGAAAGCAAACCAGTGTAGGTCTAGTTGTATACAATTTAACTCCTTCATGATTTAATAAATTTGATGATTCCAGAAGTGAAGTCACAATAACTAAAGTGGCTTCCTTTAGAAAATAAGAGCACATAAGAGAAAGCAGTAATGAAATGTTTCTGACACACGTTCAAGAAACATACACTTTACTAGTTGGGAGTCTGGGACAGCATAAAGTGCAGCAAATTTAACGGGCTAGGCATTAGAGGATCAAAATTATGAATCAAGCACTACTCCTCAACATGAGGATAAACATTTTTTGGGGGTCAGAGTGCTTAAAGCTAAATACCACCCAAATATCAACTAACTTATGGGAAGTACTTGGCAAAATAGAAGTTATCAATAGTTCAGTAATTTAATTTCTTAACATATTCTTAAATGGTGACGTTGTTGTAGTCCGCCTCTCTTCAGAAATTGACATTCTGGTTAAACCCATATATACACGTCACATTTTCACACCTTTCCCAACTTACGATATCATATGTAAATAACCAAATCAATTGGTTAACTCAACAACAACGATGCTAATTAATGAACTTCTCAAGGATCATCTATTTTAAAATTATTTAAATAAAAATATAACAAATAATAATTTTATAATTTATATTTTAAATAGTTGGTTAAAAATATTTATAGTAGTTTGATTTAATATATTGGTATATTTTTAAATGTTACGTAAAAGAATGTCAACGGAGGGCGGTAAATACGGCCGGTCGACTCAGTCCGCAACGTCCTATCGTAGAACTCGCTCGGTAGAGCGACTCGCGGGGGGAGCGGCTCCACCGAGTCCACTCGTCAAACCCCCTTCGTTCCCGCTCTCCAACGCCCTCTCCTCGTCTTTCCCGCGACTGTACCTAGGAGGCGTCGATGAAGAAATCTCCGCTTCCCTTTGCGGCCCCCGCCAAGCCTCCGCCGATGGGGAAGGAAGGACTTGAAGAGCTACTGCGGCGGCATTTCGGGCATCCCCATTTCCGCGGCAGACAGCTGGAGGCCATCCAAACGGTTCTCTCAGGTTTGATCTCCGAGTCACCATTGTAGTCTTCGATTGGCTGGATTGTCTGATTTTGTACGGTGCCAATGTTGATGCCTATCGATGAGGAGGGTTTTACGTATGGGGTTTCCGCAGGGAGGGACTGCTTCTGCCTGATGCCGACCGGAGGGGGCAAGTCGATGTGCTACCAGATCCCTGCGCTGGCAAGGCCCGGAATCGTACTTGTCGTCTCGCCCCTGATAGGTGGGTGCGTTTGCCGTGTTCATTACCTGACGTATGTTTGCGTTGGTAATTATATTGCAAATTTCTCGGCGGTCTTCTTCGCTAGCCCTTTGCCAACGAAGCTGATTGCTTGTGTAGTTGTGTTCTTCTTTTGTTGGCTTATCTTATGGCAGCATTGATGGTGAGTGCTCTTGTCCATCTACAAAGTTTCGTTCTTCTCCTTTTTTGGGTCTGCAACTCTGATTGGTTGGATAGGAAAACCAAGTGATGGCACTAAAGCAAAAAGGAGTCGAAGCTGAGTACCTATCCTCAACTCAGGCACCACAAGTCAGAGAGAAGGTAATTGGGCTGCCTTCGTTTTCCATTTCTGTTGGAGTCATGTCATTCCAGGTTGCAGATGGTATTCAAATTAATTAAACTTCTGTAATACATTTAAAATTACTCCTTGCTTCGGAATTATTATAAGTGGAGAAATATGTTCACGGACCAAAAATGGCTTTAAAGTATCTTTTGTGCATTTAAGTTTCAAGATATGAAGGAAGGGCATGCAACATTTTTCATCTGCAAGTAAGCTCCCATATTACATTGAGATCTTATCTTGGGATTTGAAATTTTGGCTAAATCTTATATGCATATCAGAAACTTACTCATATAAGCTGGATATTTATCTACCAAATCAGGAAGATGCCCTTTTTGGTGAAAAGAAATGTCATTGAGATTTAGACGGGACAGTCATTACCAACCAAAACAAAGAAGGATAGGAAATTATTGGTTTCTTATACTCCAGAATGATTATTATTTGATTATTCCAAATGCATGCTATGTCATCCAGCTTCTTAATCTCTTTGGAGAAGAGGATTTCTACCCTTTTGTTCATTTTTTTTCTATTTTTCTTAAGAATTGGATCCGTCTATAGGGAGAGAGAGTGTAGGGTGCTTTTTTTTGTACAACAATGGGGGCATCTTATGATGTTTTCAGTTAAATGGGAGGAGACACTTATCGAGATACAAAGCAACATGCAAGGCATGCTGCTTTTCATCTTATGCCAGAAAAGCTAGAGAATAAGGTTAGCAATTGAACATTTAGTGTTATTAGCTTTGACAAAAAATTGGAAACCTTTTGATCCATTGGTCCACTTCCATCAGTTTAATAGGCTATACTCAGGCTTACCTGCTGAGGATAGGCTCTTGGTCCTGGTTACGATGACTAGAAGAAGGGATGTTTATATCTTGAATTCATGCTAACCAGAAAGACCAGAATAAGTGACATGGAGACAACCTTTTCTGGTACCATCTGCATTCTGGAGAATGTATTTCTCCATATTGTCTTCTCTTCCTGTTAGTTCTGGAATCTTAGGAAGCATGGAATCATTGGTGCAGCAGATGCTCCTAATGTTATCAGATGTACATGCTGAATTATGCATATAATAGTGTTCATTTTTTACTTTGCTTAGAGGTCTGCAGGTGCTTTGAAGAAAGAACAGCAATGTAATGGCTAAATCAAACTCACAACTGCAGGTTGCCTACTGCAATTCTCTGAAGCAGGATAGGAAGCCATGCTATTGGAGCTGGTGGGTTCAGAAACTGTAGATTATCTGTCATGGCAACTTGTGAGAGGCTATCTTGTGCATGGATCCAGAACCGGTTCGACCCAGTTCAGGCCGGTTCAGCGCCTGAACCGCCTGGTTCAGCGCCTGAACCGCCCGGTTCAGGCCGGTTCAGGCCATCTTGAACCGGTTTGGACCGGTTCAGCATGGTTTGACCCGGTTCGGGCCTGTTTCGACCGGTTCGAGGCCGGTTTACTTCATTTTGGGCTCGTTTAGGTCCGTTTAGCGGCGATTAGCGCCGGTTCGCTTCATTTTCATTCGGTTTAGCCCGGTCTAGCCAGTTTGTCCCGCATCAGATTCTCTTTCTCCACTCATGTCGATTTTGTGTTATTTCTTCGGAGATATTTAAACCATCTAAATCATATTGAATTACCTTCCTCCAAGTTAACTTAGGTCTACCATGTCCCTTTTTTGTTTCTGTCGTTTTAATATTTTCTATCTTTCTAACTGGAGCCTCTTTAGGTCTATGTTTAATATGTCCAAACCATTTCAATCTCCCTTCTTTCAAATTGTCTACAATTCTCGTTACTCCTACATTTTCTCTAATATATTCATTCTTTATTTTATCTAATATAGTGTGACATCTCATCCATCTTAACATTCTCATTTCAGCAACACTTATTTTAGAAATATATTTTTCTTTTATTGTCCAACATTCATTACCATATAGCATTGTGGGTCTTATACTTGTACGATACAATTTTCATTTCAACTTTAATAGAATTTTACGATCACATAGAACCCCTGAAGCCAATCTTCACTTCATCTAACCTGATTTAATCCTATGATTAACGTCTTCATCACATTTTCCATGTTTTTGAATAATTGATTCAAGATATTTGAACTGAGTTTTTTGAGACAATATTATCCTATCTAAACTGACGCTCTCACCTACTTCTTTTTGGTTTTCATTAAATTTACAATGCATATATTCTGTTTTAGTTCTACTTATCTTGAACCCTTTAGTCTCTAAAATACCCTTGCATACACGGGTAGAAAAGAATAATTAAAGAAAACTTAGACTACTCCCAAGATGGTAGCAATCTAGAAAACTATAAGTTTCTTCCACTTGGCGAATTTTCCACCAACAGAAGCCCAAAACGTACGTGATCTAGAGTTAGCAAAATCCCATTCTTTGACAAAGAAGGCATGCGATGAAGAATCCTCAACTGATCCTCAAGCTTTTCCTTATAATTCCTGTTCTAAGCACTCCATATGGTCCACAATATAGCTGGAAGTTACAGTTTTCATAATTTTGCTACGTCCCTCCGAGAAATTTTCTTGTCCCAATGGAGGAGCATACCTCATGATCTGCCCACTTTATGTTCCAATTCCAACTTTTGAAAAGTGTGTCACACGGAATTGGCAATACCACACTTCATGGATAGGTGGTCTTTGTCCTTTAAATAAGTCCTGCAGAAAACACACTTTGTAGAATGTATGGGGAAAATGTTATGAATCGGAGACTTGGTGGGTATTCTATATCTGCATATTTTCCATAGAAACAACATGATTTTGAGCGATAGTACAGGGCTTATACAACTTTCTACCATCTCAGTTCAACTTCTGGCAAGTAGAACTAACTGAAAAAGAGCTGTTTTTGGAAGGAATCCATAATAATTTGCCTTCCTGATCATTTGTGCACCTATTAATTGTTGATGATGCACAGTAAATCTATAAAATTAACTATTTCTTTATCTTTAAGCTCCCTTCTGAACTTGATCGACCAGCTACTTGAAGATTCCCAAATAGAGTGAACTTTTCCTTCCCCGTCTAATGCAATCTTGAATAGTCTAGGGAATCTATCTGCCAGTGGCTCATGACCTACCTAGTGGTCCTTTCAAAAAAGGAGTTTCTCTTTTACTCCTATTCCAATTGTTGTAGATGATCTGAAGAAATCTCAATTTCTGTGAATATCGTTCCAAATGCTAGATGATTATTAGTTTATGATATTGTGGCCCTAGACTATATTCTTTTTTCGTATAATAGATAGAGATATTCTGATAAATAATGTTAAGAGCATTTGGTTTAATTATCTTGTTTCAATTATTCAAAAATATTAATAATATGGGGGATATTAACTGTAAGATTGAAGTAGGATGGATAGAGTGGAGATCGGCCATGAAAATTCTCTGTGATCATAATTCATAACATCTATTAATGCTGAAAAAAATATTGTGTAGCAATAAGACCTGATATATTGTGTGGTAGTGAGTGTTAGGCAATGAAGGAAAATATGTTTTTAAATTAATTACCGCTAAAGTGAGAACGTTAAAATGGAAATATGGACATACTACATTAGATATGATACGTAACCAATAGATTAGAAAAAGATGAGTAATGACAATTGTAATCAAACTGAAGGGGAGATTGAGATGGTTCATATATATTAAACATGGAGTTAAGGAAGTTACAATTATAAAATAGAAATCATCAAGATTGTAGAAGTAAGAAAAGGATGCAATTTACCTAAGAAATGCCAACACAGATCTCGACCTTGCCTCATGATGGTTGGTGAGGCGAGATCTTGCTGAGATCTGTAAAGTTTCTTGTGAGATCGATTTGGGGAAGATGCCCTAGTGGGGTGGAGACAACTGCCGGTGCAAGGATCGCAGAATCGGAATCAAGACTTGGATCGGTGGGTTCCGGTCTTCCCAATCAGCTGATCCCGGCTTATTTTTTGGGAGAAAAACCTATCCAGAATCATCCTTCAAAATGCCATAAAAAACAAAAAAAGAACACATAAAATGGGCCTAGATCAGATTCCAATTCTATCTAGCCCTTCTGGGGCTGATTTCATTCCCAAATAGGGCCGTATAAGGCCTCCGCCGTGGCATCTTTCTTGCCTGAGGGCGGGGTAGGTGACCTTAGGCCGGGATCCCTCCCATATCGGGCCCACAACCGGTAAGGTTAGGAAGTCACGAAATCCCGGCCTTACTGCCTCCCCCCTTCCCCCCCCCTCGGGAGGCGTTGGCAGCTCTGATTCCGGTGACCGATTCCACTGGGATTTTATCTTGGATTGGTCCTCTGACCGGAAATTGATTGGCAGGGGCCCATCCATTTTAAGAATTGGCTGATCCTGATCCTGCAAACTATGCACCAGTGGGTAGCAGCCAGAGGGCAGCGGGTTGGAGTGTGGGTACTCTGCAGTCTGCACAAGTGCACTACATCTTCCCACCCGGAAGATGTGCTGCTTGTCTGAATTCTTGGACCCCCTGCTGCAGGCCAAGTTGCAGAACCTACGTTTTAGGTCCCAGGATCTGCAACTTAAGTTGTGGATCTCACATTTTTTGGTCTCTATTGGTTCGAAGAACCTGGGCCAGTGAGGAACATCTTCCCTGCCTGATAGAATTTGGAAGATAGCACCATCCGGCTATTCCAGCACCCCCTATTGGGTCCTTCGGATCTTGGCAGCCTGCCAAGACCAAGAATCTTGTAAAATCTCACTGAGTTTGCATTCCATGGGTAGACCTAAGCTGACCAATAGGAGAGTAGTTTAATATGATTCAGACAATTTAAATCTTTTCAAAGAAATGACTAAAAATTGACGTGAGTGGATAGTGAATCTATATAGCCCAATCCCAACTAATTTTAGTTTAAAACTTGATCTGAGTTGAGTTTATATTGCTTATGGGGTGTTTGGTTGCATGATAATGAAGGTTTTTGTTTTAATTTTTAAAAATTGTAAGAAAACTTGTTAAAAGAGGTGTTTGGTAATCATGACAATTTTATGTTTTAAAAGTGCTTTTCTTCTTAAACAAAAAAAGAGGATCTCACCTTTTTCTTTTTTCTTGTGGTCCCCCACTTTGTTTGGTCATGTGTGGTAGTTACTCTTTTTTGTAATCACATCCCTCCAAACATGATAATTTTATGTCATGAGTTGGTTCACTTTTTATTTTAATACAATTTTTTATCATGAAAGTGTACAAAAAATTATCATGCAACCAAACACCCCATTAGAGTATTTATTTTTTTCTTTAAGTTAAACTATAGCAAAGAGGTCTCCAGGGCCTAAGAGAGTCTAATGGATGTCTTTTTGGTAGTCAAATCATTTGATAACCAAGGACTACGTGGATCCTAGATACAAAGGGAAGTTATGCATCATGAATATTTTTTGTACCATTTTATCTTATTTATTTTTATCAATGAGTCCAAACCCCCACCCCATTCCCCATTAACTAGACATCCACCCCAGCCACAATCATGTGTAGTTTGAGCTATTGGAGTGCCAAGGAGAGCTTATGGTCAAACACACCCTAACGGCGAATTACGGGAGGGCAGACAGTCTGGAGACTGGAGCACTAGACACCACACTTCACCTGAAGCCCAAGAGTGTAGTGTTGGCAATAATTGAACTTTCAACCTTTTGGTCAGCTCTGCCCCTAGTTGTCCCTTACTAACTCCAACTTTGCACCATGTTATATCTCATGTTGTAGACGACGTGATAGTAAATTGCAAAGTGTCCATCATGGGGAAGATGAAAAATATTATTGTGCAGCGTTAAAGGACTTCAAAGGTCCAAAATATGATCATGCATAAACAGAGACTTTTATCACATAATATTCTATGGGGATTAGGGGAATAAACTCGATGACATAAAATAAAAGAAGCATCAACAGATAGAATTGATCTTAAGTGAATAGTAACAGCTAAAGACCGTGAGAACATCTCAGAGATTGGTGCTTTTACATGCGACTTTTCAGTCATATGGGTCCCCCCCAACTTTCTTAACAGGCACCTTGTCTTCCTGAGACACTTTGGGCAGGTGCCAAGTGAACGTTACAGTAGAATCTCAATTCAGTTGGCAACATTCAGCATTTTAATGTTCATCATGTATAAAGTTAATTTTCGTGCCTAAGGATATTTATCTACAAATTTCATATTGAATTTTTTTATTGAACATTGTTTTTTTGCTTATATGGCAGATTTATGGAGAACTTCAGAGCAGAAAGCCAACTTTGAGGTTGTTATATGTGACCCCTGAGTTGATTGCTACATCTGGATTTAAATCAAAGCTAAACCAGCTTCACTTAAGGGGATTACTGGCCTTGGTTGCTGTAGATGAAGTCAGCTACAATAGCATATGCTTTTTATTTTGGTGCTGCATCAATGCGTTCTTCAGAAAATTGACTGTCTATTTTCTTGTATTTCAGGCTCATTGCATTTCAGCATGGGGTCATGACTTCAGGTACATAAGATATTGCCATCAAAGTACCTTTGTATTTACGATGGAGGCATTTCCAGTAATTTCATCTTTGCATGTATTTTATGCATGGAATGCCATCTTGTGAGATCTCGCGAGTTTATCGGTCTCGCCAAGGCCTCGAGAAATGAGATCGCCGAGATCTCCCCCCACTTAGTCTGGTCAATAAAATATTTTTCTTTGATCTGCGACTACTCAGCGCCTCCCATTTAATAATAGTATAACAATATTTTGCTATCACTTGTACTATCACAAATATATATAATTCATAATTATAAATTATGTGCTATATACTTAAATTTTATAAAGATTTATTTTAACTCTCTTCTCTTTCACACATATATCAAGTTTATCAAGATTAATTATTTTCTAAAATAAATATATACCTATCCATACATAATTACATAAATGATATCACATTTAAATGTATGAACACATAAACGTACACATTCAATTATAACCTAAGTCAAAATAATGCTCTTAATCTATTCAAATTTAGATTTAGATATTAATCATTAATTTATTGTACAAAGATTATATCTTATGTAATAAAAAAATTATATCAATTCAATTTCACAAATATTTAGTCATCAATTTGTAATAAACAATCAAGAACAACAACATAAAAAATACTCTTAATACCATATTAGTATTTAAATAAGATTATATAAAAGTTTAAATCTTTTAGAAGCACAAAAGCTATGTTTTTGATATTGAGAGTGCTTTGTAATTGTTCATTTACACAATTGACGTGCAAATGTGTTATATATTTTTATGTAAATCCATTGATGTACTCTTATCTTTATAAGATATTATGTTATGTTTCATATATATATACATATATTTTGATCCGAGAATCCAAGATCTGATCTTCCAAATTTTTTTTGAGATTTCTCTAAGATCTCTTCTCTTTCACCCCCCCCCCCCCCCAAGACGAAGCCGAGATCCAAGATGGCAATCCTTGATTTTATGTTTATTGATCTTTGGTGTTGTGTGCTTGTGTTGTTAATTATTTTTATGTTTATGTGCAGGCCTACATATCGCCAACTTTCATCCCTCAAGAGTGACCTTCCTAATGTGCCATTTTTGGCTTTAACAGCTACTGCTTCACCAAAGTAAACTAATCCTGATATAGCTTTATGTTTTGGATCTTAATGCAAATAGAATGACCAGTTTTGAGGTGCCAAAACTAGTCTTTTTTTCTGTCTAGGGGGCAATATTGTGGGAGAACAAGAAAATATTGACCACTTCATCAAGTGCATGCCAACTTATGCAGCAATTGATGCCAATTAAAGCTGTTTTAGAAACATATGCTTTCTTATGGCTTGATTAGATTTTAAGATAATATCTTCAGAAATCTAGATGAGAAACTGCAGCTAAATTACTTCTTGGATTCTCACCATCTGATATTTGATTGCTTCCTTCAATTTTATCTTCTTCAGTTCTATTGCACTCTTAAGCTTATGCGTCCAAAATTAGTACTAGAAGGAGATGCCAGTACTTTTCATTGATTTTCAATGTGGATTGTGTATTCGTGAAGTCTGGTATTTGTAGTATTAGTATCCGTTGCTTATTCTCTTGATTTTAGTGAAGTTAGAAACACAAATTTTCTCATTTCATAGAAAGAGGAGATTTCTCTTATTGAAAGATTACTCTTCTCTTTATCTCTACATGTTATGTATGCTGTTCATTCTTTCTTTGTTTTTGATTGTATGATTCATCTTTATCTTTCATAGCTTTTGCATGTCAAACTTACTGTATAATTTTAATCTGTCCTAAATTAATCTGAAACTGAAATCTTCTAGGATTTCATATTTATAAAGTTTCAAATGGACATTCATGATAATATGATAGTTCTGTTTATGGTGCCAACATTTTGATACCCTTTAATGCAGAGTGCAGAAGGAGGTGATTGACTCATTGGGCCTGAACTATCCTGTAGTTCTTAAAGCATCATTTAACCGTCCTAATATATTTTATGAAGGTAATCATGGCTCAGTGAAGTGGACGTTCAAATAATGTGTATGTGCATCAGTAATCATGTTCTAGTTTTCCCTAACAATATGTAAACGTTTGTTCTTGTCTGCTAGATTTTGTTTTGAACTGTCAATTCCCATCTGAAAAGTATAAAGTGTCTGTAACTTGATAAATTCCCTTTGTGTTGGAGGATTTAATATTACCTTTGTTTGTTTTGTCTTCTTGAAATGCTTGGTTATTTTGATGACTAGAATTTGGCAGTTTTTTTTTTTGGGGGGGGGGCTTTCTTCTAATTGAAGATGTCTACTGCTGTTTTCATTTTTACTAGCATGCATATCATTGTCCCTAAAAGGTTTTAATCTAGGCGTTCTTCAGGTTATTGGAAATATTTAGTTAAACTCTCCTAGCGAGGAGTATAGGTGAACTGTGATCGCTTGTGGAACCTGTGAAGTGGATTTAGCTGTTGAACTTCTCTTGGCATCTATGTGATCCGATGTGCGAGGTGCCTGAGGCTAGAGACCTCGCCTCATCTCATGCACTTGATGTGATATATGTTATTTTAGTATATTTATTTTAATACTATATAATAGAAAATAAATTAAATAAATACAAAAGTATTTGTAAAAATTGAAACAAATGTTAGATTTTAATAATCATGTAGGCATGAATAATTAAAATGTAACAACAAAAGGACTAATAACATTAAAAAAACTTAAACCAATTGAGAAAGGAATATATAACAATAATGTATTCTTCTAATTGAATACATCGCTCTCTTTCTTCTTTTAAATATTTTTTTTTTGCTTTTTATCGATTTGCCCTTATGAGTCCTCAGATTTAGGTGTGCAAAATCAGTACATGGGGCATTTTATCTGTGGAGGTAGAAAGAATGGATCATCCTGCAGTTTGTGATGCACTTTGATTTGTATCTTGTGAATCCGTATCCGTATCCATATGGTGTGATTGTTGCCCAGGCCTAAGAAGATTGTCCGTCGCTTCCATTTCTCCTGTTATACAAGTTTTTTTCTACTCTTACTTGTTTTTTTCTTATATTTGTTACTTGATCTCTTCTTTAGCATCTAAGTTGTTTTCTTGCATGTAGTTACGTTGATCCCTATCCATGCAATGTGTTGTTTCAATCGATATATTCCTTCCTTAGGCAAAAAGTACACCTCACATGATCCCAGTTTTTTGGGTCCACTAAAATGCCATACTTCTATTTGACATCCTTAGATTTGAGAGGAGCTCTTGCATTAGATCCTGAAGCTTCTCCACTTGTAGCTATGGGCATAAGTTGAGTATTAGAACCCATCCCTAATACACCTGTTTAATTTTTTTGTGTTTGAGTATGTGAGAACCTCGTTTTTCATTTTACCTTTTCATAAATGATTTTTGTATCTCCTTTGGACTACTTAGAAAAATAGGTGATAGCCTATAAACGTATTAAATAGTCCGATGATACATTTAAAAATATTAGAACCGAGGTTCGGGTTCTGTGAAAATTTAATTTGACCTCTCTCCGTCGGATGGTGCGAATATCCGACGTTAACTTACATCGAGCAACTACTCGAATGCCCTTGATTAACCGCCATAGCAAACTAGTTTGAGAGAACGTGCACATCCACATAACAAAAGATAACTCGATAGGGGCCTAGCCTTTCGGACCTGATAAGATGCAAACAAGTTGTCTTAACTTTGTTGGATGTTGATTTTTATTTGTTTTGGAATTGATTTTTTTATTTAATTTGAGGTTGATTTTATTTGGTTTGAATTGTGAATTTTCATATTTGATTTTTATGTTGATTTTGAATTGTTTGATTTTTTTATTTGGGTTTGATTTGGTTTCGGTTGTTTTTATTTTAATTGGTTGAAATTATTCTTTGTTTGAGTTTGGAATTTAATGGAATTTGATGTTTTAAGCAATTTGACTTATTTAATTTGATTTAAGATATTTTTGTTGTTTTCTTATGTCGGTTGATCTTTTGGTGTCAGTTTGAATATGTTCGGTGTGTTTTAGGTGTTTTGAAGTTTTGATTTGATTTGATTAATTTTAAATTTCAGATTGTAAATTATCTATTTTTTTGTTTTATGACTGATTATTAGTATTTTCAATGTGATTTGTTTGATTGTTGTGAATTATTTAATTTTCAATAGATTAAGAAATGAATTTTTTATTAAATTAAATGATTTTAATTGAAATTTCCGGATTATTATAAATCTGATTTTTCTTTTATTTTTCAGATTTTAGTGACCTTTTTTTAAGGTATTTTCAGATTTGTTTCATCTCATTATTTATATTCAGTCCGCATCTCGTTCGGTCCGTTGGGCTAGCGTCGGTGCCCGATCTGCAATGGTCCACTTCAGTACTTGAATGTCATTTCATTTCATCCCATGTCGGGGTACATCATGTTGGTTCACATTGGATGCATAAAATCTGAACTTTGATCATGTCCTTCCCTTAGGCAATTCCCATAATACCGAGAATAAAATTCGACATTACAACGGCATGTCGGCCCATTCTCGATAAATGGAATTTACCCGTCCTACATGGTTGAGTCTTTTGACTTTTCCACATAGTGGGAAGGGTTCGTCTGCAGTGGGAGCATGTCCCATGCCTACGCCCGGGTCAACGTACCGGAAGCTGGTCCGGACTAGCCGCCCAATTGTGGAGTGCCCACGATGTGGTGCTAACTCCTTATTTAATTTTGCTTTCGCCTTTCAAAATTTATTTAAGTGCATTTTTGATACAAGGCCCAATGGGCCAGCTGCATGTCTCGTGGCCCAATAAGGCCGGCTCCATGTCTTCTTGGCCCAATTAGCCCACTCTCTTCTCCTTGGGCCCTGGCGGCCTGTGTTGCACCTCGTTTGGACCAGAATTGAGGGCCGCCATTTCAGCCCTTGACCCGTCTTGCGAGCCAAGGGGGCCAGACCGTCGCCCCCAACTCGGTCCTCACAAGGGCCTGCTTGTAGCACCGTACTGAAGCTTGTCTTCTAGCCGAACCAGCACCTGCTTTGACATCGATTCGGCACCTGTTTTGCATCGGTCCAGGACCTGTTTTGGGACCGGTCCAGCACCTGTTATGGGGGTGTTATGCCGGGCCGAAATGGGCTGAATTAGAAATCAGTTTCAGGGGGCTGCTGTGGGACAGATTCAGAACCTGAATCAGGCCACCTGGGAGACTGCTTTGGGGAGCTGAAAGTGGACTGTTTAGGATATTCGTTTGGGATTTTCTTTTGCATTGGCACAAGAATTCACCAAGGGGTAGAGAATGGGGGCCCATTCGGGGGGTTCCTCAACCCATCCTGTGGGTAAGGGGTCCGAATGTCAACCCTCTCCTCATCCCCCTAGCAAGGCTAGACAAAGGAGTGGCCTGTTTTCAGACCTGTTCGTGGGTCAGATTGATGACAGGACAGAGAGGCTTTGAGATCTGAATAGAGGGTCGCATAGGGGACTTTCAGGGACCTGGTTGGGGGCCTGAGCATTTGTGCGAACAGGGGCCTTGGCTGACCTGCGTGAAAGACCAAACAAAGGTATTTTCTGGGGCCTTTTCTGCTTTGTGCAGAGGGGCTAGACAAGGATTTTAAGAAGCTGTTTGGACCGAACAGTGGACAAATCGGTGATGAGAGGGGTGAAGAATGAGAGAGGAAAGGAGATGAGATGTGGGCTACATACTGAAGATTTTTTTTCTTTTACCTTTCTTCTCTTGTTCTTCTTCTTCCTCCTTTGATGGTTGTTGCTGAAGAACGTAGGAACTCCTTTTTTTTTTTTTGGCAACTAACGGTAAATGAGGAGGACGTGGAGATGGGGAGGTGGCGCCTCTTCTCCTTCTTCTGTAGATGTTGACGAAGGATGTCCTCTTGATGATAGGTGCTGTCACGTGAAGATGAGGAGGGTAACCTTGGAAGTGGATGGAGATGCTGGTGACCCCTTACTCTTCTACTTGTTGGATGGAGAAGGACGTGAATGGCTGCCCTTCTTCTTGCGTTGGAGCAGGCTGCAGGATGACGCTCCCCTGGTGGCCAGGAGAATGTGGCCTCCTTGCTTCCTCTTCTTCAGGAGAATGATGATTGGATCCAGAGCAGGCTCCGGGCTTCTTCTCCTTTTTTTTTGCTGCGGGATGCAGACGCTGAAAAAAAAGATCCGCCCTGCCCTCTGCCCGCCTGAAGGCTGCTGCCTTTTTTTTCTTCCCTTTTTTTTTGGCAGGTAACGTATGAAATGAGGAAATAGGGAGGGAGAGAGGGAAGGCTGACGCTGTCTCTTTGATTCCCTCTCTTTTTTTTTATTTAAATCCCCCCGCTTGCACGAACGTGGGAAAGGGGAGATAAATATGGCATTTCTTCTTCCTTTATCTTCTCCTACCTCATTATTATCTCGTAGATTGTAGGAGTTAAAAGAGAGATGGGGAGAGCTGTACGTTGGCAGGAGAGAGAGGGCTGGCGGCTGGCTCTTCTAAGTTGGCTTTGACCTAGTTCTCATCGAGATGCTCCTGATCCGACGGTTTATATTAATTCTGACCAGAATTAATTTAATTAAGCTCCAAAATATCTAGAAAAATCCAGAAGATGCCCCGATAGCCATTGATCTTGTGTACCATCAGATCTACGGTTAATGACTCTTCAATTGTCTGAAAATCACCGATTTGATAGAATTCCCGATCGGTACGATCTCAGCCTTCAAAAATTCCGAAAATTGTATCTAAAATACAATTAAATAAATATGCACTGGAATTTTGGTCTTCATTCAAAATAACTTGTCCAGAGACTGTTTGGACATATTTGCCCTTGTCCTATGTTGCGTGCGAGCTCCGCAAATTTTTGAATTTTGTCCATAACTTCCCAGATATAGATTGGATTGATGATCCGACTTCAACATTGCTCTTCTGGATGTCGGGCGGACATTCTGGTGGCGTCGGTTGTTAACGGGCCTGCTTGGACCTGTCTAGGCCCAATAGGGGCAAAACGGTCATTCTCCCGCCCAGAGTTGGATTCCGACATTCAAAGTACCGTTGCGGAGCTTGTGACTGAAGCAACATCGTGGACCCACTTGTTTGGTCATTTGGGCCCATTAACCCCCACAAATACTGTCCAAAAGTTCACTTTCACTATTTTGCCCATATCTTTATGGATATGAGTCGGATTTCCAATACGACTTCAATGTTGCTCAAGTTGGGGTTGGGCGGACCCAGTGAAGTGTCAACATGCTATCGGACCTGCCCCGAATTGTCCAAACCTAACAAGGGTGAAAGACACCATTTTACCGTTCGGGGTCCTATCGAAATCGGATTCTGACAATTGGGGTATCGTTGCGAAGGTCTCGACTGGTACAGTCACATGGACTCGCTTGTTTTGTCTTTTGGACCCAATATGCCCCCAATAAGGTCACCTGAAAATTGACTTTCAGTGTTTTTCCCATAACTTCTCAAATATAGGTCGGATTTCCGATCCGACTCTGGCATTGTTCATCTGGAAGTCAAGTGGACTTTCTGGTGGTGTCCGATCGTTATTGGGCCGACATTTGGTCGGTCGGATCCAATAAGGCTTATTGGGCTCGTTTGGCCCTAAATGCAATGAAAAATAGATCCAACTTGTCTGTTCGGTTTTATTCAATGCATTTCGTCTGAAACTTGTCATTTTTGGTGCTGTGACATTTTTTAGGTGTCAACAGAGTATTACAATTGTCTCTGATCCACGTGTTTGATTTTCATGTGTTTGAGTTATCTTAAAATACGATCTAAATTATGAAAATAAATTAACATACAATCACAATATTATATTATATCACTTATAAACCTCAAATGTATAAGCAAAAAATGAGATAGGGCATATAGGTGTCACTGGTTGGATGCATACGCCTTAATCCTAAACCGGTCTTGGATGAGTTGTGCAAAATACCTAAATTGAATGAAGATGTTAGAATAAAAAAAGTGGATATGCTACAACTATGAAGAACATCATATTCTCTCATTCTACATGTTTAGAAAAACAAAATAAATTTAACAAGTCACCACTAAGGCTGCAATGTCATCGGTCAGACACGTACAAACTATAAACCGTTCCAAAACGTAACGAGCTATGCAGAATACCTAAATTTAACCATGATGTTAAAAAAAAACTAACTGGATAGATATGCTACAATAATGAAGAACATAACTTTCTCTTAATCTACATCTTTAGAAAAACCAAAAAATGAAAAAAAAAACTTACCTATAAGAGCTAGATGTGCGCCGAAAGAATGACAAGGTATGGCCATATAGGTCATGTTAAAAGCCAAAAATCGATACTACGAAGAATAGAACATGTTTAGAAGAAGATAACATTAGAAGATGTGAAGAAAAAGGAAAAAAAATCACCTTCAAGCATTCCTCGCTGGCCTAAGCGTGCTAAACAACAGAGGAGGAGGAGGAGACACAACATTGGCGGTGGTGATGGTGCAAGTGCGACGGAATGGGACGGAGGAGTGGGTTTTCGTTTGGGCTCGGGGTGTCGAGAGGAGACATGAGGGCTGTTGGGGCTTGGGGGTCCCAGCCGGGGGAGGGGGTAAGCTTTTCAAATCCAGTTCTTACCAGATCCAACAATGCTTGAGGCGAGCGAGGCAAAAGCCTCGGGCATTTTTTGGCAAACCGCCTCATGTCAATGCTTAGGGACTTGAGGCGGCACCTCTAATAACATAGCTTGGCATACCTCACAAACTAGTCTGCACAGCTTTGTAGTCAAATAATTGGTAGCCATAATGAATTTGGACTCAAATTTAAAGGACTTTTACATGTATACCCATGCAGATAGTCATGATTATGTGTATACATCTGCGGATTGCCTATTATTATGTACACTCATAAACATCAGATGTTGCGTTCGTACACTTATGTGGCCTCTTCTATGATTAATTTATTTGCTTCTAATTAAGACATAATTACCCCTTTTTATCATCTCCTAGTCACAGTCTTTTAGAGTGCTCCCTCTTCTCTCTCTCTCTCTCTCTCTCTCTCTCTCTCTCTCTCATTTCACGGCACAAGGCTGTTTGGGTACCTATTCTTCTTCCATTCAAGATCAATATTTTCTCATGGAAAGTTGCCAAGCTGAGACTCCCAACAAGATGTATTCTTTGTAAAATCTTTCCTATCAACTTGACAGTTTGCACCTTCTGGGGCAGTAGGGAATAAACCACGGATCAACTGCCAACAATTTGTGGGGCTATCAACTTTCTCTGGAGAACTATCTTCAAGATTGGGAAGATTCATCAGGTTGATCTGATTAACACAACGTCTCTACTGCTAGATTGGTCTCAGTTGAACACTTGGCTCTAAACTCAATGTATGGAAACTTATCCTGCATGCAATGCTGTGATCTATTTTGCGCAGTAGAAATAGAAGAATGTTTGAAGACCACTTCAAGAACCTGAGGATGATTGTTTCCATGACATGTCTTCTTGTGAGAGTTTGGTGGTTCACTCATTATGGTTTCCCATTGGAGGATTCATCCAAGGGAACATTTTTGGTTCTTAATTTCTTTTTCCTGTAAACTATTCCTCATTTACCTCCTTGGTAGATGATCCCATTTTTCTGTTTTTTTTCTTTTCCATCTTTTGTACTCTTCTTTTGAATTAATAAAATTTTTGGCTGCTGGACATATTAAATAATATATAATATACAGCCTCTTAGAGCACTCTCTCTCTCTCTCTCTCTCTCTCTGGAGTAGTGTTAGACTTTTGAAAAATTAAAAGTAACGCTTTTAACTGTGTCGTTAACACCTTTAAATCTTAAGATATGACTGCACCTAAAGTTTGTGTAGGATACACATGCTAATAGATGTTTCTTGTGTTATTATGTAAATATGGTCGTGCTTAAGAGTACACATGTATGAATCAAATGCGAAGAATAATCTGGATGCATGGTATCTGTACTATGTTTTGCTATTAATTTTGATGATCTAAGCACATAAAATACCTGTCTTCTTTACTAATACTTCCATTCGAATGCACCTGGGTTGTATTTACTCTCTGCAGTTCGGTACAAGGATATCATGGATAACACGTATGATGATTTGACAAACTTAATCAAATCAAATGGATCTGCTTGTTCAATAATCTACTGTCTGGAACGTTCTACTTGTGATGACTTGTCTGCTCATCTGAAAAGAAGTGATATACCTTGTGCAGGTATGTTTCAGATGGATTATCTTTCAATTATTTGCTTTAAGCGAAGCTCCTTAGACTTGTTTTTGTTAATTGTATATTTTTTTTCATGTTCTGCAGCATACCATGCTGGATTGAACAATAGACTCCGTAGTACTGTTTTAGATGATTGGGTTTCTTCTAAAATACAAGTCATTGTAGCTACGGTAGCTTTTGGGTATGGTTCATTTACTCACTTTTCCTCGAAGCTTGTAGATTATTTTTATTTCCATGGAAGTTCTTCCGTTTGACTTCATTAGGAAGCTGTCTTTTGGACTTGCATTTACTTTTTAGTGCTTTTGTACCTAGAACATGTTCTCAAATCTCAATTATTCAATGACGAAAATTGATGTAAATATTCTTATGAATGTTATACATTGCTTTCGAAAAAGGATAAAAGATGTAAATTGGTTGCCAAATTCATGGTTTTCTTTTTACTAAATAGAACAACCTGTTTCCGCAGAATTGTCAGACTTTGCTAACCACCATCACTTAATTAGAGGAAAGAATTTGACCTTAGTCAATTTGCATCCAGTTCGAGTTGGACTAGCTCATCTGCCAGCATTTTGCGTTATATTGTGTAATTCTGTAAACGTAGGGCATTGGATAAGAACTAATAATATAATCACAGGATCTTGCCTAAAAACACTAACAATACGAGTTAACTATTCATAGGAATATAAAAAGTTAGAATATGATGCAATGAAATCGTCTAGTAGCGAAGTGCCAGGCATGCTTTCAGAGCTCATCTGTTTCTCTGTAAAAAAATTTTGACACACATACAACACCAACATTTGGAAAGGCATATCAGGCATCCCAAAGTTGGATTCACTAAAATCTGTTGTAAAAAAACAAAATGCAAAAAGAATGTTCCTAAGATGGAGGTGGAAGCCCATCTGATTGTCATACTCGTTCACTTCTCGGGTAAACCCCACAAGCCATACCAAACCAACCCAAAAATGTCGGGTTAGATCGAGTTGCTGAGTTGTCTTAAGTTAATCGGGTTCAAAAAATTAAACCCGATTTGACCTGAACATTCAGGAACAGAACCCCGCACCATGTCAGCCCATGTCAGTCACTGGCCCACTTGCTCATTGTTGACGTTGATCGGTTGGAAGAGTAGAATATATGGTAGGTAGCATTTACGGATTGCTCGATGTGGGACTAAACATGTTGTTTTCTACTGTGTTGCACTATCTTATTAATCCCACATCGTGTTACCATAACATGTGAGTGCTTGGCAAAATCTTTAAAGCAAGTCACTGCCGGTAGCTTTTGTGCATGGGTTTAACGTTGCTTGGTCAACGTACATTGGTTGACTATATTTGTTAAATAAATCTTCATATTTTTAGTATAAAATTCAAATGAAAAAATTAATATAAAATTTTATTATATTTAAATATTTTAATAATTTTTTAGGTCAACCCAAACCAACCCGAAATAATTTGGTTTGGATTGTAACATGCATTCGGGTTAGTTTGGTTTTAAATTTTTTTCTTTGAAACTAACCCGACCCAACCCGTGAACACCCTTGAGTATGGCGAATTGGCGACTCATCCATCTTTGCATTATCATTTTAGCAACACTTATTTTAGAATTATGCTTTCTTTTTATTATTTAACATTCATTATTATACAACATTGTAGGTCTTATATTTGTATGATAAAACTTTCATCATATTTTTCATCTTTTTGAATAATTGATTCAAAATACTTGAACTGTGTTCTCAAAGATAATATGACCCATCCAAACTAACATCATCACCTATTTCTCTTTGGTTTTTATTAAATTGACAATGTATATATATTCTATTTTAGTTCTTTCTATCTCAAATAACTTCTTATCAAGGATCATAAGATCAGAATTGGGACCCGGATTGGTGAGCCCTAATTTGGACAAATTCTCTGGGAGCAATCCCAACATGGAATCAACCTAGATCGAGAATTTTTTTTCCGTTCTAAAAGATTCTGAAAAATCACTAAAAGTTATAAAAAATTAGGAAAACCACTAGAAATTGTTAAAAGTAGAAATGTAACATCTAACACACTTTCATGTCATTATGAGATTTTAAGTTCCATATATATAAGTTAACACCAATGATCATTCCAATAAATAATGAACATGGTACAAAGGATATGCAATACAAAATTTACATTATTTGGATTTTGTTGAATGCTCCATTGAGAGTTGTTAGTCATAATTGGTCTATTTTCATATGAAAATAATGAATTGGTCATCTGACTAAAATCCTATACACTGTCCTGCACTGGAGATGTAGGTGGAATGTATGGTTGAAAATCCTCGGGAGGTGGATAATTGGCTTTGTGTATTGTTAAAAAACCATTTGATTCCAATGTTGATTCTTGTCACTTGAATGTTGCCTTTAGCTCAAATCATTAGTCTCTATGGTACATGCACTTATGGAAGAACCTCATTCTCTTTCACCTCCACCTCCACTCGTACTTACTATTGTATAGATGAAATAAAATTTTCTTTATCATTATCTGAGGAGGAGAGTGCATGTGTACTATTGTAGGACTCAAATAGTTGTATATCTTCATTGGACAACTAACTTTCTCTTCTTCCCACTTCTTCTAACGTACCATGTCCAATTCTATGCTGGTAGGCCTTCAATGATTTGAATCCTACAAATCTTTCTTCTTTTGTATACTCTTTTGAGTAGGACTTGCACTTGAAGTCGTAATGGAAGCTAGAGTTGTAGATGGAATTGTTGTTGGAATTGATGTAGGGTGTATTTCTTCTTTCATTTCTTCATAATCATCACTATCAAGCTTACATTCGGTCCATGCATGATCATTCGGGTTAAACTCTGGAGCTGATTCAACATCGTTGTCCTCCATCTATGTTGCAAATAGATGTTCTTCTTGGAAAATATATTCCAAGTCAACATCATTTGATGACAAATCTTGACCACTTGCTTCGTGTCATTGTTCATAAAAACTTTATGCAAATCTTTCTTGTGAAATCTTTTGATGATTCTTAATGTTTTTTTTATTTTCATATGCATATTATAGTGGTAGAACACAAGTATTTCTGGTCTCACTCTTTAGCATGTTCTTTCTCTTTGTGTGTATAAAGTTGAAGGCAAGGATTGTGAAATCGGAATCGAAACTAGGATTGGCAGGTTGGATCGGATTGTCTAGTCTAGGAGCAATCCCAATATGGAATTGGTTTGGAGCAGGATTTTTCTTATTCTAAAAAAGTCTTAAAAATTAAAGGAAGACAAGAATTTGGGAATTTTGGATCGGCCTTTGCTGTACCCTTTTTATGACTTTTAGATATGAGATTTGTGTCTCTTTATCTGAGCAACTCATCACGAAACTTGTCTTTGCTCAATACATCTCCCTCTGAGATGTTCACCTGGTTAAATATCCCCTTATTTCTTCTCGGAGCTTTGTTGATACATTGTTACATTTTTTCACATTTCTACTAATTCCACAATATGTTGTTTGAGGTGATAAACATCTCCATATATTTCTTTTTCCCACTACTTACATTTCACTCTTTTTTTGTCAACATCTCGCATATATACATGTTGTCATCCAACATCATGATGTGAGGGGGCATTATGCTTCTTGTTTGTCATTTTTCTTGCACATGGAACATATAACAAAAAAATTGGAAGTTATGTTAAGTAAATCTTTCAAAATGTTGAGAGACAAGAATTTGGGAATTTCGGATAAGAGGGGACAACCGGATTTTGGAAGGGTATCAAGAGGGAAGGAGGTAGCAAGGGGTGACGACTCCTTCCGAAGGGGTCCCCTTAGGTCAATGGGGGGGGGAGGGAGAGGAGAGGAGAGCAGGGCTGGAGAGGGTGGGGATTCTTTAAGCTCCCAGAATCACATAAGGGGGTTGTGTCCTAGAATCAGGAGGGGACTAAGGGGAGGGACCGCCGGGGGGGGATCGAATTGGAATTGGACTCAAATTTGAACTTATCAGGCCCTTGGGAATCGGCTGGATCGACTAATTCCTGATTCGATCTGGCAGGATCAGCTGATCCAAGGCTGATCCTATCGATTCAAGGCTAATTCTTCTAGGAGTTGGCCTTGGATCGGCCTTCTAGGGGTATCGAATCAGCAGATGTTGATTCGATCTTAGAATCAGCCAATCCCGATATAGATCAGTCGATTATGCAAACCATGAGTATCACAATATTGGTTTGATATTAGAGTGAGACTTAAATCCTTCCCGCGAAAACGGCAAAATCGATTGATTCCATCGATCTAGACTGATTCCACCAAGAATCCAGTCTAAATAGATCCTCCATGTGATAATCAGATTGAGACCAACCAATCTGATCCCAGAATCGGTCATTCCCGATCCGATCCAGCTGATTATGCAATCATTGTTGTGGAGGTTTGTCATGGTTGGGCATAGAGCTCATGCAGCTGTAGGTGGAGAGTGCAAAACTAGGAAGGGTGGTAGACTGCCGAAGATTGTCAATAAGGAGTCGGAGGAATAAGAGGAAGAGAATAGCAAGATCACCAAGGCAAGGGAGAAGGAAAGGAGGGGAGGAGTGGACGACAAAGGCCTTCTTGGCTTATGTGCATGAGAGAGAGATACGGAGAATGAGGTTACACAGCTGCTCTGTAGAAAGGACTAGGGTTTCATTTTTTTTTTAAAACGCCTATTCTCTACGGAATAAACAATGGGGATTCTTAAAAGAGACCCACTTTGCAGTTTAGACCCTCTAAAACATTTAAAGAAAAAGATCCACTTTACCTTTTACAAAATGTGACTCATCTAAACACCTAAAGTTTAAATTTTTGCTTTGACATCCTTAAAAGTTGTTAAATATGCATAAACGAAGATAACTGCATAAATAAAATCCAAAAACTAATAAAATATCAAAAAATCAATGTCTTGGTCCATTCATTTCGTCTGGTAGTGACATCCTTTTACCTTAGCTGTCTCTGATTCATGACTTAAGTCATACTTGTAATCTAAATATTTCTATTGTATATGCTCTGATACCTTAGCACTTACTCTTCTAGTTTGTGATTTATGTCATGTTTGTAATATATTGTTGTATTTGTATCTGCTAGATAAACTCTGATATTTGCAGTGTGATCTTGTGGACAACGAATTTTTAGATGTTATGCCACAACTTTCTATTGTCTGCTTGGTTAGAAAGTTACTTAAAAAGATGTTACATGACTCTTTTCTCCCTGCCACAAAGCACAGTCTGAGTGGAAAGTCTATATTATTTAGAATTAGTCTTTTTTTATTTTATGAGGAATCTAGAAGAATTGTAGAAAAGATTGCTAAATATACCTAGATTTCAGATGAATGGAAATGTTATTGATAAAACTTCTTCAATAGTAGCTTCTATCTTATTGTGAATAATTCCAACTGTTCTTATTTTTAACTCTTTCAATTTGTGCTTTATTTTCTTTTGTGGCTTCTGATTAAACTGGTGCCTGCTCATGTAAACGTGTCGTCATTTCTCAGAATGGTACGTTACTCTGTTTCCTTATGACTGGTTAGAATTGTTTGTCAATAAAAATGTTTTTTGTTCTCTTTGGTGACTTTAACTTTAATTTTCTATGTTCTGGGTACGTACAGGGAATAGATAAGAAAGATGTTAGGTTTGTCTGTCATTACAATATTCCAAAATCAATGGAGTCTTTCTACCAAGAGTCAGGCAGAGCTGGACGTGATAATTTGCCCTCGAGAAGTTTGGTGTATTATGGTCTGGATGACCGCAGAAGAATGGTAGTTCTCCACTTCTCCATCTAAGAACAATTTCTACTTGTATTATTATTCTGACTATTGAGGATCTACGCCCTGCTTTTCAGGAATTCATAATAAAAAATTCAGCAACAAAAAAGCAAAAGTCATCAACTTCACCTGATGCTTTGGTAAAGAAGTGTCTAAAGGACTTCAATCAGGTATTTTCAATAGATTTGTTTCAAGATGACCATGTCGATTATAACCAAAACTGAGAGTGTCATTCATCTAGATAGTGGAGTATTGTGAAGAATCTAGTTGTCGTAGGGAAAAAATTCTACGAAGTTTCGGGGAAAAGGTATTGAAAATGTTTATTACATTTTTACACTTCATTTCTGAGTGGACATGTTTCTAATTACTATGTTATTCCTCCAAGGTAGATGCCTGTATCACTCTGTCATAAAACTTGTGATGCATGCGAACATCCTAGCAGGGTTTCTGCATCGCTTCAGAAGCTTAGAGGCAACACCAA
Organism: Cryptocoryne crispatula var. balansae; assembly: GCA_036172225.1. Taxonomy (NCBI): domain Eukaryota; kingdom Viridiplantae; phylum Streptophyta; class Magnoliopsida; order Alismatales; family Araceae; genus Cryptocoryne; species Cryptocoryne crispatula. The sequence continues at coordinate 36,611,498 of CM069927.1, read as the reverse complement.
GATGTTTGGACCTTCCACTGTTTTTATCAAGAGGTATGATCAACATAGTTGTTAATTGCTGCATTCTTTTACTCCTTCCCTAAAAAATTAAAGAAGCCTCGATATCTGATGATATTTTACGTATAACACTAGTGCTTCCATTCATCGGCAGACAGCAGTTGGTGTGCTATCATCTGGCAGTTCATGCTATTGCTCCACATTGTGTTCTTCAAGATGCTTTTTCAATTTGGTTGATTCCTTGTTTATGATTTTGAGTTACCTAATAGTGCAAATAGAAAATTTGCTGCATCAATTGCTTTAAGGATGTCAATGTCATTATGAGGCTGTCTGGCTCATAGTTATCTTCGTCATAGGAATTAAAGTGGGAAGGGAAACGAGAAACGTGACTCAAAATCTTCAACTATAAGGCTTTATCTACTAAGAAACAAGAAGCATGAGAAACCGAAGGGGTGGGCAAAATCTATAATATTTTAGAAAATGTTAAAAATTTCATCACTTTAAAGCTGGTAATCTGGTCTGGTATTAACATTTTTTCAATTGAGCATGTTGACACTGATATTTGGGTATAAACATTTTGATTAACTTATTAATGCTTGGGACGCTATGTGAGAGGTAGAGGGATGGAGAATGCTTAGGACTAATTGAGAGGTGGCTAATTATGTCATGGACTGGTCGGCGGCTTTCTCTGGGACCTCACAGGATGCTGACGAGTTTAAGGAATTTTCGTCTATTTTGAAATATCCCTTTCTGTAAGTTGTTTTCTTTCTTGTGCGCTCTACCATCTCAATAGTGGTCATTTTATTTCTTGTTTCTGGTTTGATGTTGTCACTCTTTACTAGTTAATAGAAATTTGGTTCTCGGACCTTCCTAAAAAATAGTGGGATAAGGCTGAGGAGAGTTTGCTCAAGTGAGGCTGGGCTGTCAGAGCAAGAGAAGGGAAGTGGGGTGGACTGCTATAGATATGAGGAAACAGAGAGACTGAGTGAGAAGAAGAGGGAGAGTGGAAGATATGGATCCATAGTTTGGAAAATCGGCTGATCTAGATTGGAATTGTCCAATTCTTGGATCAAATCGGCCCATGTCTATATGATCCATGGTTTGAACAACCGATCCAGGATCGATTCTCATAAGAATCGGCTTGGATCATGAGAATCGGATTGAGAATCGGTCAATCCCATCCAATTCTCTAGGAGCATGTAAGTTACGGATCTTCCTAGAATCGAGTCCAATTTTGATCTGATTTCTTCCCGTTAAGGGGAGAATCAAACCATTTTTATCTCCTCACCCCGTTTCCCCTCCCTTCCTGGCCGATCCTAGGGCTCCCCTTCCCTCTGGTGTCCCCTCTGGCAAAGGTAAAGACCCCCCCTTCAAGGTATATTTTCTTTTCACCCTTCTTCTCTCTCCCCCCTAAGACGTCTCCAGTGAGGATGGTCCCCTATGTAGTTGATATTTTTGGGGGAACCCCCCTGATCCTGTTTTTGGGGTATCCCCTACTTGCGCATTGGGGGGTGGGGTGGAATCTGTCACCCCTCAAGGTGACGTTTAAGGATCCCCTTCGGGTGGGAGGTCCTCTAAACAGTCATCCAAAGGGGTTGGGTGACTGTCATCCATTCGGGTGACTATTGTGTGGTCACCTCGAGGGTGATGGCACAGTCAGAGGGGGGACCGGGGGTGAGGGGGAGAGGGTGGGGGACCAGCACTGAAATGGGATGGCCATTGGCTTGTTCATTCACATTCTAGATGGTCGTCAGATATGTTTATCTAAATATGAATTATTTTTTATGTAAGAAAAATATCGAACGAGGAGCAACGTGTCTTTGCATATCGTGGCATTGAATGGCAACACGAGTATATGTTAAATGTGGATAAGAAGAAAGTTAAATGTAAATTGTGCGGGAAGGAGATGAATGGAGGTGTCTGTCGTCTCAAATAACACAAGTTAGGTGAGTGGGAACATGAAGAAATATGAGAAGTTTCTGGCAGAGCTTAGAAAAGAAATGAGGGAATACTTAATCGGGAGATCATCACAAACGGAGATCTGAATTGGACAAAGACATGACTTGTACGATGAGTTGATGAGGGAAAGAAGATAAAAATCTCATGGAAGTAGGAAAAAAAGGAAAGTTGATTGCACAGGTTGTGGTGTCTTTATCAAGTTTCGATGATGAAGAGGCACAAATGAGAAGAGAAATACAAGCAAGTAGGACTTAGGTCTGCAAGGATGAGGAGAGGAGAATGGGGCAAGAGAATCTTCCGCAAGGATGAGTGAATTCCGTTGGTCACAATTAGCTTGGCCAACGATCGACACAAGGCAGAGTGACTAAGGGCAAAGTAATATCAAACAAGCCTTTAAAGGATTTAAGATTTCCTTCATTTCTTATTTAAAGAAGGTAGTGAAGCACATAAATGAATAGTTTTTACATGTAGGTATATACATTACTTCATTTATTTTGAATGTCCATTTATATTATTGAAATCTAAAATAAATATTAACTATATTATCTTATGTTGACTTGATATAGGTATCCATGCACACAAGGCCAAACAAGAGTTCATATTTTCAAACGATGGTTGATGCTATCATTGAGGTTGGACTGGGATTAAAAGTCCGAGTTCGAAATATATCTATCAGGGTGAGTTGGATGATGAGTAATGAGTTGACCTCGTGGATAGATGAGTTCAAGGCAATATGGAAGGAGAGAGGTTGCACGGTAATATACGACAGATGGACATGATTCACTAAAAATCAATGATAAACTTTCTCATTTACCGTTCTGAGGGCATCACATTTTTGACATTTGTGATGCATATAGGCAAATCTTACTTGTTTCGTCTCATAATGATGTTGCCAAAGAAATAAGTAAAGATACATAGGCATCTTAAACTCCTGCATACTATGAGAGAACATACAAATGGTCGTAATCTAGTGCGACCTTGTCCAACAAGATTTACCATGCATTTTCTTGTATTAGAGAACCTGATGAGACATCGACATGATTTTAAGAGATTCATATTTTCATCATCATATATCGATTACATGGCTAACCTTTATGGCTGAATGTACCAATTTGATATTCTCACAAAGATGGAGCATATTATAAAGGACAATAGATGATAGGAAAGAGTATAATATTACTTATCTGTGATAGAACCATGTGCTACGATTGGTGGATTCAAATGACACAAACCAAATAGGGCACTTGTATGACACAATGGACAAGGCTAAGGTGAAAATCAAAGAGAAACATTTAAAGAATAACAAGAAATGGTGGAAGATAATAAATAATAGATAGGATAAGACTCTCCATCATGATATTCATATTATAGGTATTTATTTTTCATGTTATTATATTTCATGCATTTCATTATAGTAATATGTAAAAATGTCATTAATGATTGTCTTTTCTTTTGCTAGGATATTTTTTGAACATAAAGATACAAATATGGTGGGCAAGTATCCAATGACTTAAAGGTTATATGAGACACGTTGTCAGTCATTCAACATTTATGTAGGATTTCGCAAGACAAAAGAGAAGTGGAAATTGAAGTGGGTGACTGTTACTTACATATGAGTAATTGACTCTTGAATGCTATGTATAAATTAATTTCTATTTCATATCGTATTTCAAATGACATTATATAAGCATAGAATTGAAGTTTATAAAGATCTAGATCTACGATACTCATATAAAGGTTTCTCCTAATATGTTTACTTATATTTGGGTTATGTTAATAATATTTATAAGAAGATTACACACTTACTATACTATATGTGTTTTTTGTAGCTGAGTGATGGATCCAAGTATCTAATAGAAATGGATGAAATCCACTTGCTGCTATTACTTTACGAGTTTTAAGTCAAAGCATGGTATACGGGGTTGGCGACCCGGTCGGCCGACTTGGTCGGTTTTTGAGCTGACTGACCCTGACCCGGCCCCGCGACCCCGACCCGGTTATTATATTTAAATAAATTTATTATTATTATTATTCTCGACCCCGACCCGACCCAAGCCCGACCTGGGTCGTAACCCCAACCGACTTGGGTCGGTTTTAGGCCTGATTGACCCGGTCCCGACCCTCGACTCTGCTTTCTTGAGTCAAAGACTCAAAGCACTAGTTCATTATAATGTGAGAGGAACTGGAGCATTTTCAGCCTAATACACATGAAAAAAAGAACAAGCTGAAAAGTGAGAGACTAAACAAACTTGTGTTTTGCCATTACAATATGTAGTTAAGAATCAAGAACATTAATGACAGATAAAAACATTTTGAAGAATGGTTTACAAGATTTGCAGATGGTCTTTAAAGCAAGGGTGTAATGCAGGTGGTCAAGGACTATCACAGGGGATGTTGATTTGGAATACCTATTTCAATAAGAACATCCACTATCAGCATGGATGCATGATAAGAATGCCGAACCAACTCTTGAGTTTATCCCCAATGATCGGGTATGGGCCAAAGAGAGCTTAAGAATATACTTGGTGAAGATGATAATAAACAAATGTAAGAATAAGGAGATACTCAGTTTTCTTATATAACTCTAGTTTAACAGGATCCATCTCACTCTACAGCTTGAGAGCTAGCTCTAAAGCCTCCAATGATAGCTCCATGTCTTTCTACTATCTAACAGAGTACACAAAGGAAAGAAAGATTTGAAAGATTCAAATCGTTGAAGAAAATGTACGAAAACAATATTAGATAGGGTATGCAAGAAGAGGAAGTAAAAAAAAGTTGTCAAGTAAAAATTGGTAAGTCTCAGTGGCAGTACCCAAGCACCCTTCTCAAATGATGAGTAGAAACAATTCATTCCACCTACATAACATCAAAATCAAGGTGGTTCAAGTGGAGGAGGTGGAGGAGAAGGTGATTCAAAAACTAGTAGTGCACGTACGAGTGGAGCAGGACCTGATGATTTAGGTCAATGACAATATTCAAGTGGAAGAAGTCAACATTGGAATAAGATGGATTTTTTTTATGAGCACACATGAACAAATTATCTAGAATTTGTTTCAGATTTTGAGTCATCATCTATCCTCACCTCCAACTCCAGCACCTTAAAGTGTGTATGATTTTAGTCAGATGACTGTGTCATTTTCTTTATATGGGTACAGGCCAATCATGAGTGACCAATCTCAGTGGAACATTCAAGAAACTCAAGAGATTGAAAAGTATGAGTGCCAATTCTGTAGATGATGGTGATAGGAAAGTATCATTTTTTTGCATATAAATTGTACAAGTTTCTTTCTTTATTAGAATGGATATTGGTGTTATATTATATTCACTTGTCATAATATGTTTCATAGAGAGTGATAGTAACATGAATGTGTGTTAGATATTATTTTCAATTATTTTAAATTTTTTTGGTGCTCATATTGTTTTGGGATTTACCATGTTTTTTCTAATTTTTTTTGAAAAGAAAAAAATAAAAATTTTTGATCCAAACCGATTATGGATTGGGATTCCTCCCAGAGAATCGGTCTAGATCGGATTGGCATTGGGCATTGGCCAATCCTAAACCCAATTTGTATCCAACAATCTTTTGTGCATATGATGATCTGAGAGAGCATATGGCAGCGGTTGCAACAGAATAGCTGGCAAAGGAGTAGAAGCAGTGACCGTGGCAAACATCAGCAGCAGCAATGGAAGCTGGCAAAGGCGCAAACAGTTATGAGAGAAGTACTGGAGCTATGGTTTTGGAGAAGTTGCACTAAGGGAGAGGAAAGAACAAGCACCATTAAACAGAACTTTACCTATCTGAGGCCGTGGCCAGATTTTTATTCACGATGAACATGTTATAGTTTAAAATGGCACCCAACTGGAACCAGTTCAGCAGCAAGGCACCTTCCTCAAGGTAGAGTACCTAGGCTCGCACTTCAGTGACATTTTTTTTTTGCCCAACAATGCATCTTCACACATTGGCCAAGAAAAGATGGGTCGGAACCTAAGTGGGCTGCCTCTACAACTACATTTGTGTCCAAATTGCAGGTGGTAAGAGGAGGTCAAATACACAAGGGGTCCTCATATGGTGAGCATGTGAGGCTGATAGATCTCATTTTTTTGAATGTGGGAAAGCCACAATTCATTTATCGCAAATTAATAGAAAACAGAACGAAGAAGGAGGAGGGAGAAGACCACTATCAAAGTGGCAATGGTGAAAAAATTACAAGTAAAATTGCTTCCACTTCAGGAACTTATTCCCATGGGCAGTCCAAACAGTATATGAATGTGATGACTTAAAGCTCTAATCTTTTATCCAGAGATTCATCTGTTGTAGAATTTTTGAAGGATTGTCAAACTTGTCTAAAAAAATTCTCTTGTTACCTTCTCTCCAGATTGACCAAAGATAGCCTGGAGTGTCAGGGTCCATAATCTTAGATCAAGTGCTGAAGGGATTCCTTTGTTCTAGATATTGATGAGAGAGAATGTATCTTCATGATCAACTGAAGCTAACTTTTAGCTTCTAAAAAGATATTGCCAAAGAGAATTAATAATGCCACGTCTCTAAAATAGGTAGTCAATATCCTCGGCATAAGATCCACATAAGATGCACATAGAGGACTGAATTCTTACGAGATAATATATCATGGACCTTGTAGGTAACCTTCCCCTAAAGATTTTTCGCACAAAAATATTTATCCTGGCTGGAAAAGAAGGGTGTCTAACAGCACACAGCAAGTCTGATGATCCCCGGAGTTGCTTCAGCTGTCTTGTCTGACCTCCAGCAACCAGCATCATACCATCGTGGGCCATCACAGCATCCAGATCCTGTGGATTGGAGGAGTCCTATTGGTGGCAATCCATGAACTCATCGGCGGCAATCTGGCGTGCTTCTGGTCGTCTTCCCGACCTATGCACCCCTCCTGAAGCATCCGAGGGGCCACACCCATCTTCATCTCTTCAGATCTGCCGGAATTCTTCCATGACGGCCATCATTCGTGCAGTGTTTCTCTCCACTTGTGCCTTCCCATGCTTCAAGAAAGCCCCTCCACCAGATCCATTGAAGCCTTGTTCGTTGTCCCAGCCTCCTTTCCCGGCCGTTTTCCCCTATGTTTCCACTTTCCTGCTTCTCTTATTTCTACGATGAAGATGGTGCTACAGTGCACCACTGTGAACACCGAAATTTCTCCACAAAAAAAAAAAAATATAATCTTTTTACTATTATTATTTTTCCTTCCATTTCAATTGAAAATCAAGAAAATCATTTGGAGTCCAATTATTCATTGATCTTTCCTTGATAAATCTCCATTCCCTTGCAATTCTGGCCCAATTTGAACGTATTGGCCCATTGGGCTCACTTTTCAAAAAAATAATATTTATCCTATTTTTTATTCTGAAAATAGGGATAAATATTCAAAATTCCAAGGAAAATACAATCCACCACCTAAAAAAATGGGAAATTCGCGCTGAAAATGCTTGGAAAATAGTAAATCACTCCTATTTCTTCTCCACCTAATTTTATCTCTCGGTGGAGATAACTCTTGACCCCAACTACCTCCCACGTAGCTGCAGGACCCTCCTTCCCTTATAAAAGCATCCCATCAAGGTCAAAAAAGGTGGACGTACGTACAGGCTCCTGTTCCAGCCGCTGCCAGCTTCTGAGGAGAGAGAATAGAGAAAGAGGAGAAGAAGGGAAGCTGTCTCAGCCTTCCAGGTCCTGCGTACCAACATTGGCAGCCCAAGAAGGAGTCAAAGAGAAGAAGAAAAAGCAAGGAAGAGAAGGGGGAAGTCTGTCCCCTGCTGTCGCACCAAGAAAAGGAAGAAAAGAAGAAGAAAAAAAGGTAAGAAAAGGCCTCATCGGTTGCACCTTTCCTCCTTCCTATTCCCCCTCTTTTCTCCTTCCATTCTCCCTTAGATCTCTTTTCTTTTAGGCCTGTTCGACCCACATTTCTGGCCCACAGGTTCATCCCTTCATCAATCTCGATGTGACCCCATGTTGGTCCCCTTTTCAAGCCCCGGTCCATCAAAAGCCAGCACCTATCTGACCCTTTAAAACAGGTCCTATAGGGTCCACAATTCCCCTTACACAAGTCCTGCTGAGACATCAAAAATGAGCTTGAATCGCTCCTTGTTCGGTCCCCCCAGTTGGCCCATTTGCCTAAGCCTGCCAGACCCTTAATTGACCCTTAAATCCAATCCCAAACAGCCCATATATGAACCCTCAGTCAGACGCAAAAACTGGTCTTTAAAACAGCTCTGAAGATCCTCCATATGCAGTCTCCTCGGTCAGCCCAATGACCTCAAACAGAACCTGCCCTTTTTTTCAGACCATAAAAAAAACAGACCTGGATCCCTTCCTTTTAGGGTCGACGCTTTGAGATTCTCGAAATCTGCCGGACGGACCGAGACTACTCGGGCGGGCCCTTAATTCCCTATTTGAAAGACAAGGAGGACAGGGTGAAGTTCAAGATGCAAATATGCCAAACATGCTCAAGGAAATGCAAGCCGGATCAGCCGGGCTCACAAGAACATGAAGCCGACCAGCAGGGTCATGAATGACATGACAACAGCCCAATGGGCCTTGGACATAAAAAAAATAAACTTAAACAAAATCTGAAATGCAAAATGCCAAATTTAATAAGGAGTTAGCCCACCACTGGACGCTCCACCTTGGACGGCTAACCCGGGCCCGACCCGGCATGTCGCATCCTGGACGTAGGCACGGGCCGGCTCCCGTTGTCGACGGATCCTTCCCTCAGTGTGGCGAGTCAAAAGACTTAGCCATATTGGTGGTAAATTCCATTCGATCAAGGATGGGTCGGCATGCCGTCATAATGCCGATTTCTTATCTTTGATCTTATGGAAATACACCTTGAGGGAAGGAAACCGCCATTTTCAGACTTAGTCCCATGTACCGACTTGATGTATTCCGACATAGAATGGAATGAAATGAATGATTCAAGTGCCGATGTATATGTTTGAACCGGGCACCGGATGTTAACCCAATGGACCGGATGGGATGCAAACCCAAAATTAAATAAACAAAACAAAATAAATATATAAAAAATGATTTCATTAAATCTGGAAAATAAAAGATCAGATTTAATCAATCGGTAAATTCATTTAAAAATCACTTAAGCTATGAAATTAAATTTCTAAACAAGTGATAATTAAATAACTTCAAAGAGAATTAAATAAACAATATTCAAAACATTTAAAAATTCATCAAAAACAGTTCTTAAACATTAAAAAAAAATCATCATCAGATCACAAAACTAAATGAAACTCAAAGAACAAAATCAAAACATAACTCAAATGAGCCAATCAACACTAAAAACAAATCAAATCAAGATTAAAATCAAAATATACCAAAATCAACATACATCATGAGAATGATAACATCAAAAATCTGAAATATTTAAATCAATTTAATTGTGACTTACTCATCAGATCCCAAAAGTGAGATAAAATATTCAAATTGAACATAAACCAAACATAAGTCCAAACATAAAAACAAACTCAAATACAGTTGATATCAAATCTAGAAATAAATCCAAACCAAGTTAAAATCAACATCAACCACATCTTAAATCAACATGGTTGCATCTCATCGAGCCCATGGGGCTATCGCCCATTGTGTATTTATTTTATATGGATGTGCATCTTCTACCAAACAGGTTGCTATGGCGGTTAATCAAGGGTTTTCGAGTCGTTGCTCGATGTAATTAACGTCGGATATTCGCACCATCCGACGGGGAGAGGTCAAAAATCAAAATATTTTCACAGAACCCGATAACCTCGGTTCTATACTCTTTTAATATCACCCGGACTATCTAGTATTTTTTTTTATGGTCTATCACCTATTTTACTAGAAAATTCGGGTACGATATTTCAATATAAAAAATGATGATACTTTTAAGCACATTTTGAAAGAAATGAAAATCGAGGTTTCACAACCACAAAGAAATTTTACAAAGGGTTTCGACACAGTTGGTCAACACCTCATCCACACCAGCCGGTGGTGCCAAGCCCACTCCCCTTTGCGACTGAGCCAGTGTAGCATGCCAGCCGGTGTGGATTATGCTGGCCAGATGCAGTCCCAGTCCTAATGCCTCACTCACCATTTGGGCCCTGGTGTGAGCCCACCGCTAGCGCACTTCTTCCAGGCTTGTCTGACCAAGCCACCTGGCCCAGCCAGATTCTCCGCCTGGTCCAGCCAGGTTCAAAGATCGGTTCACCATTCAGTCTGGTTCAGGCTGTTTTTCAGCCGGTTCATGCCAGTTCACAGCAGGTTCGACTCTGTTTAGTCCAGTTCAGGGCATTTTAGACTGATTTAAACATGGTTCTCTTAATAATCTGTTTTAGTTTGTTTACAGCATTTTAATTCTGTTGCAGCACTCTATCCCGATTCCCACTGCATTGTTCCAAATCACCTTCACTCCCCCAAAATCTAACCTTCTAGCTGACTTGACAGATTAAGTTCAATTTTGTGTTGGGGAGCCAATCAGAGATGTTGATCTCCTTCTCTTTTAAGTATCTTCTGAATTGAACAAACCATGCGCTGTTTGCATCCTTGTGATCAACTATACATTGAATGCAAGTCTTCTGATTTTTGGGAACCTAATCTCCGACTTTGAATTCTCCAACCAAATGTGTTTCTAGAACATCCTTTTCCCATTCCCTATGACTATTGAAGTAGAGGAGGCGTAGAAGGCCCAGTTACCCAAGATGCCCTTTCAAATGGCCGAAAGTCTCCCATTAGCTTGGAAATCACAGATCCAACAAGCATTGTTGGTAAAATTATATTTTGAACAAACAATTTTGGCTCAAATAGTCTATGTTCAGATTTAATTCCTAAAGTCACTTTATTAGGAGAGCATTATTAATGGATTTGAAAAGAGTAAGCCCTAAATCTCCTTCTTTTGTTCCTCTACAAACATTGCTTCACCTGATCAAATGGATGCCTCTTCAGTTCTTATCTTGCCAAACGAATTTTGCTCTGATGCTTTATAATTTTTTTACATACCTCTTTGGGGATCTTGAGTATAGAGAAGATATATAAGGCATATTCTGAAGGACACATTTGGAAAGTATACGTCTGCCATCAACTGAAAGCATTCTGGCCTTCTAGCCCTGCAACTTAATCTCCATTATTTGGATTAAATTATGTCAACTTTTTTTTTTTACTTCTGCCAGATAATGCCTAGATATTTGATTGGAAATGAAGACATTGGCATCCGGAAGATACCTTGCATTGCATGTAATTGATCCTCCTTCAAATTAAGGCCTACATTTCACATTTGCCCCTGTTAATTTTTAATCTTGTCTCTGCTTCAAGGAGATGGAGCAAGACCTTTAAATTCAAATATTTTTCCTCACCTGCAGAAGAAAAAAGGATATTATCACTGGCAAATTGTAAATGTGAGATGTGCTCATGCTTACTTCCTACATAAATTTCTTTAATAAGATCATAACACCTTGCATTATCCCACATGGAGCTCAAAACCTGGCCAACTAGAACATAAAGTGGGGGGAGATAGTCTCTCTGCCTCCATCATCTCGAACCATCAAAGTAGCCAAAAGAATCCCCATTAAATTCAATGTTGAATCTTGCAGTGGATACATGACACATGATCCAATTAATTCATGCCTGATTGATCATTGAAGTCCATCAGTCCCATTATCCTTAAAAGCATTTCCAACTTACTACTCTGCCATAGGCCTTCTCAAAGTTATAGATCTTAAATCCTTGATCTGTTAAAGAGCCCTTGTTGATATCACCTTCAGTTACTCACTTCTTTGAGCAATGGAACAACCAACTTTCCTGTTAAAGATAGGTCTTAATGAGATTGATTGGTCTTATATCCTTGATATTAGAAGCATTCTCTCTTTTAATAAGTAGAATGAGTGAGGTAGAGTTGAGAAGTCTGCCGCACTTGGGCTTTTTTTGGAAATTCAGATGCAATTGCCAAACAGTACTTTGATGATATCCCAACATTTTTATGAAACCTTGCCAAGAAGTCATCTTCACCAGGAGCTTTGAATGGATCCCTTGCTTGAATAGCATTGGTGATTTCATCCTCAGAAATGGGCCTACAGACGTCTTTTACTTCATTCTCTGTTAATCTGTTAAACTGCTGAAATTTAACAGAGGTTTCCAACCCTGTTCTGAAAAGAGGTTTTATAGAACTGAGCAGCAGCCTTCCTGATCTGATCATTGCCTTCAAACATTGTTCCCTCTATCTGGATGGACTTCAGCAAATTTTTCTTTTTCCTTAAAGTAGCTTGAATGTGAAAGAATCTCATGTTCCTGTCTCCCACTTTTAGCCATAATTTTTTTGATCTTTGTTTCCATTTAGTTTTCTTTCTGGCATTCCATTCATTATGATCATATTTCACCTTCAGCCACTGACTTCTCTGTTGATCTGTTAAAGAGCCCTTGTCGTTCCATTGCTCAAGTGTAATTTTTCTTGCAATGTTTTCCTTTCAGAGTTTCAATTGCTGATTTCTCATTGAAAGATTCCACTCAGGATTTCAGTCTCTCTCACAGGTGTTTAAGCTTTCAAGGGAAGTTATGAATTGCAGAATAACTGACTCATGACATGTTCATTCCACTAGGGTCACTAGGTCTTTTGAGTGCTGCTTTTTAACACCCCCCTCCCAAACCCACCCACGTGAAGCAATTGGAACATTTGAGATCACTCTTGGGATGTGAAATGCTTCAGGAAAGCCAAATTCTGCCGCCCAACCAGCCAAAATAAAATTTCTGCCCAGTCTACATTTTGAAACAGAATTGTTAAAGTTAAAACCAGGAGTGGACACCTTGATAAGTCCATTGTTGTTTACCTATTCATCTAGTCCATCTCCACAGTACAATTAAACTGGTTTAATCTTTATCCCAATTTTTTGAGTACATTGAAATCACCACATATGCACCAAAGACCCTGCATTTGTGAAGACATTAAGGCTAACTAGTCTTTGAAAATCAACCTTCACTGGCATATCAAGTGGTCCACATTCACTGAACTGTTAAAGAGCCCTTGTCGTTCCATTGCTCAAATAAGTGTAATTTTTCCTGCAACATTTTTTTTTCAGAGTTTCAATTACTGATTTTTTATTGAAAGATTCCGCTCCGGATTTCAGCCTCTTACGCAGGTGTTTAAGCTTCAAAACAAAGTTGAGTTGCAGAAGAACTGGCCCATCAACCATGACATGTTCATTCTACCAATGTCACTAGGTCTTGGAAGGTACTATCCCTACACCAGTACACCAAGATAATTCAAATATGAACTTCTTTTGAGTGCTGCTCTTTACCCACCGGGTGAAGTCAAGTTGGGACATTTTAGACCACCCTTGGGATGTAACATGCTTTAGGAAAGCCAAATTCTGCCACCCAACCGACTGAAATAAAAATTTTGCCAGCCTAGATTTTGAAAGTGGACACCTTGATAAGCCCATTGTCATTTACCTATTCAAGTCCATCACCAGAGTCCAGTTAGACTGGTTTAATCGTTCTCAAATTTCTGATTGCATTGAAATCACCACTTATGCACCAGAGATCCTGCATTTGAGAAGAGATTAAGGCTCGCAAGTCTTTGAAAAAAATCAACCTTCCCTGGCATATCAAGTGGTCCATATGCACTGATCAAATACCAAACACCCCCTTCTACCTTCTTAGAAAATTTTATTGCATGAATATGTCTCTCCTTAAGTATGCAATTAGATGTTAAGATGTCTTCATTCCATAAGACCGCAAAACCACCACTCCTGCCTAAGGATGGTGAGCAAGAAATTCCCATGAGAATATCACCTGAAATATTATATGCGCCATTTGGATTTTCAAAGGTACATCTTGTCTCCTGAAAGGCAAGCACTGTTGGTTTGTGAGAGACCATCAGGTTTATTCTTTGTTTGATTTATCAGAAAGTTTTAATCACTTTCTAAATTTATAGTTATTTAATTGATTTATTAAAATTTTCCAGATCACTTATTTGAATGTTCTGGATGTTTATTTAATTTATTACTGTTTTCTGAACATTTATTGGAAATTTGCTATCATCTACTTGAATTTTCCAACTACTTTAACAGTTGAACTTACAGTCATGCCTTTTGGATTATTATTTGATTTATTTGAAAAATTTTATGAGGTTTCTTATTTATCTTGATCTTCCTTTCCCTGCAAACCAGGAGATTTGAACCAAGAACCTGAAGTTGCTAACGCTTGAGAGCAATCTCCTAAAGGCTGACCCTGTTCTTTTAGTTCCTCACACTGGCTAGCTAACTTTGACATCCATGGACAAATCATCCTACTCGGTCTTTCACTCGACCAATATGCTTAGAAAATTAAACTAGTCAAACTTTTATCGGAAGCTCTGAAATTGTTATTTCCAGTACTAACTACATTTTTTTTTCTAAATGGAGGAAATCAAAGAACTGATTTTGAATTTAGGCAATTTAAGTATTTTGTGGGAGAATAATGCTTGTAAAATAAATGCTTAGCTGTATATTGTTTTGCTTTCATTTTCTGGTATTGTTATACTCTATAATTTTGCTTGCAGTTCAGTGGGCTTTAAAGCCTTAGGTCAGGAAACTGAATTCTGGAACCAAGAAGCTGAAGAAAATGCCTCAGATGATATATCTGTTTCTGATGGTAAAAACACATTATTGTTTACGATTTTATTTTATTTTTGGTCAAGCTCGTAATTTTCAACTGTTGTCATCTTTGGGTACAGATGAGACAGATGCTGTAGACTCCGATCTTGTGTCAAGGATGCAATCAAAAGCAAAACCAATGGAACGAATTGAATTGTTGCAGCGTGCTGAAGAAATGTATTATGCAAAGAAGGGCCCTAAGAAGCAGGTTTTCAATGATTTAACAGGCTTCTGGCTAAAATGTCTTACAGAGCACCATCTGTCTTTTATTTCATTCATTCAACGTACTGTTCTAAGCAGATTTACTCTTAAATGAGGTGACTCGTTTTTAGGAAGCAAGTAATTTCTTCATAGAATTATGCTCTTCATATGTCTCATGCTTTTTAAGCTACAAATGTTTCGTAGTTTGGTTTATGGGTTTTCTTATGCTCTTGCTTTTTGGTTTTGGTTTTATCCCCTGACCAGTGAAATCCTTGAGAAGGTCTTGAAAGTTCCCTGTGCATCTGAACCCTCTTTGGTTCTCTGTTAGTGAAGCAGAAAATAATTTTTTTATTTTTAAATGGCACCTAAAGCAGGTAAGTGGCCTTTCTGACAAGAAGGTAATATCCGAGACACTCAGAGATGCTGCCAAACAGAGGTTGCTGAATGCCTTCAAGCAACAGCAGGGACGAACTGAAATTGTGAAGTATGTTCACCTTTCTTTTTCACATTTTCTTTGCTACTGGATTATATTGGTAGACAATTTACGTGAATCTCAATCCCTTAGACTAACCTGGAAAGGAAAGGAAAAACTCACACCAAAGGGATAAAAGTAGTCAACATAAACAACATCGTGGTATGGCCAATATCTGAATGTGAAGCATTCACGGTGAGGCTAGTAACTGCACTAGGATAGCTTAGCGCATGATGGTTTTCCAAAATGTTAGTGATTTTGTTGCTTGTATCCCGAACTACTGTATTTCATTTGATCTATTGCTTAGTAGTGGTTAGTTTATCCTCAATGATTCGAACCTGTCTCTTGAAGAAAAAAAGTTGGGTACTGCACTCTAGTTCTTAAGCTTTACCTCGCCCAGACTGTTTAGCGTTAATCTCCTGTTATCTACCATAAAAAAGCCTTAGGTAGATCTAGGATTGAGTCATGCCTATTTTCTTGTTCTACTGATTAAAATTTGTGTCCTTCGTAGGGTTGAGCCCGAAGAGGCCGCCATCTCCCTAGAAACTGAATGCTATAATAAATATGCAAAGGTCGGGAAGACATTCTACAATTCTCAGGTTGCCAGCACAGTCAGATGGTTGTCTGCTTCGAGTTGTGAAGAGATAAATGAACGCCTAAGCACCATCTCTACCCAACCAAATATTTGCAGCAATTCGGATTCTCTTCCCACTGCTGATTCGAAGACCTTGCCAAGTTCATCGGGTGCTAAATGCCCACGGACAGATGTGACCTTGCAAGATAACTCTGCCACTTCACCGTCTGCTGCTCATTCTAAGCCCACAGAGCTGATAATTCGTTCTCCGAAAGAGGAACTCCCCTCCATCCCATCTTTCTCTGAGTTCGTTGCCCAGAAAAGTAACTCGAGCAAATCCGAAGAGTTGTCACCGTCGGACAGGAAACATACTGCACAAATACGCAAGAGGGAGGCAGATTCGGATAAGCACTGCAGCAGCAGTGGCTCGGTGAAGAGACCAAAGATGCATTGATTATTGTGATGCCATTTTGCAGATAAGACTGTCTTTGTCGTGATGAAACTGAGCTTTAGGTTGGTAACTCTTCTTGCTTTGATAACAACGATGTAATGCATTCATCCATGTTCTTTTCTTCCACAAAATTTTGAAACCACGACTACTACGAGTAATTGCTCAGCTTTTTTGGGTTAGCAAGGAAGTTGTGTTCTTATTTGCAAGGAAGGCGGGTCGTTGGTTGGCCCGGGTCGGTCGGCCCCAAAACCGACCTAGTCGGACGGGTCACGACCCCGGATTGGAGGGAGTCGAATTTTATTTATTTTATTATAAAAATATAAAATAAGAAATAATAGAAATAATAATGTTTATATTATATATTTATGTATACATAAAATTTATACATAAATATAATTATATTTTTTATATTATAGTTGAACATGAGTGTTTATCTATGTATATAAGTAAATATGATTTTTTTGTGATTATGTTGTATTAGTATACGTTGGGAAAGAGTTAATCTCAAGTGAGAAGGCAAAAATATTTAACAAATGATTTTATAAATTTTAAGATGTATTATATATTTATAATTATAAATTTTAACCATATGTAATAATATAAATGATAGTAAAATATTATTATATTATCAATAAATAAAATATTCAAAAAATAATTATTCTTGACAAATTTGAGGTGTGTGAAATATTAAGAAGAGAGCTAAATAGATCTTTATAAAATTTAAGTATATAACACATATTTATGATTATAAATCTAATATATATATATGTGATGATATAAGTGATAGTAAAGTATTATTATACTATTATTAAATACGGTGTAGAGTAGTCGCGGATCGATCTGTGCTGTCAGGTCGCACGGGTCAAGGAGGCAATATTTACGATTTTTTTATTGTGGTAAAGGGGAGGGGGAAGAAAAAAATTTAAATATGTAATAATAGTATAAAAAATTTGACCTAGGCCGGGTTGCCTTGGGTTCGGGCGACCCGACCGATTGGGTCGTCTGGTCACACGACCCCCGCCGGGCCAGCTTGGAATCTGCCGGTGGGGTCGTTTCCGGGTCGGTCGGCCCAGAAACTGGCCGAATCGGGCGACCCGGCCGACCGAGTCACCGACCATGAGAACCATGCTTATTTGGATCTTTCTCTCCCAGTTGATGAAGTCGAGCCTGCCCATGACAGCGCTTGGTGGTTTCTTGAAATTGCGGCCGACACAAAAGACTCGATGAATGATCCGCTGACTCTTTGGACATTGATTTCATTCCTATGTATAAATGTCAAAAATAGTTGAGGTCATGAGTATCAAAATGATACCAGGTATTAGGATGGTCTCGTTTGATCGGGTAGGCCGAGACTGGGTCTGTTCTAACCCAGCTTGCTATTGGGCTGAATATTGGGCCGATGATCTAGCTGGATCGGCCGATGCCATCCGACACTTGAGTTGGATCGGTTAATCAATCTGTACAAATTTTAATGGATACTAAATCAATTTAGACACTATTACTTATAAACAATAGAATATTAATGATAAATAAATATTGATCGACGGTTGTATCATAATGTATACTTTGTTTGCATATAAATTTTATAATTAGTATTATAATCATTTGGGAATAATTTATATCAACCTTAATTTTAAAATATATAATGATAAAAGATGTTTAGCACCATTATCAAAAGAGACCAACACTTTCAGAGGTACCTTCATGCTTCACTTCGACGTCCTTACCATCCAACCCGATCATATGAACGACTGGACTGCGTACCCGGTACAGGATTTCTGGTTTCATTCAATGTGGTATCAGCATGGTTACGGAGTCATAAATTTCTGGCGAGAGAAACTCAACGAATAAGAAAATTTCCTCTTCAACGTTTGCTTTTTAAATTTCTACGGCAAGCATAACCTCGCCATTGCATTTATCGTACAAAAGACACGTTGACAAGCGACGAGAAATAACCACACACACAAAAAAAAGATGTCTCATGGAGACGACGACAGGCTTTGCCAAAATACGCAAGTTCCACTCTGTTTATTGATCGGCTCCCCGAAATTTCGGTCAGTTCCTTCAGCAGCTGCATTATTATTTATTGATAAACGAGATGAATGCCCACCCACGTTCGCAGACGCCTGTTCCAAGAGAGATTTGCTTCAAGTCATGCAAAAGGAAGCTGAGAAAAATGGAATCTTCAGTACTTACCGGCGACGGGATGGAAGCTCGGCAGTCTTAGTTAACGATGGGGCCTGATACACGTTCCACGAACCCTTTTATGTCGAAGAAATCAGAAGAGATCTTGGTGATGACACCCTGTTAGAAATTTCATTCATGCAAAAAGCAAATGATGTATATATAATAAGAGAATGTTTTTTTTGGCAAGTAGTAAAGATGCTGTTCATTAAACAATATTGCATTGGGTAGCAGTGAAATAAAAGACTAGAGATGACCTTCTCAGTTATGATAGCAGTGATGAGATTAGCTGGGGTAACGTCAAATGCTGGATTCCAAACACCTATACCAGAGGCAGCCACCTGCGTCCCCAGCCCACCGTGAGAATACAAGAGCTCATTTGCTGATCTTTCCTCTATGACTATCTGATCTCCAGATAAAATTGATTGATCAATAGATGTGAAAGGCGCAGCTACGTAGAATGGAACACCATGGTGTGAAGCAGAGACGGCAAGGTTATATGTTCCAATCTTGTTAGCAGTATCACCTGAGAAAAGATTAGCACCAGTAACCATAGAAGCAGAATATAGATGAAAAGTGACCAAATTTGTGGCAGCTTACCATTTGCAGCGATGCGGTCAGCTCCTACGATGACAGCACCGACATTTCCAGCTTTCATTAGGGCAGCAGCAGAAGAATCTGCGATCAAAGTTGCTGGTATCTTGTCATGCACCAGTTCAAACGCAGTGAGCCTTGATCCCTGAAGAGAAACTAATTTGGATTACTGTAGGTTCTAAGAAAAAAAAAAGATATTCTGACCGTTCAAAACAGATGAGTCAAAAAATATCAAAAGAAGATGCACCTAAAAGTACGAGCATCTCCGTGAAAGTTGTAAATGAATAGGGAAACATTAAGCACTTGATATTTCAAAGATTGGCAACAAATAAAACAACATTCTCAGAATACTAAAGATATGCCTAATATCTCAACATTTTTCTTAAACTAAAACACTTACCTGGTTAAAAGGGCGAGTTTCGGTACAATAGGCTTTCTCCAGTAAGCCTTCAGCATTAAGTGACCGGACAACTCCAAGTGCAGTTCCATATCCAGCAGTTGCAAGGCTGACAACAAGATGAACATTTGTAAGACGTCAGAACACAGCCCTCAATAAGATCAAATATCCGAAATATATAATAGGCTAATGCAACAAGAGAAAACCTTCCAGTGTTGCAATGCGTCAGAACAGAGATTTTCTCAGGACCCTTGTAGCCTTCTCTGATAAAAGCAGATCCATGAGATCCAATCCTTTTGTTTGCAGTGACATCATCAATTAGCATGGCTTCAGCAGCATCTATATAGGCCTGCAGTGAAACCAAGCTTGCTCATTTTTTATCAATCAAAAAGATCCACAGTCATTATTTTCTCCGCTTCATCTTGGATGTTCCACAGATGCACAGAAAATATATTCTGAATGACTTCTCTATACAGCCCAACAGTAGCTAGAAGCCAGGAACAGACTAATAAACAGGAAAGAATAATGCCTCAATGCCAAAAATTCACAATGATGGAATACTTCATTTTTTATTTAAGAATGCCAACCAATAAGGAACAAATTTAGCCATGTACTGTAATCAAAGCATGTCAAAATGATAAAGCTGACAAACCTCATAACATCAGAAAATATGAGTAAGCATCAATATATCATTATAGCTGTGCATGAGCAGCATGGGAGAAAAATGGCATCTAACATTGGAGAGCATCCATGAAGGGCACATATGTACAGATGAGCTCTTAGAGACATTCGGAAATCAAGAACATCCATTATTGCTGGCCAGCAGTGCGTCTGTTACATTTTAATAAATAGTGACTGGCAAGAAAAAAGAGATGAAAAGTGACGTAACATTGTAACTATGACTGTAAGTATAACGAATAACATGCTACAAAGTGTATATACTGAACAAATAAAATATTTGCCATAACCGGAATTTAACTCGATGAATGTAAGTTGAATGCATGTAAGGAGACAACATGATTGCCTGATTGATCGACCTCTTCAGACCCCCGCCGGCCCGCTGACCCCAGCTGGATTGGCTGATTTGGGACGATCAGGTCAATCAGGCCCAAATCCGACCAGATTGGGCCGGGTTGGCCGACCCAACTCCGACCCAGCATTCCATGGATTTCAGCATAGAAACACAAAATGCTTTTAGAATATCTACCACATATTGTTGTTGCCAATAGCAGTATAACTGTCCATCATGAAATATGAGTATTGAACTAGAGTAGAAATGAAGTTATTGCCATGTTTACATTCATTAAGTTTGAAAGATCAACACAAGGAAAAATGGTCTAAACTAAACTGAGCATATTAAAGAAACTTCTCTCACAAGTCCATGGTTTAAAATTATTAACATTAAATAACTTATACGAATAACATCCGACATTATACCTGGAAAACAATTTTGGGCTCCAAAGCTGTTTCAACAACATTTTTCACGAGAGTTTGGAGCTTCGTTGCAGCATCTGATAGATTTACAGCAGTAGGTCGACTGTGGACAGAAAGTTTTGAAGTAATTTCTGGAGTTTCAATCTCCATTTAAACAAATCTATGAAAATAAGGATTAACAAGGTAAAACAATGAAGCACCTAGAGACAAGGTAGTCTAATTTCTCAATGAGGAAGGAAGCTGAATCTGCAGTTGTCCCACTAAAATCAAGGTCAGATACTTCTACAGCTAATGAAAGAGCTGCTGCAATCGCAATAGCTGGTGCACCACGAACCACCATATCCCTTATAGCACACCTGAGGGAAAAAGAAGTAGATTACAGATGCAACAAGGCAGCAACCCATGTGAGAAAGGACTAAAAGACAGGCAGGTGGAAGGGTTAAGAATAGGAAAAGAAGAGTCGCAAACAAGAAAGATACCCTTTTTGACGACGTCTTATCATCCCCCAAAAAATTGCAGAACAAGGATAAACAACGTCAGACCGATAGAAGACTTCTTCTTACAAGAAATAACCATTTATGCGGCACAATAATACACCACGTCATCTTCACGATATTGTCACTCATGAAATTTCAGATAAAACATTTGGCATACTATTCGATTTGGATAGCAATACCATGACTCCATGGCCATGCTTCAGGCAACTAACTTTCTGTACCGACAGACAGGAACTCTGTATAAACAGATACACAATGATCGATCCATTTTAACCGAACAAGTACGTACTACCCACTGATGTTCCTCAATGACACAAAAACATTACATTCCACTTGACGTTTTCTCAATACCACCAAAAAATATGGACCGCCGATAACGAATACGATTCGTAAAGATGCACCGAAGGACCCACCGGAGAGGGGGGAGGGGGGGGAATCTAATCAAAGCAAGCGACAAAAGAGATTGCATTACCACCCATCAGCAGCCGTGCGGACATCTAAATATACAGTCTCAAGCGGAAGCTTTCTCTGAAAGACAGAAAGAGAAAAGTAAAGGAGCCGAGTAAACTAAGAGCAAAGCCCACGCCTTGGGCTAGCATACATGAAGACCGAACGAGGGCAGAAAGCTCGGCCAAGCCCACTGGCAAAAGGCCAGAACTTTGCTCGCGTTGATCACAGAGACCCACCTATGTGAGGTATCATCGAGAAGGAGATGTACCTGGTCGAGGAGACGAAGAGAACCGCGGGAGTAGCAGATAGACTGCAGGGAACCGGGTGCCGGCACATCCCCGGAAGCGCCATGGTCGACCTCCATCGGGAACAGGAAGAAGCCTCGCCTCCCCCCGAAGCCCTCGGGCATCCACCCCGCAGTTACAGTCTTCTCGGGGGGAGCAGAGGAGCAGCAGCGATTCTTCCCGACACGCGATGGGACAAATATGCACCGAGTCGCTGATTTATTATTCTTTCCAAAATTTTGGGAATCGGTACGTTTTTTTAAATTTCTCTTTATTGAGGGTCTTTGTGCAATTGAAGCACGGTCGAACGAGTCCACATCGGCAGCCGCCGTGGGACGACCGCCGAGACTAGTCAACCGAATAAACCGACAGGCATATATATTTTATTACCGGATCCGCCGAGACCCGGTACCCGACCCGCTCCATGTCCGCACAGCTAGGGCTGTTCATGGTTTGGTTTGGTTTGGTTTATGCATATTTTTTTTCAACCCAAACCAAACCAAAACTAGAACACAAACCAAACCAAACCAAACCAAAATTTTTTCAAACCAAATCAAACCAAATCAAACTAATTCGGTTTGGTTCGGTTTGGTCTTTGGTTTGGGCCTTTATGTGGGCATATTCATAAGTCTCGTTATAGCATCAAATTTTTTTACCCACCACTTAATCATACACAAATTAGCTCTCATTTTTCGACTAAAAGACCGCTTTAACATAGATAAAATTAAATTAGGAAAAGCATAACATTCTTAAAACAGATATACAACAACACATGATTGAACAAATTAGTCCTAACCACATGATAGAACAAAATGGTCAAACAACTTCACCAGAAACAAATCAAATGTGAGGTAAAAACAACAACAACAAAAATGCTATAATAACAAACAACACGGAGTAAATCCATAATAACAAACAACACAAAGTTATTCATATGTTTAGAACATATGTTTTTACAAAAAATTTCCATAACAAAAAAGATGACACAAACGAAGTCATGTCTCTCCATTGCATAACAATCACACTAGTCTTTCACAAAAGATATCATGAACCATGCCATGTTAGATGTCACCACCAAAGTCCAAAAACCTGTTCATCATAAAAAATAAAATAAGATATTCACTTTACCAATATGTAAAAATAAAATCAATATGACAAACCTTATTCCGTGCCCCGTTCATCATATCAAATATCAATCACATTTGGGGCCGATGTGAAACTTGTAAATTCTATATTAACCAAAACAACACAATAAGTCATCAAGTCAGTCATCAAGTTGTTTAAAAAAATTATAATCTAAAAAACAAAAAAATATAGAACATCTTACCTTTGTCTAGTTGCTCAATCTCATCTAAGTGCTCTTCAACACGCAATGACTCCTTTGATGCTCTAAGCCAATCTTGAGTGCAAATAAGTGCCTCCACAATTTTAGGAGATAATGAACTCCTAAATGGATCAAGCACGCGTCCTCCAGTGCTAAATGCCGACTCTGATGCAACGGTAGAAATAGGAATGGCCAAAACATCACGTGCTACAAGTGAAAGAATAGGAAATCTTGAACAATTAATTTTCCACCAGCCTAAAATATCAAATGATTCATCATCTTCTTCCATATCTTCATCTAAATATTTATCCAATTCTGATTTCGAGTCTCCACTCTCTCTTTCCGCACGTTGTAGCTTGAATCTAGACTTCATAAGAGTTTTCATCTTTTGTGCCGATTGTTCAGAATCTTGAACATTTGGGCTTGAAGTAGAACCTCCAACTTGAAAAGCCTCAAGCGATCTCACCTGGCCACTTAAGCTTGGGTTTGCAATTTTGTATTCATCAAACAAAGCATTGAGAGTTGTTTTCAATCTATTTTTCATAAGCAATGCTTTATCACATTCATACATTTGTGAAAGGCTAAATTCTATGAACTCAAATTTATATCGAGGATCAAGTACAACTGCAAGAAATATCATCACATTCAACTTTTCTGGATTGCCCCAATATTTGTCACATTTTTGCTTCATTTTAATAGCCATGTCATAACTCAATATTGTCACTTGCACACCATTCTTTTAAAAAACAATCAACACCACTTATTTCATGAAAATATGAGTTGGAAGTTACATAAAGTGAGCCAGAAACTCTTAGAGTTAGATCATAAAAGCTCTCTAGCAATCTTGTTAAACTTCTCACTTTAGTCCAATCTGCATCTCGAGGTACTCCCAAACCTTCTCCTTCTGAAAGCTCATTATAGAAAAAAGGATCTTGATCCTCAAACCTCTCAAAGGCTCCTTGAAATTTTTGTGCAACGTCAAGCATAAGATAAGTAGAGTTCCACCTAGTTGGAACATCTAAACATAACAAACTTTTACATTGTATTTTTTCTTCATCAACACAAGCTTTAAACTTTTGTAATCGAGCTGGAGATTGTCTCACATATCTTATTGCATTGCGCACACGAGCAATTGAGTCATTAGCAAGTTTTAAACCATCATTAACAACCAAATTCATAATATGTGCAACACACCTAACATGAAGGCAATCACCTTTTAAAACACATCCTTCCCAATTGTTGATTCTTCTTTTCAGATATGCAATTGCAGTGTCATTTGAAGATGCATTATCAACAGTTATTGTCATAACCTTCTCAATTTCCCAAGAATTCAAACACTTTTCAATAGCTTTTCCAATTGCTTCTCCTTTATGACTAGAAATTGGACAAAAATTAAGAATTCTTTTGTTCAATTTCCAGCCATCATCAATGAAATGAGCAGTCAAACACATGTAGTTAATTCTTTGCAAAGAAGTCCAAGTATCAGTAGTAAGACAAACTCTCTTACAACTTGAAGCTAAGAAATTTTTTACTTTTTGTCTCTCTTCCACAAATAACGAATAACAATCTCTAGCCATTGTGATCCTTGAAGGAATAAGAAATCGAGGTTGGGCAACATTAACAAATTTCTTGAACCCTTCAGCTTCAACATATCTAAAAGGAAGCTCATCAATGATAATCATCTTGGCTAAAGCTTTTCTAATAAGGTCTTGATCAAATTTCCAATGTGTAAGAGTTGTTGTTGCATTTTCATTTCTCTCAATATCATTTGTTGAAGAGTGGAAAAGAAGTTGAGATTGACCGTGAACATGTGAATTTGCCTTGCTAAGAGCATACTTCTTACATCTCAAAGTTATGTGTGTTCTAAGAGTGCTAGTGCCACATACCCGAGGATCACAATTGTAAATGAATCCGCAATAGTTACACTTGCATTTCTCTTGACCATTTTCATCTTTCTCAAGTAAGGAGAAATGTTCCCAAACATCAGCTCTCTTTTTTACAGTTTTCGTTTTAAACCCATCCTTGATGTTCCAACATTTGCTTCACTTGAATTATTAGGATCAGAGTTTGTACAATCTATGGCTATTGGAATCGGATTATCATTTGAATGAGACATCTATAAAAAGATAAACATATCAACAAAGTCATATATGCTATCCACAAATTAGATGTGAAAATATATAAACTGACATTTTGATAAACGATATAAGATATGTGTTACTTACATTTACCGATCCAATACTTGATGCCGTGTTTACACTTACAAAGATGCGAAATTCACAAGCATATGCAATTGCTGCGACTGGCCCACTGCCATTGCAAAGAAATTAAAGTCATCCAATTTTACAGCTTATTATCCATGTGAAAAGAAAGAAGGGGATCATCCAAATTACCCCTATGTGCTCAGCCGTAGAGGACCACTTGCTGAGTTGCTGAGTTCGGGTGGAGTCTTGGAGGCTTGGAGCCGCTACAATCTTGGAGCCACTGGCCCACTACACTACACAGCAGCGTCTGGACTCTGGAGCCGTAGTGGATGGATGCCGATGGATGTCACCGCAGACGGTCGATGGACGATGGATGCCGCCCGCCGCAGACAGCAGATGGTCGATGGATGCCGCCGCAGACAGCAGATGGTCTTGGAGCCAAGCCACTACACAGCAGATGGTCGATGGATGCCGCCGCAGACGCAGGCCCGCAGGCCGCAGGAGCCGCTCGGGGAAAGAAGGGACCGAACTCCGAACTCTGGATGCCGCCGCTGCGCTGCGCCGCAGGCCCGCAGGAGCCGCTCGGGGAAAGAAGGGACCGAACTCCGAACTCTGGATGCCGCCGCTGCGCAACGCCGCAGGCCCGCAGGAGCCGCTGTCTGGACTCTAGATGTTAGTATTATATATATTAATACATACATGCAAATGTATATGCATAAATATATTTATATTTGTATGTTATAATTGAATCTATATGTTTATGTGTTCATACATTTAAATGTGATTTTATTTATGTAATTATGCATTCATATATATATATTTATTTTGAGAAATAATAATCTTGATAAACTTGATTTGTGTGAGAGGCTGAGAAGAGAGTTAAAGTAGATTTTGATAAAATTTAAGTATATAACATATATTTATAATTATGAATCTTAAATATATGTGATAGTATAAGTGATAAGAAAATATATTAATATGTTTACACTATTACAAACGGGTGCTTGAGAATCGTGGATCGACCTGTGTGGTCAAGTCGCAGGGGTCAAGGGGGGGAAGCACCCCTTGTGGGGGGGTATCAGGGGGGCAAAGCCCCCCGAAAGAAATTGTTTTTATTATGTATAAATATTTGGGGCACCTAGCCTGAGCGCCTTGGGGAGTCAAGGCGGGTGCTTTGAGCACCTTGGGTGCCTTTTGGAATTCCTACAAGACGCCTTGGAAGGCATTGGCAAATTAGCGCCTTGCCACCTAGGCGGGTGCCTTGACAACAGTGCTCAGCAGGTGGCTGGTTTTGTTAAGTTTTCAAACTCTTCCTTAATTGGGGGAACTTTGCATTTAATGGGCCCTGCTTGCTATTGACGCAACCCATAATAATAACAGGTTGCCCCACCTGTGGGCCACATTAAATGAGGAGAATCTTTTAGAGTTACCTTCACCAGATGGCCTTCCCGCACCCCCTTTTTGTTGTCCTGGCAAGTATCCATATCTGATTCTAGGTGAGAATACTTATTATTAATGAGATGGTAATGGACCTTTTGACAGATCCTGCAATCCATGACCACAGTTTCTTTAGAAAGGCAAGTGCTGGCCTCGGTCTTAGCCAAACTAAACCCAATTACCTCCATTAACAGACTTGATTATCCTTTGACATTCTCCATCAACCATCAGCCTGTCATCCTTGCATATTTTACTGTCTAATTAAGGATAGCTCCTGGAAGCTTCCTTGCTACCGGGGGTGTGGAATGGGTAGGGTCATTGACTGCTGCACAAAGATGTTTTGCCCGGGCTAGCACTTTATTGGCCCTACCTTTGTGAAGAATATTTACCCAATAATCTCACATAACCTGGGCTGTGTAGTCAGATAATAGGTGGGCCAATATTGCCATCAAGATGGGCTAATTGTCCATGTTAGTGGGCCATCTGCCAAAATCATATGTTGGATCCCTAATGGTTTCATTAAATGGTAATTTACTTAGATCACAATATATCTGATCCACGTGCACTGTGGGCCATCAAATTTTGATTCTAATTGGACTAGAGAATGTCCTGTCAAGAGGTTTGGTTTAAGGGGAATTTGGCTTGATTTTGATCCAAACTCCTACTTAAACTCATTTCCAAGCCAATTGAGTTATTTTCTCAGTCTTTTGGCATCAGAATCCTGCCCCGACCTGTCTTCCTTTCTCTCCAATTAGCCGCGGCCTACTGCAACAGGGTTCTTCTATCAGAGGTCCAAGGAGGAGGAGATTTTTTCACTATCTGGATTTGCTCAGGCCGGTGGAGGTTCGAATTGCTGTCCTTGGTGTCCGGAGGAGCCAGAAGAACACTTCTTCCCCTTTCTCGGCAGCAGCAATTGGTGGTAACCTCTTTCTCCCTTTTGCTTCTATTCTTTTTTTTGGCTGCCTTTGGCCTGCCTGGGCATAATTAAATCTGAAATTTGATGGGGACAACGTTTGGATTATTTTAGGTCCTTTATGTTTGAGTCCTTGACAAGGACTAGTATGTAAATAGAGTCTTCACTAGGTCTTTTGTTAATGTGTCTTTTTTTTGTGGTCACATGGCCCGTTGGCCCGGCAGCCTGCCGCTCACGCGGGCGACGAGGGATTGACCCCCCCGCGGCTCGATCCCCACCTGATAACCCTCCCCCCCTAGGGGGAGAGCCGGACGCCACCCGGCATCCTCAATCCCGCGCCCTCCCGCAAACCCGGCGTGAGGGCGGTGCCAACCGAACTAAGCTCGGCCGGCAGGTCTTTTGTTAATGTGTCATTTCTATAAAAGGGCACCCGATGTACATATCGACATATAGCGATTGGAATTTTTTGGAGACCTTGGCTGGGTTGTTCCCGAGCAGGGGCGTTTGCCCCATCGTCTTCCTCTTCATCCCCCCCATTAGGACTGTTCACGGTTCGGTTTGGTTCGGTTTGAGACCAATTTTCTTCAAACCGAACCGAACCGTTAAGGTGAACCGAACCGAACCGAACCGGTTCTCTTGAGAGCCAAACCGAAAATGAACCGAACCGAACCGAACCGTCGGGTCAACGGTTCACGTTGACCATTGAAAACAGGTCAAATTCTGAAAGTTTTAAACCTGAAAGTAAAAATCAAATAGTTGGAATCGGTTCAAATAAAAAACTGATATTACGCGTATTTTTGTGATACAAGCAACAAAAGCACAGCTAAAAAAATTCTGCATCTAAAAAATTCAGATAAACATTTTATCAAACAATTTCTTTATGGCTTATTTCTCTCCCGTACGGCTGTACACGTATTCTCACAACCTGT
This sequence comes from Cryptocoryne crispatula var. balansae, assembly GCA_036172225.1. Lineage (NCBI taxonomy): Eukaryota > Viridiplantae > Streptophyta > Magnoliopsida > Alismatales > Araceae > Cryptocoryne > Cryptocoryne crispatula. The sequence goes on along the minus strand of CM069927.1, from coordinate 36,582,564 downwards.
ATAACACATACACACAACTTGTATAACATATTCTGTATAATTAAGATTATAAAGTTTACAATTAACCTAATTGAGGCTAGTTTCGAGTGGATACATCTTATGTCTCAATCAAATTTAAGGGTGGCATATGTATTGCAAGCTGATTCAAGCAATGAAGAATTTTGATATTCTATACTAGTGATGTGAGGAGTTACTTAACAGTCATACGACTTGAGGGAATTCAAACAAAAAAGAGAGGAATACTGAAATTCTGGATCATGTCAAACATACATGTGATACTGAAAATCTGAGAAAACCCAAAAAACTGCAAACCAGGGAATCCGAACAACTAAGTGTGTGAAGGAGATTTAACAATCAGAAAATGTCAGACGTAAACTGGATCCAAAGATTTTTAATTTAAGGCCTCCAAAGACCCTCAAAAGACGTAACCAGGGAATCAGATTTTTGTAATTTAAGGCCTCCAAAGACCCTCAAAATCAGAGATCTAGATATTTCTATAAATCTGGAGCTTGAGACTTTAGAGAAATTATTCAAACTGCAGAAACCAGAAGACAAATGAAATCTTATAGATTGGGATGCGAAATCTGCTAAAAATCAGAAAACTAAGCCCTCACAAGTTGAAATTTTAGCCGAAGGGAAAGGATAAAAACCAGAAAGTCAAACCTGATATTAATCCTCAAATCTGAAACTTAGATTCAAAGGATTCCTAGACCTTCAATCTTTCATGTCTAAGAACCCAAAATCGAAATATAAAACACTAAAGAAAGAGACCCAAAAAAACAAAAAAAATCTGGAAGATAGAAATCTGAAACTGAGAATTCACAATGTAAAAGATCAGATCTGAAAATTGGAAAAATCGCAACACATGTCATTAAGAGACTTTGAGAAGATAAGAAAGATGGACCCCCCTCCATCAAAACAGGAAAAAAAAATATAAAACCTAAATCTTGAAACATAGATCAAGTCTCCCAAATAAAAAACCAAGTCACAAATCAAGTCAAATGGCAACATAGATCAATTCTCCCAATATTACATAGATCAAGTCACAAATCAACTCACAACATAGTAGATTATGTTTTACAGGATTTTCCCAATATTACAAACACGTTAAACATAAATAGTCAAAAGTTTGCCATTTCCTACAAAGTAGGTGTCGACCTCTTTCCAATCCTTCATTTCCTACGAAATAAAAAAAGTTATGTCAACTACTTTTTTTTGGTATAAAAACTGAAATGTTATAAACAACAACTTACAACTCTCAAGTCTCGAGTCACAACCTATTGTGCAATATCAATGACGGACGGTGCTAATGCAATTTTTGTTAGATCTGAAAATAAGAAATGTAAGTTATTATAAGTATGATAATAAGAAACTTTGACACATACATGATTCTTTGACAACTATATATTTGAAAATAAGAAACGTAAGTATTAGTTACCTTTGTCCAGTTGTTCAATATCATCAATATTTTCTTCAACACATACACGATTCTTTGACACACGGAGCCAATCTTGACAACAAATAAGGGCCTCAACAACTTTAGGAGATAAAGAACTCCTAAATGCATCAAGAACACGACCACCGGTGCTAAATGCAGATTCTGATGCTACTGTGGATATTGGAATTGCTAATGTATCACGAGCCATCTGTGACAAGATAGGAAACTTTGTGCAATTCACCTTCCACCAATTTAAGATATCAAATGATGATAAGCATTCCTCATTCTCCTCATCCAAATATTTCACTAGCTCAGATTTTGTATCGCCACATTCCCTTTCAGCTTTATGTTGCTTATAACGAGAAAACATGATCAATTCTATTGTGTCACAAATGTCAACTTCTTTTGAAGTTGGTGCTTTTTCAACCATATTTTGCGCTCCACTGGATGAAGTATCAACATGCTTATACTCATCAAACATTGCATATAGTGTCCCTTTCAACTTATTCTTCAAAATGAGAGCTCTCTCTTTCATACATTTGAGAGATACCAAATTCAACATAATCTAACTTGTATCGGGGATCAAGCACAATAGAAATAAATAACATGAGATTAATTTTTTCAGGATTTCCCCAATACTTATCACATTTATCTTTCATTTTCAAAGCCATGTCACCAAAATTAAAGTTTGAACTAATGCACCATTCTTTCAATAGACAATCCACATTGCTTATTTCATGAAAATACCTATTAGACGTGACATATAAAGATCCAGAAACACGCAATGTAAGATCATAAAAAGTTTGTAGTACTTTAACAAGATCTCTAACTCGTGACCAATCTTCATCGTGTGGTTTTCCTATGCCATTTCCATCACAAAGTTCACTTGTAAAAAATGGATCTTGTTCTTCATATCTCTCAAATGCTTTTTGAAACTTTTGGGCTGTGTGCAACATTAAAAAAGTTGAGTTCCATCTTGTAGGTACATCTAAACAAAGTGAGTTCTTATGTTGGATCTTCTCTTCCTCTACACAAGATTTAAATCTTTGTAGTCTTCTTTGGAGATTGTCTCACATACCGAACGGCATTGCGAACACGAACAATAGAATCATTTGCAAGTTTAAGACCATCATTCACAACTAGGTTCATGATATGTGCAACACATCTCATATGTAAGAAATCTCCTTTCAATATGCTTCCTTTCCAGTTATTAACTCTCCTCTTCAAATATGCAATAGCAACATCATTGGAACTAGCATTATCCACAGTAACAGTCATAAGTTTTTCAATTCCCCAATTGTTTAAACATTTCTCAATTGCTTTACCTATAGCTTCACCATTGTGACTAGAGATTGGACAAAAATTTAAAATAATCTTATGTAATCTCCAATCATTATCAATGAAATGACCGATCAAGCACATGTAATTGATCCTTTGCAATGAAGTCCATGTATCGGTTGTAAGGCAAATTCTTTTGCAATTGTTCTTTATAAAAGTTTTTATTTTCAACATCTCATCCACATATAATTGATAACAATCTCTTGCAACAAGAATTCTTGAAGGAATTACAAATCTAGGTTGAGCCATATTGCAAAAATATTTGAAACCATGTCCTTCTACGTGTCTAAATGGAAGTTCATCAACAATGATCATATATGCTAATGCCTTTCTTATTTGTTGTTGATCAAATTTCCATGTAGATAATGTACTTTTCTTTTCGCTCTCATCTCCCTCTTTGGCATGGAGAGTAATTTGTGATTGCTTGTTATCTGACTGATTTGCTTGACTAAAAGGATATACTTTGCATCTCACATTCAAATGTGTTCGCAAAGTACTTGTACCACACGTACTTGTATCACAACTATAACAAGCACCACAGTAATTACACTTACATTTCTCTTCTCCTTCAACCTTTGTAAAATGATCCCACACATCAGCTCTTGATTTTCTTTTTCCTTTTGCTTTTGAATGACTAGATTCGACAACATCCGGTTGATTTTGTGTATGATCAACATCAACAATTGGAACTTGTTCACTTGTAGTGTCACCAACTTGTGACATCTGAAATTTTTTGAAATAATTTGACACCAATGCTTTATATGAATATGACACCCTAAAAATGACATTTAACAATTTCAGTAAGAAGACATTAAACACAGTCCTAGCAAGAATAATTTGACACCAATACTTTATATGAATTTGACATCCTAAAAATGACAAATGACAATCAGATTAATTGCACCATTATCGTAGGAAAAATCCTGCCTTTTCAGACCTTTGATTTATGAAATTTTTCTTAGGATTCATCTAAAAGAAATAAAAGAGAAGGGAAGAGAGATAAAGGGTGCTCGCCAGTCACCTGAGGGCTGAGGGCTGCGGCTCCGATGATAGAAGGCTGCGGGCCTGCGCGGCTGAGGGAGTGAGGGCTGCGGCCTGTCCTGTCCGCTGAGGGCTGAGGGCCTGCGGGTGCGTGAACACTGAACATAGATATTTCACGGCTGCGGGCGCGTGAACAGTCCTATGCGGCTGCGGGCTGCGGCTGTGAAAGGAAGAGGGACGCCGGACAGGGAATCAGGGATGGGGAATGGGCAGAGGCCGGAGGCGGATTGCGGATGGCGTTGGCGGCCGCGACGCTGAGGGTTGCGGCTGGCAGCTGCGGCCTGCGGGCCTGCGCGGCTGAGGGCTGCGACTGCGAGTGCGGCCTGCCGCTGAGGGCTGACTGGCTGAGAGTGAGGGCTGACCGGCTGAGGCCTGGCCGCCTGAGGGTGAGGCCGTGAGGGGCTGAGGGCTGAGTAGAGCTGTGGGCCTGCGCGGCGCGGCTGCAAGATCCCCTGGCTGCGGGCTGCGGCTGTGAAAGGAAGAGAAGAGGGACGGGGAAACTCAGGGATGGGCGGATGGCGGCCGTGACCCTCGACCTCGCGATAGGGTAGGGTTAGGCGGTTTTTTTAAAATTTCTGGAAAGTATATTTCGGGTCAAACGGGTTATCGGGTTCTTCGGTTTAGGGACGCTTCCAAACCGAACCGAACCATCAGTGTGGTAACGGTTCGGTTCGGTTCAGAAAACCGAACCAAAATTTTCCAACCCGAACCGAACCGATCGGTTCGGTTCGGTTTTCCGGTTTTCCGGTTCATCGTGAACAGTCCTACCCCCCATGGCGATATCCCCTCTCTCCTTCCACCCTCCAGAACCGGCGAGGCTGCCGTCCCTTTTCTCTCTCCTCACCCACCCTCCGGCCTCCGCACTGTTCTTCTCTTCTTCCCCTTCTCGGTTCGACAGCGACACACCAGCATCGATCTTCGTCTCCAACTCCATCTCTACCCGGCTGTCGCTGAAGGATGAGAGAAGAAGAAGACGGCGAAGGAGCTGCGGGAGGGGCAGATCTGGCGATCCCCGGATCTGTCCTTCTTCCCGGACGGTTTCCTCTCTCAGCCGCCGACGCCATCGACCCTTCCGCCTCCAACCAGCCGGGAGGAACCGGCTACGACCTCCTTCGCGCGAAGAAGACACCGACACCGCACCCCACCTCACCACCTGTTTCCCTGCTCCGTCGGTCGACTACGCCAGGTTCGACCGGGTTCAGAGCTGATTCTGGCCGGTTCGACCCGGTTCAATCCGGTTCTGGCCGGTTCAATCCGGTTCAGGCACTGAACCGGCCGGTTCAGGGCGTTTTGAGTCGGTTTAGACCAATTCAGGGTGGTTCGGACCGGTTCAGCGCCGGTTTGGACTCGTTTTAACTGGTTCGAGTCCAGTTCGTTTCATTTTGAGTTCGTTTCACTCTGTTTTAGTGTCGATTAGCGCCGGTCCGTTCTATTTTCGGTCTGCTTAGTCCGTTTTTGTCGGTTTGTCCCACATCAAAATTTCTGCCCAGAGTCCCCTTTCTGTGCAGAATTAGGGGAGTTTACTCCCTCTCCATCTCCCTCCTGCTCCAGTGATCAGCAAGTATAATTCTGACTGCCATTCATGCTCCCCCCTTTTTTACATTGACAGGCATGGTAAGCACTTTATCTTCTGTTTTCTTCTATTTCTGACTCCCGGGCATAATCAGATTTGATTCTTTCTGCTTGCCAGTTCCTGGGTCCCTTTGCTGTTTAGTCTCTCTTCATCTTCCCTGTTACTTCAAGCAATCAACAGGTATGATTCCAGCTGAGTTTTTTATTAAAAGGATCGACAGTTCCTAGGTATTCCTGTTACCAAGTTGCTAATGGAGAAGCGCATGTCTCTTACTCCTTAGATCTGATGGGCCTTTGTTACATGATTTCGGTCTTTAATTGTTTGTGCACCAATTCTTTATGATGCTGTCCCCAAGTCCTTGTGCCTATACACCTCTTTTGCCTTCTGATTTCCTTCCTTTGTGTCATGCCCGGGTTTATTAGTGTCTTCCACCCATCAGGAACAACTAATTGATGGCAAGTCCCTTGACTGTGGTGGAAGCTTAGTGCTTTACATGGATTGTTTTGACCATATTTCTTGGATTATGGTTGATCTAATCACAAGCTTGTGCATGTGTATACTTAATTGTAGGATCTTGACGCATAATCAAATTGAGTATGTGAAGACCCCTTCCCCATTCATGGTACCTTTAATGATCTCGGTCCTGACTTAGCATGTACCCACCAGAGCTTGATACTTTGAGGTCGAGCTTACCCCTTTCCTATATTTATTGCCAGGTCATCTCCTCTACCCTTCTTTTGCTGTGAAAATTTGAGTACTAACAAGCATGTATACATGTTGCACATGCATGACCTTCCTATATATACTTCTCCCTTTGACACTAGAGTTGGAACTCTATGATTGAGGGGATGGCATGACAATGAGGTCTTTACTCTTTTCGGGATTGACCTTTCTATGTCAACCTTAAGGATGTAAGGGTGTGCCTAGGGCTGGCCCACCCACTAGTCCATATGCTAAAGTTATGCCAAGATGTAGGGACGTGCCTAGGGCCAGCCCCCCAACAAGTCTTGATTGTTTGATTAATTTGTGAGTTGTTATTCAAATTTGGTTGAGACATAGGGCTTGTCTAGGACTGGCCCTACTATCATTCTCAACTAGATTAATTGTTGATTTTATGAATGGCCATCTGACCTCTTTTTAAGCACTGTCTGGGGCCAAAGGGCTGCTGTCGGTCTTGGTTGCCCACTGATTGGACTAAAATCATGTCTCCTGGTGCTGTTCAGTCCTGCAGGCTGCAGCACGTGGATGTTCTGAATTTCTGAGCCAGAAAGTGGGCTGACTGTGGAGCATCCGGCATGGTATACTTTAATTGCTGGAGAGGTGGACAAGATGTAGGTTGGTTGTTTTAATCCGAACCAAATATCTATACAAATTGCATGATTTCGGATCATCTCAAGCTGGTAGGCAAGGGGTAGATTAAATCAAACATTCAGGGCCACTGCCTGTTTTCTAGATGCTCGAGCTTGGTTTATTTAACATGTGTAATTGTCTACATACTTGTATGGTATTATTAATAAAATTGATGGTACTTGATAAAACTTGCTTAGAATGTATGTGTTGCATGAAAGTTCACATCAGTCTATGCTTGATCATTTTGGATAGCACACAAGTGAAGAAAATCAACTAATCTTTCTCATGCCTTATCTTAGTGTTCTTTTTTCAGGTAGCAGAAATAAGTAGAATCTTGTGTCCTGGTGGTGTTTTTGTTGCCACAACATTCATTCTTGATGCCTTCTCTCCATTAAGTCCTTTTGTAAAGCGACTACGCCAGGTAGACTATGTTTCCTTTTCCCAAAAGTCACCTATCACAAGAATGTTGTGCATTTCTTTTATTCTGTGAAATTTGCTACCTGTTGTCTGCATGTTGTCTGAGCTATTTTTTATAGTGAGTACTTTGTTCAGGTGATCCTTCATTAAAACCAAATATTTGGTCAGATGCTTACCATGGATATCACTAACTTTCATTAGATTTACTCATTCCCTAAATTATACCTAATCCCAAAAATGTCCCTTGAATCTGTTGTTTATGCCCTAAAATCAGCTTCCTGGCCACATCTATTCCTGACATTATCAACTGTAAGAAAATGACTTAATCACTCATCATTTTGGTGAAAATTTAGCACAGAGTCCTGAATTTATCTGTATAACACTGTTTACTTGAAAAACATGGACATGTCCATCAGAAAAGTGCATGTTCCCCCAAAATTTCCAAGCACATTAAAAATTAACTAATCATCTTAGCATTGTGCACTTATATTACTAAACAATGCTTCAAATTTTCCTCAGCTTACTTTTTATTGTTTGTTAATGCAGTATTATACCAGTTCCACAGGTCAGCACCTATATCTATCAGTAGCCGAGTTATCAGACCTCTGCAGGACGTGTGGACTGGTTAATTTTATGTTCATAAGGAATGGTTCCTTTGTGATGCTCTCTGCAACTAAACCTTGTTAAGTCTGTATTTTCTGCTCTCTACAGAAGGCTTCTGCTTACCATGGCTCAAAGTAAGTTAATGATCTTTTTTATGTTTTTAAAGCTGTTAAAGTTCTTAACAAGGAATACTGGGTTGGATTGGGCCCTGGGTCATCAAGACTGATCAGGATTGGATCAGTAGATTGGCTGATCCGGAAGTCTAGTAGGGATCGGCCAATCTTCCACACCAGCCAGGCAGCCACAAAGGTTGGGAGCCGGGGGCAGTGGAATGGCCCACCTCAGCACTGTCTGTCCTCCACTTAAGATGATGGGGTCCAATATCTGTGAGATCCATGACTTGACCCCTGCCTGGTGCCCACCCCCAGCATTCAATGAGATTGTCTGGTCCAGGCATAGTTGTCAAGGTGCCCGCCTAGGCGGCAAGGCGCTTTTCCAAGGGCGCCTTGCCAGGGCGCCTTGTCTGGGGGCAAAAAGGCGCCCAAGGCGCCCGCCTAGGCGCCCAAGGTGTCCAAGGCGCCCAGGCAAGACGCCTTGGGTATTTTTACATCATTAAAAAATATGTTTGAGGATTTTCCCCCATGATACCCCTCACAAGGGACACTTATTTAATGATAGTTTGAATATATTAATATATTACATTATCACTTATATTATCATACATATTTAAGATTTATGATTATAAACATATATTATATATTTAATTAGTCGATCCGCGACTACTCTGCGCTCCCCCCATTTACTAATATTATAACAATATTTTATCATCACTTATACTATTGCACATATATAAATTTTATAATCATAAATGAGTTATATACTTAAATTTTATAAAAATTTATTTAACTTTTTTCTCTTTCACACACACATCATATTTACTTATGTGCATTGATAAAACACTCATATTTAATTATAACATAAAAAATATAATTATATTTATGCTTATTTTTATATATAACAACCTCCCGACTCAGCCTTCCTTGAATACCGCCTAGACGACGCCTAAGCGGCTGCCTTGTCGCCTAATTGGAATCGGTACCCTTCAACATCTTGGGCGCCTTGTCACCTTGACAACTATGGGTCCAGGCCAATCCAGATTGCCTCCCCCTCCCCTAATCAGATTGGGTGATGCTGATCCCAATCCACGATTGGCCAATCCTACAAAGTGCATACCTTGATCCTTAATTTTGTTGTATTTTTTTGTTTGATGCCCTATACCGACCTTCCTTATTGGAATCAAGTTTGTGCGGATCGTTCTTTGAGGTTAGGAAAATTGAATAGACATTTCAAATGCTTCAAGGAACACATAGAATATCACCATGAGTCATGCACCATTCATGATACCAACAAGATTATATACCTGGTTTTATGTTGTCAGTATTAATTCAGCATGTTGAACATGTGTCAGTAAAAGCTGTTCCATATCATTCTTCTTTATGTTTGCTTTCACTTTGGCTTGTTATAGTCGAATTTTGTAATATTGTTTGGGATGCTGACACTTCTTAAGCTTGTGCACCGTCAATAGAGAGGTGGTTTTTGCTCTCCATTTAGTTGAAGTATTTTATTTTGTCACCAGATTGTCACCATAAATATTCTTCTTTTGTTATTCTTCTCTATGATCACGGAAACTGACGCTTGTTTGATGTCTACTATTCTACATTACATCTGATCCAGCACCTTATATTTCTTATTGCTACGTTAACCGTGAAACAGCACGTGCCTGGCAACGAGATGTCCACTGCTGCCTAGGTCTACGTCTTTTCTTCAAACACTTGGATGTGTAGTATATGTCTGATGCTGGCTCTATTTTATCCTAATCAACGGATCCCATCTGGGAGACTCTGAAAACACTATGCTCTTACGTTATTTGGTTGCATAGACTACTCTGATAAACTGGCATTTCTCTTGCCTCATTTATATTGTTCCTACCCATACTGCACGTTTTCCACACACTATTCATTGTGTATGATCATGAATCTTTACAATCTAATCCTGTCTTGTTGCTTGATTCATATTTTTTACTATATTTATTTGAAAAGTTCCAAATCTTTCTGTATGATGAATATTTGACCTGCATTTACCATGAGTTGACGCTGATCAATCATAATTGAGTTGATTAGTTTTTAGAAGTGTCTCTTGGTAAGCTGTTAAGTGATTATTATGTTGGTGACAGAAAAGATGATGGTGATTTTAGAGCTTTGTAATTGCAGGTATAAAGCTCTAGTATCAATATTCTTATTTAAACATGTCAAGAAATGAATACAAATGGGTTAAGTCTGGTGGTAGAAAGACATGTTTTTTATTCCTGTGAGCATTTAGAATGTTTCAATTTTGATTCTGAGTGAACCGGGAATTGCTCTATTTCATCTTATTTTCGTTTTGAATCTGCTGTGAAGTAATAAATGCGGCTGTTGAATCAGCTGGTTTCAATTAACATAAGTTGTTAGAATATCTGGTTTTGGTAAACCTTCAGAGTCAGTAATAAATTTTGAAGAACAAAACTGAATTAAAAAATTGCATTCTCAAGTTTCCTTAACAGCCAAGTGAAATGTGTTGAGAACTGCAATGTTGCTCGAACATTTTTTTTGTAGATGATTTAGGATTATTGTTGCTCCTCCCTGAGTGTTCCCGTCAATGCTGAGTTGTTTAATTCGAGTTGAACACTTTCTTGAATGCCCTTCTTGAGAATGGGCACTTGCTTTTTGTTTGATTTGCTCTCTTGGATTATATTTTTGTAGCCTCATTTTAGAAGGGGTGCCATGAATGCTGTTACCGTCATATTTAGACAGGTAACGGAATTATTAGATATGTGGTTCAACTCTTTAGTTTACAATATATTGCATGATGCTAAAACCATTTGATGGATCGACAACAAACATCTACATATTAAATAGACCTTATGTTGCTCAGTACTGACGGATTTACGATGGGTTCTGAGGATAAATATATACAGGTTATTTGGTAATGTTATCCTGACATGAACAAATAAGTAGAACATCTAAACAAGCAGCTTCCTAGTTCCTAGGATGACCCTGTCGCTGGCTTGGCTAGCTCTCAGGTAGGGGTGCAAACAAGTCTGAGTAGTTCAATGTTTAAACATGACTCGTTTATTTTGCACAAGTCTAAATTGGGTTTTGAACTTTTGAGTATAAACTCTTTTTTGAACTTGGTTTATTATCTATCGAGTCGAGTTTGATCTCGAATTGCAAGTTGACTCAGGCTATTTATGTTCAAACTCAATACGAACTTGTTCATAAAACTCAAAATAAATCTAAAATTATTTGTGAAATTTTAATTTAAGTTGATTTATGAAACGTGATCGAAGTTTAAATTTAAATTGAACTTTTATTTCAATTTATTTTATATATTTAAGTGACAAGTATATAATTATAATTTATAATTTGAATTTTTTAATAAATGTTTAATTGAGTTATATGCTAGTTTATCGATTAAAGTAAGAGTTTGCTCAAGTTTGGCATGTTTAATGAATTGAGTTTTATTTATTTTGTTGAAATTTGTTCATTCAACGTCACACACAAGTTAAGTCAAATTTTTGTTAAGTCGAGTTTTGAACTATTTGATGAGTATATTGGCTTGTTTGCACTTCTACTATAAGACAAGAGATTTTAGTTAATAATATATAATATCTAGAGGTGTTCACAATTTGGTTTGGTTTAGGTTAAGGGATTTTTCTCCTAATCCAAATCGAACCGAAAAGGGTAAAGTCAGCTCGAGTGGAACGAAACTATTTTAGTTTGATTTGGTTTGGTTTGTTTCAATTTATTTTGATAATTAAATAATTATTATTTTAAATATTATATATAATATCAATTTATAAGTTAAATATCTAAAATATATATTTTTAGTTAATAAAACTATATGTTACTATTTATTAAGGGTGTAAATAGAATTTGATATTTTTATATTTCAATTCAATTTTGATGAAAATTAATGGGTTCTGAACTTGTTTTTTGTATTTTTAAGTAGAATCGAATATTTTGGTAACTTATCAAAATTAAAATCAGAATCAGTTGATTTCATTTTTGTTAAGTTGATTTTGATAAAAACAAGTATATATAAATAAAATTAAATTAAATAAAGTAAAATGAATTATAAAATATAAAATATAAAATGATAAAATGATAAAAATAAAGTTTTAAAGAGATTATATCAAATCTTAGTAATTATATGTGAATTATTAACTTATTTTTGAATGAAAATTAATATTTAATATGTATTTCAGAAATTATTGGATTTGGTTTTGATTTTGATAACAGAATCGAAATCGGATCGAAATCGAAACATAGTGATTCTGAAATTATCAAAATCAGAATCGGAATCAGAACTTCTTAACCTTTATCGGAATCAAAATCGGATTCTTGTGATTCAACTATCAAATCTGACCCGTTTATGGCCCTACTATTTATTGATAGACAACTTATTTTTTTGTATATTTCAGGTTAATTTGGGTTGGTTGTTTGATTCGATTTCCATGGTTTGTGAAATTGAATCAAGCTAGTAAAATTTTCAATTTGAATCGACATTAGGTTGAACAAAGAGTGAACATCCTAATTGTATCTCTATAACTAAAAAGAATTTTGTTTTGGTAAGTTTTGTTATCTCTAATACTCTCATGACAGGTGTTGTCTCCTTGATCCCGGTAATTTGACCGCCTAGGATGATTCACAATCGGTGAGCTAATGAAAAAATGTAAATATGTTTCATTCTCATTTATATTCTCATATATATAATATTTATACTTATATTATATATAATATATTTAAATTTTATAAAAATTTGTTTTAATTTTAATTTTTTACACTTAATTTTTAAAAATTAGTTTGTTTCCTTAATATATATATCATGAAGTACACGAATAAAATTACACTTTGATGTATATGCATATAAACATAATTATGATATATAAATATTACTATATTATGTTTATATTTATCTATATCTATAAGTAAAATAGATATATTATTAATATTCAATTATATGTGTGTATGTATATATATATATATATATATATGAATGTTTATGACCGTTTAAGTGACTGGTATGATTGTAAGTAGGTCAGATTCTGTAGTAGATTCATTGGTATCTAATTTTGAGTTCATTAAGGTTCAAGGTGTTTCAATTTGATTCTAATAATTTTGATATTTTCAAGTTCGATTTGATCCCAATTATGTTATTAGAAGCGAATTGAGTCTAGAATCAACCGATTCCTATGAAATATGAGGATATTCGATTTGAATTTGGATAGTTTATAAGATACAAAATAATTTTTAAATCGGCTAATCTTTGTATATAATAGAAAATTTGAAATACAGAATTCCTTTTACACCCATACGTTGTCTTAACCATGTTGGTCGGGTCGGGACCAGGTCGCGACCCGGACCCGACCCGATCGGTTTTGCCCTTGACTGGCCTGATCGCGACTCGGTTGGGTCGACCCGGCCGGTCGGGTTAAGGCGAGTCACAGAGTGACCGTTGGCATTTGGCAACGGTCATCAGATCGTTGAGCTTTGAAGAAGATCCAGCCAACCCAAATCTCCCTACCATCTCTCCCTCATCCTTCACTCTTTATCCTTCTTCAATCAATATAATATCTATCTATCTATCTATCTATATATATTAGTAATGAGGTCAAATGTACTTTGATCATCTCTAATTTCACTTCTATCTTAGTCTCTATAAATTAAGTAGTGTTTGATTTGACTTAATAAAATATTTAAAATCTTAACTTTATTTTTAAATTATCTAGTAGAACATAAAATCTTAGTTATTCACCTCCGATAATTTTGAAGTTAAAATTATGACAAATCATTTAAAATTAAATGATTTACGAAGAACTATCGTATTCAAATATTTTAGCGAACATCTTAATATCTAATATTTGACCATTTTTAAAGTTAGACATCAATTACATCAAAACCAATGAGACATTAGTGGGGTGATAGGATGAGTCAGTGGTCCAACACATTCCCCTGATGAATCAAGAGATAATCAACTCTCTAAAAAAGATTTTTTTTGTTTGTTTTGCAAAAATTAAGAAGAACTTGAGCAACGGCAATAGACTATGAGAATTGATATGTAAAATCACATAAATATTTGTTTCAATAGAATCAATATAGGATGCATGAATGGAATTTAATTTACGTAAAATTAGTTATATTACTATTCTTTACGTTGTATATTTTAATAAATATAACACAAGTTTTTTTGCATGCTCCTTTTAGTATTTTTTATTTTATAAAAATTATACATTTCAGACTATATTTTATATTATATAAAATATATTGAAATTCAATAATACATTAAAATATTACAGCGTATATCTAATTAATATTATACAGTATAGATAATTTTACTTTAATTTTATAATTTTGCGTATTTCATACTTATATTTTTATTTTTTTGTAAACATAGATATGCTTACTTAAAATTTTCTTATATTTATTTTTTTAAAATTATTTACATCTAATATTGGTCATGTATGAATATAATTTTACAATGTAATTGTGCATTTTTATTAATTATTTATCGTACTTTTAAAATTTTATTTGTTGGTATTTGTATTTTAATATTTTCAGTAGATGATACAAGAAGAAAATTATACTTTTTACCACTTTATTTCAAGGGCATCTCATTATTGGCAATCAAACTGCCAAAAAAAAAAATAAGTGGAATAAAATTTCTCTTATTCCAACTATTCTTTACTCCTTTTACCAAGTTGCAACCATTTTATTATGTCATAACTAATTCTAAATTTCGTATTTTGTAATAACTAGTTACATTTCCAAACAAGTTCTATAGGAGCACACGCCCTATAAAACCAAATGATAAAAGCTTACTAAGAAACAAGACAAGGATACAAACACTATGGCTGTTGTTGAACTATTTCTTTCTTCTTTTTCTTTTTCTTTTTCTTTTTTTTTTGGTTGCCCCTCACTCTTTTGTTAACAAGTGACAAGTTCAAGGAATTTCTCTCCGAGTTTATTCTAAACACTTGTGCAAATTACATGAAAACACTCTCTTGAAATATGTTTTCTTAACTTCATACTTTTTTCCTGTTGGAATTGTAGTTATTTGTTTGATCCATACGAATTTTGGCAGATCATGTAGATATTGCATTTCTGGCTAACGATGACACAATCTAAATGATTCTTTCCAAGTTAGTATTGACGGTTTATGAATATATAAAAAAATAAATATTCGTAGTAAGATAGGTAAATCAATATTTATAAAAATGTAAAAAGTACAGCTCATGGAGCTACATCTCTCTCTCTCTCTCTCATGGCTGTCTTGGCTTAATGGCAAGGCTTTTGGTTTCAATGCTAATGGGGTGTTTGGTTGCATGATAATTTTTTGTACATTTTCATGATAAAAATTTATATTAAAATAAAAAGTGAACTGACTCATCACATAAAATTATCATGTTTGGAGGGATGTGATAACAAAAAAGAGATACTATCATTCAAGACCAAACAAAGTGGGAGACCACAAGAAAAAAGAAAGAGGTGAGGACCTCTTTTTTGTTTAAGAAGAAAATCACTTTCAAAACATATTGTTAAGGTTGTCAAACACTTTTTTTAACAAGTTTTCTTATAATTTTTAAAAATTAAAATAAAAACTTCCATTATCATACAACCAAACACCCCATAAGAATCTTTATAAATTGTCAATGACTCCTGAGATTGAGTGATTTTGTTGCGTAATCAATAGCAAATTTGTCTGAGATTCAAACAAGACTATTTTTAAAAAGAAAAGAATAATATGGTGTGCCATGTCTAATGAAGGAAAACTTTTTGTACCTAATCATTTGCTGATAAAAGTTGAGAAACCCAACATAGGGAAGGAGAATAAAATTAGAGTAGCTTAGTCTAGGGCATCCACATCAATGACATTGGTGTAATACATCAATTACTCCCTGATCTTGTCATACAACTTCGCAAAGTTTGGTAACAAGTGTTCAGTGTACAAGAGGGAAAAACAAATATAGGAATCACTTGAGTTGTTTATTTTTTTCTCTTTGTGAATAAATTTCTCGACTCAACTCACCTTCGATCCGGCACAAATTCGGTCTCTACGTGATAATGAAAAATATGGTGGTCCTCCTAAAATTCCAAGTTAATAATTCTTATTCGTATATATAAATAATCATAACATTATCAGATTGAGTATCATCTCGCCTTGGTCATTGTGAAAAGGTTTGTTTTCTTTTTTCTGTTTTGTCTCTCTCGTGATTTCAAGATTTGTAAGATGATGATATTTATAATCATGACACCTGATTATCTTGCCTCTCATTGAATTTTTCAGAAGTAGAAATAAATATCCCAATTATTATAAAAAAAGTTAAAATGCCTATATATTATGGACCTCTCAGCCTTATCATCATGATTTTGATTTTCGTAAGAAACACCTTTGCTGAAAACTGTACACGTGGAAAAGCATATATAAACATATATTTTTGTACGTGACAGAGCATCTATTAACTGATAAAGAATATAATACCAACGAAAATGAGAGGCAGGTAGAAGACAAATGAGAAGGGGGTTTTTAAAATAAGTCATTTTCAGGAACTAATGGGGTGTTTGGTTGCATGATAATTTTTTTGTACACTTTCATGATAAAAAATTGTATTAAAATAAAAAGTAAACCAACTCATGATATAAAATTATCATGTTTGGAGGGATGTGATTACAAAAAAGAGTAACCACCGCACATGACCAAATAAAGTGGGGGACCACAAGAAAAAAGAAAGAGGTGAGACCCTCTTTTTTTGTTTAAGGAGAAAATCACTTTCAAAACATAAAATTGTCATGGTTGTCAAACATCTCTTTTAACAAGTTTTCTTATAATTTTTAAAAATTAAAATAAAAACCTCAATTATCATGCAACCAAACACCCTATAAATTCTTGAATACTTAATTTAGTACTAAAATACCCAAAAGGTCGTGCATATTAATTATATTGGCAAGTAATTTATTCTCTTTGTTCCGGCGGCGACGTCTCCTCGTGGGCCAGATGTGGTCGGCGCCCGAGTCAGCCTTCCACCGCGGCTGATTCTGATCGAACGGCTCACGATGCATGACCGGACTTGCCGTGATCACCGCCTCGTGCGCCGTCACGTGACCCTGCGCCGTCCAGATATTTTGCCGGCACGTCTCACCCACCAGGCCGATCGTCGTCTCGTGCCCTCGGTCGGTCTGAGCTGCCAGATGTCCGAAATGCCCCTCGAATATGCGGGTTTTACAGGGGCGTTTCCGGAACATGAAGTGCTATAAAGCCCAAACGGCCTGGAACCCCTAGGGTTTTTAGCGGTACCGTCGTCTCCTTCGCGGTGCTCGCGGCTTCCAGGGCTCTCGGCCGAGGCGGCGGGCTCCGTTGCTACTCCCCTTCCGGATCTTTTCTTCCCCCCCTCGGTGAGCATCCTTCTTCTCGTATTTCCTGTCTCCTCTTGTCTTCTTCGCTTTTGGTTGTCTCAAGCTGGTGTTTCTATTTTCTCTTCGTGGGGTGTGCGGTGTCTTCTCGTTTCGTTTCGGGATGGTCGCTTCTCTAGGCATTGCCTGGGCTTTGAGCTCCTATCCAACCTTTATGGCATATTTTTTTTCTGGCTTCTCTTATGTTTTGTGGCATGAAGAAAGGTCTAGGTGTGGATGACGAGGAATTAATTTCTTCGTGTCTCTGATTATGCGTGCTTTTGTACTAGCTTATGCTTGCTTGTGGTTCTTAAGATATGTATATATATTCCTCAAGTTTGTTCCGTTGTCAATTTTAGGATATGCTGTCGTCTGATGACTTATTTCTGCTATTCGTTTGAGTTGGAAGATTATATGATGGCGTGCTTTCACTTTAGAGACGACAAATGCAACATATTTTGTTATACGAGATCTAGTGTCTACATGATAGAGAATTCTGTGCGAGAATGTCGAACAAAACAATTGGTCCGTGTTTTTGACCAAAACGCGGTTGATGCCTCTTTTCTAGTATCTAATTCAAAGATGTAGGCCGCAATTTCAAAGTAGCATCAAGGCAATTTTGTTGATGCATGAACTATTCCCGTAGAGTTGTTATTGTTCCTACCTTCTTTATTGGCGATTATCCCTTTGGTTCTTCTGATGCTGTCAGATGTGATCTAACATCTTGTTTGCTCTTCCTGTCGTCTTTGGGTTCCTTTTTGCTTTGCATCTTGTTATGAGCACAAGAGGACAAAAGAGTCACTAATGTTTTGCCAACCTGATCTAGTGCATGTCATGTAAAGCAAGCTGTTAGTTTCCTTCACTTCTTCGTAACGTTTTGCCAAGAGGTCATATTGTCAATTTTTTGTTGGGTATGTTTACTTTATTCAATTGTTCCCTTTTTTTACGCATTTTGTAATTTAATAACACAATCTGGAATGACCCATTTTGGTATGTTTTTTAGGTGTTTTGGCAACATACCTATGGAAAAGTCTTAAAATATCAGTTGTCTATCCTTTGTCTACCTTTAGACAACTTATGAAGAAGGTAAATAAATAAGAAAATCTATCTCCAGGTCAGTCATGTTTTCCCTTTCTGACTCCTCGTGTTTTCCTTGTCGATTCTTGCTCGGCTTTATCTTTTTTCTAGTCTCAGCGGAGTCGAGTATACAGTTCAAGCTTAACGCTCATAGAACTTATTAGGCCCTGTTTGATTGGCCTTGATTATTTTCCCTGAAGTCTGATTCGGTCAGACCTTGATGTATTCAGATCGTTCGATAATCACAAAAAATTTAGATCTAAACAACCTCAATGGCCGCTGTAAATGTCTGAAGCGTTAAGTGGATGAGATGCGCTGTGAATACATTTTGCTCGCTCGCTCTCCAATCTAAAAGACCGTGCGTACATGTACTTTTTCTGAGCCATCTATGGATAGTATGAGCACTTCACTCTATTTATTATGTAATTTTGATATAAAAAATAATTTACATTGGCTACTGTGTAATTTATAGATGGCTTGTGGTATCTAATCCCATTATATTTATTGTATATTTTCTTTTCTTGTAAAAAGTATGACAGAAAGCATCATAGTTTTTGAAGTTCGTAGGTGCATTGTGATATGTAAATATCAATAAATTTAATTCTTATTGCATGCTTTATTTTCTTCTAAAAATATGATAAAAAGTATCATATTTTTCTAAAATTTCATAGATACCACATATGAAAAAATAACAAATTAATTTTTTTGTTGCATGCTTTGTCTTCTTTTGAAAAACATGATAAAGACATCATATTTTCTACGGTTCATAGATACTGTGATATCTAAATATTAATAAATTTAATATTTATTTTTATGATTTAATATAATCTTGTGGTTATTAAAAGATCTTTAAATTTTAGTTTTAAAATCTTAAAATTTAAGTTATAATTTATATTCGATTTTAAGATTCAGACATTAATTGCCAATTTACCAAACAATCCATTAAACTTTCAAATGTCTTTGTAACATATTCAGTTGTAAGTTACAAATCTCAGATTTCAGACTTCACATTTATCTCAGTGTTATCAAACACCACCTTAAACTTCATATCGATCCAAGAAACTCAATTTAAATTTTAATCAAATCAAATTTAAGACGCCAGATTCGTAACGGAGGCGATCGGTGGGATCATTTTACACCTCCCTGAAGTCCAAAAAGCACGTGCTGGAGCTAAATCACATCTCCAAAACAAAAATTTCTCCTCCTTGGGCCAGAGACGTTGAGTTCAAGCAATGTTCGTGCCACAGGGATCCCCAAAATGTTTCCATCGTATCCACCAAAGAATTGTATACCATACAAGCGACATATGTTCTCCACGAATATTCAACGGAAAAGAGAGAGTGCTGAAAAATTAATCACTCCTGTTTTTTTTTTACTCAATAAGTTTCAAGTAGAAAGAAGTGTGTCACTTACATAATGAAAGTAGGGAATGAGACAGAATGAAGGAAATACCGACGGCTCTGGAGCTCACCCAGATCAAACAGTTCTCACAAGGCATCTCTAGCAGCAATGCGGCAAGTAATTGCGTCGGCGAGGGAAGATATCCCCAGTTCTGCGGGCGATATTTTATAATGCTGCATGAAGAAAGATGTGACAAAAAACTGCATCATAAAATGATAAAATGAGAGGGCGGCGCCAGAAAAGAAAAGAAATGAAATGGTTGCCGGTTGGTTACCTTCAGAATTTGGGGGACGTTAGCTCTCCCTTCGAGCTCCTCCAAACTGATCTCTCTGCCACGGATGATCTCGCCCAAGCATTTCATCTGGGTTGCGTAGGCAAATATTTCATGTCAATGATGCCAGTAGGGTGTGAATAAAGAAGACATCGCAGAACAAGATTAGGTAGGTGCTTCTGATTCATGGGACCCAATAATAAGAGGGCCGGTACGACACACCTTTTTTACTCTTACGTTGTTTCTCTGTGTGCACTTTGTTTCGAGGGTAGGCAATTTACGAAAGGGCAACTTGACGATCCCAATGAACCACCTTTTTTAATTTAACATCTTGCGGGTCAGAACCATCATTGCGACGAAAGAAAACCCTTGCAAGATTCAAGCGTCTGAAAGTTTGCAGAGGCCGGCCGAGCATAGCTCGGTTGGCACCCCCTCCCGCCGGGTTTGCGGGAGGGCGGGGGTTCGAGGATGCCGGGCCGGCGTCCGGCTCTCCCTGGGGGAGAGTTATACGAGTGGGGACCGAGCCACGGGGGCTCGATCCATCGTCGTCTGCGTGCGCGGCGGGCTGCCTGGCCAATACGGCCATGTGACCAAAAAAAAAAAGAAAGTTTGCAGAGGATCAAATTCCAATATATCCGTACCAGGCTAGGAATCATATGAGACGGTGCAGATCATTTTCGTGATGAGCCAGAAGACACAGGAGAAAAAAAAACATCTGAAATGCGCCAAATTTAGATTGGTGAAAGTAAAGCCCATGAAGATTTCCCCCTTTTCTTATACGAAACTTTCTTTCGCCATGCATTCTGTATCTCTGAAATGGATTTTATTGCCATCATTTCTGCTCAATGGTCTCACTGTTTAAAATTTCTAAGAAATAACTGATCGAAGTTGTGTATAAAATAAATACAAGGTTGAGCATCAAAGGGACAATGAGCGGGTAACTATGATGAAATGATTCCTAAAGTCTGTCTTCTGTCTTCGGGGGAATCCCTGTTTCATCATCTAATTTTCGCAGTATTATTAACAAAACTTTCAAAGATGGAATGCATGCTATTACTGTTACGATTTGAATGTAGAAGAACTCTGGTGGTACACATGGTTGGTGATCTGAAATGATATTTGGGTGTCAGCATTTGGTTCAACAAAACATTTCAATATTCTTCTCTTAAGTGAAAGTAATTTCATTTAGTGAATGCCAATAGCTATAATGAAACTACCTCTTCATAGGAAGCATTAAAACGAGCCACAAGAATATACGTGGTACTATCTGAGATCCCACATCGCTTCAAAGATTCCGTTATCTACATAACAAAGTACAAAAGAAGGGTCAAACCAAGAAACATAAAAGGCATGCTGGGAGGGCAAGTAAAAGTGGTGCCTACATGTTTGGATCCAGAGTAGTTATAGACCAGCTCAGAATGAAGAGTTCGTGTTGTTAGTGCTTCTCTTGTCTTTGCTAAGAATGACTTGTATGCAGCTACTAGGACGGGAAAGATGCTAGGTATCTGCCATTACACCAGAGTTAGGCCCGAAGAAAAAAAAAGTGGAAACAGTATGATCAAAAGAAGATCAAGGTTGGAAGTAAACATATAAATTAAAAAAATTGAGATATAAAGCACAAAAGGAAGAGGCTCACAAGGGATGCATTGAGAAGTGCCACCTCTGGTTCCAATTTCCCTTCCTGCATAGCCTGCAACAGTTCTCTGCAAAGCACAAAAGAGCTGGAGTCTGAATTGCATGTTCACCAGATTGCTATTGCAGTCAACATGGGCATAATAAGTATTTTGGATGGAACTGAATCCATCACTTCGAAGTCACATGATAGATCAACAATGGAATAGGGAAAACATTGACAGAGCTCCGAACTCCAATCTGCTCTATTGTGCTTGCTTGCTTATGAGAGAGGACAGAGCAAGGTGGTCACATAAGCAAGGATCTCAAACATTTAAAAAATATATAGAAAGACAAAGATAGGGAAATTGTTGCGACATAGTTGAAGATGTCTCACTTCTTGTTTATAACATCAGTGAAGAGGGTGATGGAAAGTCTTCCACCATTTCCCAAGTCAAACTCCATCTTTGATCTCTCCATCTGAAAGGTAAAGAAAGACCCTTATTACTATTCAATGATACCACGTGTGTAAACATATTAACATATTTCACTATCACTTATATTATTATATATATTTAAGATTTGTAATTATAAAGATATGTTATAGACTTAGAATTTATAAAGTTGATCTCTTAACCCTTTTCTCTCTCCCTCTCACTTAATTTATCAAGATTACAACTTTTGCATAAAAAATATAACCATACATACATAATTACATTAAAAAATCACATTTAGATGAATGCACACATAAACACACAGATCAATTATAACATACAAGTATAATTGTATTTATGTATATATGCTTGTATGTATACATAAAAATATATAATATTAACATCTAAATTTTATATAAATATTTTTGAATATATGCATATACACACGTATGTATATATATGTATACGCACATATATATAAAATTCTAATGCTACTGTCTTATGATGCCTAAGCAGCTGTCTTGTCATCTAAGAGAAATTGTCACCCTTGAATGCCTTGGGTGCCTTGTTGCCTTGACGGCTACGGTCACAAGTAGGGGTGTCAATGGGACAAGCCTAACCTGGCCCAAAGGAAGCCCAATTAAGGCCCGATTTATGGAGTTTCAAGCCGGCCAGTCCACCCCATATTCTATTCTTGGCCTGACTTGACAGCCCATATAAATCTTATTTTAGCCTGGTTCCGCTTCATCTTCCTTATTTCATAATCTGAAATACATTAAAAAGTGTCAAACTTGAACTAATTTGCGACTTACAACTTAGACTCATTCTTCATCATGTAACTAAGTGAGTAAGGTAAAAAAACTCAATTAGGACTAGGTGGACACATTATCTGCCGAATACTAAGTTTATATGTTATATCGTTGATATTGTCTTTGAGGTTGGCATTAAATTTATACATAACAAGAATGAAAAGAACATAAGCAACAACTAAAGGGCAAATGAAGGATCATGGCATTATGTGCAAATCATCGCTATTGATAGATTAGTAAAAAAATTATACAACTCTTTCACTCAAAACTACAACTCCACATTTCTTAAAGAAATCTTACACCAGAAAAGAGAATACGATACATCATCTTACATTTTCTTTTTACAAATCTGACTTAGCAACTAACTGCTTCTCAAATGTTCTAACTGAAACATGAAGGCATTCCTCCCTTAGGAAGTTTAGCGCACCTGGATGGTCAATATCAAGTGGTTAATAAACATCAATGATGTAGAGGTTACCTAGTGAATACCAAATGCTTATCAGCATTAATCAAATACTGAAACACATGTATGCTCAAGTAGGTAGCCTAGATTGGGTTGGTTAAATTGATTAGGGAGTATTGAAAGCTATTTTATCGTGTTATCGAGTGACTACCATTAGAAAGAGATGGAATTGTTTCAACCACATGCTTTCTAAATAGTGCTCAAGCTCAGTAAAAAAAAAAACAACTTTCTAATTGCACGAACAGTTAGCCAACTTAACCCTATACTTGCCGTTTCGTTGCATAATTGAAACCAAGAAAGTTAGGACGAAGAACGAGAATGGCCCTTAAAACGCAAAATAGACTTGAATATGGATTTTACCGGCGAAGGAGTACATGAAGGTGCATCGGATCCATGATTCGATCCACTGGAGTTGCAAGTAAGAGCATCTTCTGAAGAAAGCTGCATCCAGCAGTCGCAATTTGGAAAAGGATAAACGAAGCTGCTGAAATCTTGCTATTCGCCTCTCCCTTCAGAGATATTCAGAGTTGAAGACTGGTCGCCCGTTCGGCAGATATGAGCTCTGTGCCTTGGCAACCGTGCGACGAACGGAGGAGCCCTAGGAGCCCTCTGCGCACGGGGGACCAACCGAGCCCGAGGGGGGCGAGGATCCAGGAGTCAAGGCCCGAGGGAGGCACGCGCCACCCGACTACGAGGGTGGAGGGAACCGGTGAAGGAACAACCCTGGCCAATCGAGGCGACTCGGATTTCGGAGGCGAGCGGGAACGGGAGCTGTGTAGGGCTGTTCATTAAACGGTTCAAACCGTTGAACCGAACCAAATACAGGTATTTGGTTCGGTTCGGTTCGGGTCCACATAGGGAGTCAAACGGTTCAGGAACCGAACCGAACCGAAATGCAAAAAACGGTCCGGTTCGGTTTTAAAATCCCCCGAAACCAGTCCAACCCGATGACCCGAACTCCAGATGATTTTAAAATATCCCGCAGGGCCGCAACCCTCCGCCTTCGGGCCTCGCAAGTCGCAATCGCAAAACCCTTCCTTCTATCCCAAGGACCCGAGCGGCTGAGGGCCTGAGGCAGCGCCGCAGCGACCGGCGGCGGCGACAACTAGGGCTGTTCATGGTTTGGTTTGGTTTGGTTTATGCATATTTTTTTTCAACCCAAACCAAACCAAAACTAGAACACAAACCAAACCAAACCAAACCAAAATTTTTTCAAACCAAACCAAACCAAACCAAACTAATTCGGTTTGGTTCGGTTTGGTCTTTGGTTTGGGCCTTTATGTGGGCATATTCATAAGTCTCGTTATAGCATCAAATTTTTTTACCCACCACTTAATCATACACAAATTAGCTCTCATTTTTCGACTAAAAGACCGCTTTAACATAGATAAAATTAAATTAGGAAAAGCATAACATTCTTAAAACAGATATACAACAACACATGATTGAACAAATTAGTCCTAACCACATGATAGAACAAAATTGTCAAACAACTTCACCAGAAACAAATCAAATGTGAGGTAAAAACAACAACAACAAAAATGCTATAATAACAAACAACACGGAGTAAATCCATAATAACAAACAACACAAAGTTATTCATATGTTTAGAACATATGTTTTTACAAAAAATTTCCATAACAAAAAAGATGACACAAACGAAGTCATGTCTCTCCATTGCATAACAATCACACTAGTCTTTCACAAAAGATATCATGAACCATGCCATGTTAGATGTCACCACCAAAGTCCAAAAACTTGTTCATCATAAAAAATAAAATAAGATATTCACTTTACCAATATGTAAAAATAAAATCAATATGACAAACCTTATTCCGTGCCCCGTTCATCATATCAAATATCAATCACATTTGGGGCCGATGTGAAACTTGTAAATTCTATATTAACCAAAACAACACAATAAGTCATCAAGTCAGTCATCAAGTTGTTTAAAAAAATTATAATCTAAAAAACAAAAAAATATAGAACATCTTACCTTTGTCTAGTTGCTCAATCTCATCTAAGTGCTCTTCAACACGCAATGACTCCTTTCGATGCTCTAAGCCAATCTTGAGTGCAAATAAGTGCCTCCACAATTTTAGGAGATAATGAACTCCTAAATGGATCAAGCACGCGTCCTCCAAGCTAAATGCCAACTCTGATGCAACGGTAGAAATAGGAATGGCCAAAACATCACGTGCTACAAGTGAAAGAATAGGAAATCTTGAACAATTAATTTTCCACCAGCCTAAAATATCAAATTATTCATCATCTTCTTCCATATCTTCATCTAAATATTTATCCAATTCTGATTTCGAGTCTCCACTCTCTCTTTCCGCACGTTGTAGCTTGAATCTAGACTTCATAAGAGTTTTCATCTTTTGTGCCGATTGTTCAGAATCTTGAACATTTGGGCTTGAAGTAGAACCTCCAACTTGAAAAGCCTCAAGCGATCTCACCGATGGATGGATGGATGGATGCGACTGCTGGATGCAGCTTTCTTCAGAAGATGCTCTTACTTGCAACTCCAGTGGATCGAATCATGGATCCGATGCACCTTCATGTACTCCTTCGCCGGTAAAATCCATATTCAAGTCTATTTTGCGTTTTAAGGGCCATTCTCGTTCTTCGTCCTAACTTTCTTGGTTTCAATTATGCAACGAAACGGCAAGTATAGGGTTAAGTTGGCTAACTGTTCGTGCAATTAGAAAGTTGTTTTTTTTTTTTACTGAGCTTGAGCACTATTTAGAAAGCATGTGGTTGAAACAATTCCATCTCTTTCTAATGGTAGTCACTCGATAACACGATAAAATAGCTTTCAATACTCCCTAATCAATTTAACCAACCCAATCTAGGCTACCTACTTGAGCATACATGTGTTTCAGTATTTGATTAATGCTGATAAGCATTTGGTATTCACTAGGTAACCTCTACATCATTGATGTTTATTAACCACTTGATATTGACCATCCAGGTGCGCTAAACTTCCTAAGGGAGGAATGCCTTCATGTTTCAGTTAGAACATTTGAGAAGCAGTTAGTTGCTAAGTCAGATTTGTAAAAAGAAAATGTAAGATGATGTATCGTATTCTCTTTTCTGGTGTAAGATTTCTTTAAGAAATGTGGAGTTGTAGTTTTGAGTGAAAGAGTTGTATAATTTTTTTACTAATCTATCAATAGCGATGATTTCGTACATAATGCCATGATCCTTCATTTGCCCTTTAGTTGTTGCTTATGTTCTTTTCATTCTTGTTATGTATAAATTTAATGCCAACCTCAAAGACAATATCAACGATATAACATATAAACTTAGTATTCGGCAGATAATGTGTCCACCTAGTCCTAATTGAGTTTTTTTACCTTACTCACTTAGTTACATGATGAAGAATGAGTCTAAGTTGTAAGTCGCAAATTAGTTCAAGTTTGACACTTTTTAATGTATTTCAGATTATGAAATAAGGAAGATGAAGCGGAACCAGACTAAAATAAGATTTATATGGGCTGTCAAGTCAGGCCAAGAATAGAATATGGGGTGGACTGGCCGGCTTGAAACTCCATAAATCGGGCCTTAATTGGGCTTCCTTTGGGCCAGGTTAGGCTTGTCCCATTGACACCCCTACTTGTGACCGTAGCCGTCAAGGCAACAAGGCACCCAAGGCATTCAAGGGTGACAATTTCTCTTAGATGACAAGACAGCTGCTTAGGCATCATAAGACAGTAGCATTAGAATTTTATATATATGTGCGTATACATATATATACATACATGTGTATATGCATATATGCAAAAATATTTATATAAAATTTAGATGTTAATATTATATATTTTTATGTATACATACAAGCATATATACATAAATACAATTATACTTGTATGTTATAATTGATCTGTGTGTTTATGTGTGCATTCATCTAAATGTGATTTTTTAATGTAATTATGTATGTATGGTTATATTTTTTATGCAAAAGTTGTAATCTTGATAAATTAAGTGAGAGGGAGAGAGAAAAGGGTTAAGAGATCAACTTTATAAATTCTAAGTCTATAACATATCTTTATAATTACAAATCTTAAATATATATAATAATATAAGTGATAGTGAAATATGTTAATATGTTTACACACGTGGTATCATTGAATAGTAATAAGGGTCTTTCTTTACCTTTCAGATGCAGAGATCAAAGATGGAGTTTGACTTGGGAAATGGTGGGAGACTATCCATCACCCTCTTCACTGATGTTATAAACAGCAAGTGAGACATCTTCAACTGTCTGCAACAATTTCCCTATCTTTGTCTTTCTATATATTTTTTAAATGTTTGAGATCCTTGCTTATGTGACCACCTTGCTCTGTCCTCTCTCATAAGCAAGCAAGCACAATAGAGCAGATTGGAGTTCGGAGCTCTGTCAATGTTTTCCCTATTCCATTGTTGATCTATCATGTGACTTCGAAGTGATGGATTCAGTTCCATCCAAAATACTTATTATGCCCATGTTGACTGCAATAGCAATCTGGTGAACATGCAATTCAGACTCCAGCTCTTTTGTGCTTTGCAGAGAACTGTTGCAGGCTATGCAGGAAGGGAAATTGGAACCAGAGGTGGGACTTCTCAATGCATCCCTTGTGAGCCTCTTCCTTTTGTGCTTTATATCTCAATTTTTTTAATTTATATGTTTACTTCCAACCTTGATCTTCTTTTCGATCATACCGTTTCCACTTTTTTTTTCTTCGGGCCTAACTCTGGTGTAATGGCAGATACCTAGCATCTTTCCCGTCCTAGTAGCTGCATACAAGTCATTCTTAGCAAAGACAAGAGAAGCACTAACAACACGAACTCTTCATTCTGAGCTGGTCTATAACTACTCTGGATCCAAACATGTAGGCACCACTTTTACTTGCCCTCCCAGCATGCCTTTTATGTTTCTTGGTTTGACCCTTCTTTTGTACTTTGTTATGTAGATAACGGAATCTTTGAAGCGATGTGGGATCTCAGATAGTACCACGTATATTCTTGTGGCTCGTTTTAATGCTTCCTATGAAGAGGTAGTTTCATTATAGCTATTGGCATTCACTAAATGAAATTACTTTCACTTAAGAGAAGAATATTGAAATGTTTTGTTGAACCAAATGCTGACACCCAAATATCATTTCAGATCACCAACCATGTGTACCACCAGAGTTCTTCTACATTCAAATCGTAACAGTAATAGCATGCATTCCATCTTTGAAAGTTTTGTTAATAATACTGCGAAAATTAGATGATGAAACAGGGATTCCCCCGAAGACAGAAGACAGACTTTAGGAATCATTTCATCATAGTTACCCGCTCATTGTCCCTTTGATGGTCAACCTTGTATTTATTTTATACACAACTTCGATCGCTATTTCTTAGAAATTTTAAACAAGGAGACCATTGAGTAGAAATGATGGCAATAAAATCCATTTCGCAGATACGTAATGCATGGCGAAAGAAAGTTTCGTATAAGAAAAGGGGGAAATCTTCATGGGCTTTACTTTCACCAATCTAAATTTGGCGCATTTCAGATGTTTTTTTTTCTCCTGTGTCTTCTGGCTCATCACGAAAATGATCTGCACCGTCTCATATGATTCCTAGCCTGGTACGGATATATTGGAATTTGATCCTCTGCAAACTTTCTTTTTTTTTTTGGTCACATGGCCGTGTTGGCCAGGCAGCCCGCCGCGCACGCAGACGACGATGGATCGAGCCCCCGTGGCTCGGTCCCCACCAGATAACTCTCCCCCCCAAGGGGAGAGCCGGACGCCAGCCGGCATCCTCGAACCCCCGCCCTCCCGCAAACCCGGCGGGAGGGGGTGCCAACCGAGCTATGCTCGGCCGGCCTCTGCAAACTTTCAGACGCTTGAATCTTGCAAGGGTTTTCTTTCGTCGCAATGATGGTTCTGACCCGCAAGATGTTAAATTAAAAAAGGTGGTTCATTGGGATCGTCAAGTTGCCCTTTCGTAAATTGCCTACCCTCAAACAAAGTGCACACAGAGAAACAAAGTAAGAGTAAAAAAAAGGTGTGTCGTACCTGGCCCTCTTATTATTGGGTCCCATGAATCAGAAGCACCTACCTAATCTTGTTCTGCGATGTCTTCTTTATTCACACCCTACTGGCATCATTGACATGAAATATTTGCCTACGCAACCCAGATGAAATGCTTGGGCGAGATCATCCGTGGCAGAGAGATCAGTCTGGAGGAGCTCGAAGGGAGAGCTAACGTCCCCCAAATTCTGAAGGTAACCAACCGGCAACCATTTCATTTCTTTTCTTTTCTGGCGCCGCCCTCTCATTTTATCATTTTATGATGCAGTTTTTTTTGTCACATCTTTCTTCATGCAGCATTATAAAATATCGCCCGCAGAACTGGGGATATCTTCCCTCGCCGACGCAATTACTTGCCGCATTGCTGCTAGAGATGCCTTGTGAGAACTGTTTGATCTGGGTGAGCTCCAGAGCCGTCGGTATTTCCTTCCTTCTGTCTCATTCCCTACTTTCATTATGTAAGTGACACACTTCTTTCTACTTGAAACTTATTGAGTAAAAAAAAAACAGGAGTGATTAATTTTTCAGCACTCTCTCTTTTCCGTTGAATATTCGTGGAGAACATATGTCGCTTGTATGGTATACAATTCTTTGGTGGATACGATGGAAACATTTTGGGGATCCCTGTGGCACGAACATTGCTTGAACTCAACGTCTCTGGCCCAAGGAGGAGAAATTTTTGTTTTGCAGATATGATTTAGCTCCACCACGTCCTTTTTGGACTTCACCGAGGTGTAAAATGATCCCACCGATCGCCTCCGTTACGAATCTGGCGTCTTAAATTTGATTTGATTAAAATTTAAATTGAGTTTCTTGGATCGATATGAAGTTTAAGGTGGTGTTTGATAACACTGAGATAAATGTGAAGTCTGAAATCTGAGATTTGTAACTTACAACTGAATATGTTACAAGGACATTTGAAAGTTTAATGGATTGTTTGGTAAATTGGCAATTAATGTCTGAATCTTAAAATCGAATATAAATTATAACTTAAATTTTAAGATTTTAAAACTAAAATTTAAAGATCTTTTAGTAACCACAAGATTATATTAAATCATAAAAATAAATATTAAATTTATTAATATTTAGATATCACAGTATCTATGAACCGTAGAAAATATGATGTCTTTATCATGTTTTTCAAAAGAAGACAAAGCATGCAACAAAAAAATTAATTTGTTATTTTTTCATATGTGGTATCTGCAAATTTTAGAAAAATATGATACTTTTTATCATATTTTTAGAAGAAAATAAAGCATGCAATAAGAATTAAATTTATTGATATTTACATATCACAATGCACCTACGAACTTCAAAAACTATGATGCTTTCTGTCATACTTTTTACAAGAAAAGAAAATATACAATAAATATAATGGGATTAGATACCACAAGCCATCTATAAATTACACAGTAGCCAATGTAAATTATTTTTTATATCAAAATTACATAATAAATAGAGTGAAGTGCTCATACTATCCATAGATGGCTCAGAAAAAGTACATGTACGCACGGTCTTTTAGATTGGAGAGCGAGCGAGCAAAATGTATTCACAGCGCATCTCATCCACTTAACGCTTCAGACATTTACAGCGGCCATTGAGGTTGTTTAGATCTAAATTTTTTGTGATTATCGAACGATCTGAATACATCAAGGTCTGACCGAATCAGACTTCAGGGAAAATAATCAAGGCCAATCAAACAGGGCCTAATAAGTTCTATGAGCGTTAAGCTTGAACTGTATACTCGACTCCGCTGAGACTAGAAAAAAGATAAAGCCGAGCAAGAATCGACAAGGAAAACACGAGGAGTCAGAAAGGGAAAACATGACTGACCTGGAGATAGATTTTCTTATTTATTTACCTTCTTCATTTTGGTGGGGGACTCGAGGAATTGTCTCTTTTTTCTTGATACCTGATTCCGTTTACACTCTTAGTACTCAACGGAATGATATTTTCAAGGGGCATATATTTATTTTTCAGCGACATATTTTATGGACTCACTTAAATCCTTCGGTTTTATGAGGTTGTGTTCGAAAATGTGAATAATTTCAGAGAAAATTATGTAAGAATCTTATAAAAATAGCATACTAAAATCAGCGGCCATGGAAGCGACCGTTTATCGAGGAAGTTGGTTCTCTGGTCCCAAGTCGACAATTAGTTTTTTATGAAAAAAAAAAAGTCGACAGTTGGTTTTTTTCTGAAAAAAAAAAGAAGTCGACAGTCAAGGTCCGACTTGTAAAGTGCATTCGGCAGGGATTTACAAAAAATATATATATATATAACAATCAATTGTTGGAAATCTTTAATAAGTAAAATGTGTAACCGATGTGCCAGTAAATTTGGATGTGAGAGAGAGACACAATATAAGAATTTTTCAGAAGTTAGAAGAAGACTGTTTCTAATGATGCATGTAGAGAATTGAGGATATAGAGTCATTCTTAACATTTCTCTTCTATTATTATCAGGCAGACAAGTGACGTTTCATTGGATATGTGAAAGAGTCATAAATAAGAATAGACCAGATATTGAGTCATAATGAGATGGCATCTCTAGGTAACTAATGTGTCAAATGTAATTCTAAAACCAACAAGATTTTACGTAGAGTAGATGAGCTGCTCAAGAAAAGACATGCAATGAATTTCCACAAAATCCACAGGAGATGGCATCTCTAGGTAACTAATGAATCGCTCTTACATTAATAAGGGCCCAACTCTAGACGGTACACACCACACAGTTTCCTTCAGAAGGGGCTTAACAAGTTTCTTTAGAACTTCATGCTGCATGATCTTACTAAATACTTCAAACTGACCAGAAAACCTAGAGCATCGTTTGGCCTTAGGTACTAAATCACGTTGTATCTAGGGATGACCTGTTTCTCAAGAGTGACACTCAAATATTCTAGCACTTCCACCAGCCAAACGGTGTCAAATCCCAAATTGGGTATTGGGTATGATGAACTCAATCTTCTTCTCGATGCGATATAATGCATATGAGGTTGTCCTTGGCTCCATCTCTGTGAATCAATCCACATCCAGAGGAAATCTACTCTGAGCTTCACACTAATCACTGAAGAAACGAGTCCTTCGTGAAGAATCATCTCCTTAATAGAGGGCCTACATCTCGAACTTCTCAACAAGTCAACATGACAAGAGTGTTCACCAGTTTCAACCGACCAACAAGTATCACCAAATGAATAATTCTGAAAAGTTGCAATTGTAGCGACAAATATGGAAAATCTAACCCATTTTCATGAGATTGAATTTACATTGTAATATTGTGAATCTAATTTCATACTTAACATTATTGACTCTATGACATAGAACAGTCTAGGTCATAAGTAAACTCCATAAACAATCCAGGGACTGCTTGTCATGTATAGTTCAACATGGTCGTCTGTGCCAAGAACTCAGAGATGGACGTGAATCACCCAGAAAGCTATAACCCCATTGATGGGTATAGAACACCAATAAGCAGATGCAAAGTTGTCATTCAAGAGTCCATCAATTTAATTATCCACCCTTGAACAAACAATTCAAAAGTATGTGTGAATCAAAATATCGAAACATTGCCGAGAGTAGTCCTTTTATTTCAGAAAATCATGACTTGTAGTTATACATACCTGTGTAACTGTGTTTGAAGAAGCCTGGAACTTGTTCACTTCCAGCACCGTATGCCAAAGCCCCCAGCGGGGTCATTGGCCATTTTGGTGGGGGCTACAGCCCCCAAGGAAAAACTGCTTTAGGGCTAACGCCCTAAAGGAATGCAAATTCCCCCTGTGGCATCCATTTGCTGAGTTCAGTTTAGACAACCACAGAATACTCAAGGAATACTCATTCTAAGATGGCCTCGATGTGCTGAGATCAAATAAGGAAGTTGTAATGACCATTGGTCTGGGAGAACATATTGGTCATACATTGTAGTATGTCTTCTGATGTTTACCAAGTTGATTGGAGAATGCACTGCAGAAGATGGTCATGGAACTTCTACACTCCTCAGTTTGCAAATTACACCAAAGATTCCATGAATGCTTTCATATTTTGGACGTCCTCTCTGGACCGAGAATGAGTTGGAGGCTTGAACAGAGTCCACAATCCTACCGGGTGCTTGGGTTTAATCTTGACATCTTTTAGAAGTCCTCCAAAGATATTTTCACATTCAGGATAAGGCTTAACAAACATGTTGTAGAACTTCATTCTGCTTGGTCTTATTAAATGCTTCAAATCAACCTGAAAACCTAGGGCATTTTTTGACCTTAGGTACTCAATCACGTTGTATCTTGGAATGACTTGTTTCTCAAGATTGACACCCAAATATTCTGGCACTTCCACCAGCCAATCGATGCCAAATCCCAAATTGTGTATGAGGAATTCAATCTTCTTCTCGATGTCGTCTAATGCATACAAAATTATCCTTGGCTCCTTCCACAACACCCTGAAGGCATCTCTGTGAATCAATCCATATCTACAGAGGAAATCTACTCTAAGTTTCACACTAATCACAGAAGAAATGAGACCTTCGTGAAGAATCTTCTCTTTAATAGGAAGCCTACATTTCAAACTTCTCAATAGGTCAACACATCGAGAGGGTTCACCAGTTTCCATTGAGAGAACAACTCTAGGGTTCTTGACTACTGCCTTCCTTAGTTCATCAATGGATACTCCTAGCTCGTTAAACTCCTCAAAAAGGGGCTGCAACCTGCTCTCAGAATTCAATGCAAGGAAGCCTGGGTACGAGCATGTCAACCGATCGATCTCATTCATTGACACACCAATTCTCACCAAGAATTTAGTATTGAAGTTGATTCCACGAAGACTAAACCGCGCCGCAGGTAACTCCTCCAAAACCCTGATAACAGTCTTATCGCAAAAGCCTGCTTCCCTTAAGACCTGCAAATTCCTCTGGACATCTTGGGGCTCAATGTGGCACCTCAAGGAATGCTCCAGGATCCTCTGAACCAGCAATGGGGGCACAGACGAAAACCCCAGATTACAGAAAGCCGTGTGCCACATCCTCATAAAACTCAATTCCAGAACTCTCGGGCACGAGGAGACGACCGAGACGAGGGCGTCCTGTGACAGGCCGAAGGACAAGAGGACGCCGATGGACCTCTGCACATCTAAGTGATCCAGATCCAGCAGGAACCGATTGCGCTGGAGGAGCTGGCTGAGAACAGACGAAGAAAAACCATACCTCCGGAGGACGCTCGTAAGAGGAACCTGCCTTCTAAACCGAGAATCGCCTGCAGACGCTCCGATAGCCTTCGGCTCATTCGCATTTACCGTGGAAAAATACCTCATCTTTGGATGGTCGCCGGAGGTTCCGTGGAAGTGAAGTGTGGGGAAAGATCGAACAATTTTTCGGCTGCCGGAGGTTCCGATCAAGACCAACCTGGATACAGCACTTCCGAGGCGCACCATGACTGCAGTAATCCCCAGCAGAGCTCAGATTGGAGAGAAGATGAGGGCGGTGAGTCCTAGGTCGTGCCCGGCTGCCGTCTCTACCGCAGAACCGCTGCGGCGCTGCCGATCGTCGTTGCCCATATTTTTTCAACAACGACGCTCTCCTAAAACCGCCGCTAACTCCTGTAACCATAAACAAGCCTTTTATAGTGTGTTTTCGTTGCATAACAACATTTTATACATGTTAAAAATGTGTATTAAAATAAAATTTAAACTAGTTTCAAATACAAACGGGTGATGTATGGAGAGAGGTGGAGAGGTGACAACAGCTAAGAAAGAAAGATAGAAGACTGCAACGAATAAAAAATGTGTATCACTTTTTTGTCTAAAAAGAAAATCATGCAATGACTCATTTTTAATAAATTCCGTTATAAAACATGTAACAAAATTTTAATTTATCATGCAATCAAACACACCCGTTGACCACTAGTTTCATCAGCTCTAAATTAGATAATTTTTTATTATTATAATATTTAATTATTGAAAAACATTGACTTTATAGATGTTGAATTTAGATAAACAAGTTCGAGTTGTTATCTCTTTTTTAAAAAATTGCGAAAAGATGGTTTTTATATTAATCTTCTGAGCATATGCAAGTTGTATTAAGAGTGTCCTAAATGATTTATAGAGAAAGTAATTTTAATATTGTTATCTTTTAAGTATTTGTAACTTGTGTATTACCCTTCCATGTTATGTGTTCTCAGTGTTACCTTGTGAAACTAATTCTTCATTTTTAATTTCCATCAATTTTATATTATAATCTAGTGTTAATTTTGTATGCAAAATCAGTTTTTTTATTTTTATATGATACGAATACGTATTATTTGATTTCAAATATAATAAAACTGCTTTGCGGACACCCTCCCCGGCGGCTCTCCTCTCCGGCGGACACCCCCCCCGGCAGAACCCTCGTCCGGCATCCCCGCCGGCGGAACTTCGCGCGCGGTTCTCCTCCGCAGCGGCATCCTCCCCCGGCAGACTCCCTCCCCGGCAAAACTCCTTGCGGCGGTCTCCTTCCTCGGCGGCGGACACCTCCCGGCGGAACCCCCTCTCAGGCGGACACCCCCCCCGGCGGATCTCTTCTCCGGCGGGAACCCCCTGCGGAACGAACACTTGCGGCGGCCTCCTTCCCCGGCGGACATCTTCTCCGACGGAAACCCCCCCGTGGAACCCCTCTCAGGTGGAAGCCCCCCCGGTGAAAACCCCTCCCCCGGCGGAACTCCTCCCTGGCGTAAACCGTAAGCTTCACAGGAGCCATTGCAGGGGCGAACTCCGGAAGTTTAACCGGCGACATCCCTGCGCAAAATTCGCGGCACTCTTGACAATTTTGTAGTCAACGCATTCTACGTCGGTGATAAAACCTCCGCCTGTGTTTTTTAACATTGACGGTTTGAGGTCGGTTTAGTCTTGGGAGGGATGGCCCTCCCTCCCAATCTCCCTTTTCCAACACTTTGCCTAAAAATTTTTTTTAGGTATTTTGTTTCTTTTTGTTGTGTTGGAATCGTGAAGTTCGACTTATTTAAGTCTATCTCGTTTTTCTTTTATGTCATTGATGTTAGTAGTCCAACGACCGAGTTATGACTCTTCATCTGCTGTTTTTAGCGTCTTAGACGCTAAGTATCTTTCGAGACCGTTTATCTGGACTTTATCCACTCCTGTTTAGAATGATCTTCCGGTCTTGATGCAGTTGTTCAACTCCCATGAAGGAGTTCCTACTTCTGCCACCCGACCACGTTGGCACGTTTGTGTGTTGGTCATCTCGTGGTG
Source organism: Cryptocoryne crispatula var. balansae (assembly GCA_036172225.1). Taxonomy (NCBI): domain Eukaryota; kingdom Viridiplantae; phylum Streptophyta; class Magnoliopsida; order Alismatales; family Araceae; genus Cryptocoryne; species Cryptocoryne crispatula. Next base: position 36,545,965 of record CM069927.1, on the reverse strand, counting down.
GTATGATCATCTCTTGGAAATTTATATTTCCAAGATCACTTCTTGTTAACTCGGTCTCGGTCTTATGTTTTCACTGTTATCGATTTATGGATGTACAAATTCTGTATCGTTCTTAGTTTAGTATGAATGAATATAGTACTGTTGTCCGAAAAAAAAGATTTCAAATATAATAAATATTCTATACATAATTTAAAACTTGAACATTTTTAAACATACATGCATATACATACCTCTTATTTTTATACCAAATTCTTGAATCTCAATATATTATACACTCCGGTTATTTTTATTCCATATTATTGACAAAAACGAAATATTTGATAATACATTCTATCATATATTTTAAAAATTAAAATTCATTTTTTTACTCTTACTCAATCCCGATCAATTATCAAGACCAAGCCCGGCCGATCCAAAGGACCGATCCCCATCACAAATCCTTGCATCACCAAGATCAAGTAATATTGATTCATTCAACAATGCTAGGATAAAAGATACATCAGATGTCAAAGAAGAACTGCCATAAGAAGACGGCTGATGTTGGGCATCAGTTTCAACCTGCTTCTATCACCTCCATCTGATTTTCAGAAAATAAAGACGTGCAGTGCAGGGTCTTCTTCACCCGGGTGCGTGTATAAGCTGTACACCGTGCTTGCTAAACTCCTGCTGAAAACTCCATCATCTCTATCGGGTGAGACAAACTAAAGAAGATGCCTCTATAACTCAACCGGTTTGCCTGGCCATCCTGACGAAGTGCCCCTACAGAACATCTTGCCCTTGTTAGATCAGCACTATGCTCATCCGAATCATCACATCTCTCTACCCGTCCTAGATCCCAGACACAAAAAACACACGGGCTCTTCTCGTCCTTCTTGATAAAATCTGCTGTCACAAGCGAAACAAAGGCAGAAAAGGGCGAGTTTAAGCTCATGTGATGGAAAAAGAAAATGAGTTCACGACCGAATCCCTTCACAGCCGTAGCCAAAGGAGTGGTGCAGGAAATAAAGACAAAGGAAATCAGGGGGGGTGGGGGGATTATAAATGCAAGTTTACTAATCCCTTCATCTTCATCCCATGATGAATGTAAGAAACAATACTAGAAGAAGCCATTAATGAACAACAAACTAGCTGTAGCACGAAATGCAGATTAGAATCCGCAAGCACGCATCCTAATCTTAACATGTTCGCATTGGCTGAATGAGCTATTATTACAGTAGAAACAAGAATCTCGCCATCTGTTTTTTTTTTCACTTTTAATAACTAAGGAAAAGAAGAAAATAGGAAAAGTCAGAAACCCCCCCCCCCAAAAAAAACGTGATATCATACATGGTAATCAAATCAATATGGAAAAAACAATAATACAGGAGGATTAAGGCTGCAGGCCCCTGGTTATAATTCCTTGATCAGCTATCATAACAGACTCCCTTGGCTTTAGTCGGTTGACCAAAATTTCTTCTTGTAAATTAAATGCCAGCCCAAAAGTGCTATCTGTGAATGATCCCACAAACTACGGACTACTGCCTACAAAGGTTAGCTGGTTACTGAGCCAGACATTAGTTTCTTTTTTTTTTTGGTCACATGGCCGCGTTGGCCGGCAGCCCGCCGCACGCACGGGCGACGAGGGATCGAGCCCCCGCGGCTCGGTCCCCACCAGATAACTCTCTCTCTCTCTCTCTCTCTCTCTCCCCCCCCCCCCCCAGGGGGAGAGCCGGATGCCAGCCGGCATCCTCAAACCCCCGCCCTCCCACAAACCCAGCAGGAGGGGGTGCCAACCGACCTATGCTCTGCCAAGCCGGACATTAGTTTCATCGCTTAATATTCCAGACTATCAAAACCTAGCACAAGTTACTAAATAAAACCAGTAATCCCAAGAAAAGGCCAAGTTATGTAGTTTCCTATATTTCATACTCCATAGCCATCAAATACTTCTATCCAATGTCAAGATTAAGAACATGCTTATAGTATTATGTAAAATTTTTAAGCCAATTTTCCTCTACGGTAGTTTAACTTTAACTACTAATAAAGCTAGGCGAGCATAGCCACAGTCCCAACTTGGAAATGAGAAATGAAAAATAAAATGAGAAGCAACCTTCAAAAGAACCAACGAGAGAAATATATTTAAGTACAAATGCATATACATTTAACGTATCAAATATCATCCCACTAGGAAATGCAATGCAGATGAAAGCATGAGATGAAATAAACAACAATTACCAGAAATGTGCATACAATCAGTCACCACAACTGAGCATGAGAAACTAAAAATCATTTGCTCCTTCCTAGGTATCATTAACAAACATAATAAAGTTTTACTAAATACAATCCACTAATCTGCTTACTTGCTAGATAAGATCGCCTTCATTTCCTTTTCCCCTTCCACAACAACTCGGGATCAATGTTGAATAACAGAGCCTCAAAATTATGGTGCCCTTTGAATATAGCTAACAATCCTGACATCTAGATAACATCAAGAACAAAAACAGTACTGCTGGGTAGTGGTTGTATTATGGATTCCTTCTTGTTTAAACTACGTTTTCATCCCTTTATTCTTGAATGCCCATCTTGGCAAGTTAATTGCATTTCCATTAAATCACAACAACTTCCAACATTCTTGATATGGTTAGGAAGTAACACATCTTCTGCTACAAGGAAAACAACTATCATAATTATTATTTTATTAATATTGATATATGTAGTAATTATATATTTATCATATTATGTGTAATATAGAATATAAAAATAAAATAAAATAACAACAAAGTGTAAGACAGAAAAGTATATTGTGTTCTTTTAAGATTGCATGGTGACTGGCAATCGTCGGACAGCAGCTGCATGATAACATGGCAACATCTTACAGCCACAAACCCTAACATAAGATGGCTTCTCAGCATCTTGCGGTCATGGAATGTAATCAAAGTTATGGGGTGTAATCAAAGTTGTGTGACTGGTCAAATGGACAAAGGGAGAAGAAATCAGATATCTCATAAACATGCAGATTCAGGTACACTTAAGGTGGTAAAGCACCCTTGTTGGCATTTACACACCCGCTTGGGCCACTTTATTTTGCCTGCGAAGAGCGATCGGTCACTTAGCTGGGCTTGGGCCACTTTCACACTTAAGCATGGCTTAATCAGACATTTTGACAACACTGTTATCAAGCAAATATATGCAATTTAAAAAAATGTACAGAATTCCTCAAATGTTATAAAAATAAATAAACAATTTATAAAATCAACTCATAATTGAGGATTGAATAGTATAAATAAAAAGATCTTTTACTTAACCAAGTTAAAAATGGGATTCCTGATAATTCAGCCGAACTTAACATCTTTTTCTGCTCTTTTCTAAAAATGCTCTGTTACATGTACAATATGTTTTCTTAGACTTATATGATTAATGTTTTTGATGAGATATCATATGGCCTTTGTGCAATTCATGAAGGGTATATTAGAAAAAGTGATGTGTTGAACTCTATACTACGTTTTTGTGAATTGATGATACTAAAAGAGTAAAAATTGTCATTTTTCTGATAATAAATGCAAAATAAAACAAAAAATAGCATCCCTACATGAAATTAGATCTTGCTCCCTGCCCCTCTTTTCTAGTCAGGGGCAATAGCTGAAAGGGAGATAAATTGATAAGGATCTTTGGACCCTAGCACAAGACTGGTGGAACTCAATACTCCAGCTTCCATCTTGACAGGGCAGTGCTCACAGAATTGTCCGAATTTGGATGTCAAGATTTTTGACAACCATTTCTATGATAGATAAAAATATGTTTCTCCTGGACCAAGAAGAATTCCTACCGACCTAATGAACAAAGCAAATGCAACCGATACAAGCAAAGTAAATAACATAACATTATCCAGTTCATGAGCATGCATACAATACAAGTGCATTGTTCCTAAAAGCATCACTAAAAACACATCGCAACAGCCAAAAAACTTCCAAACTACCTTCTAATGCCACCAATATCTGAAAACTCAGCAAAGCATCTACGATAAGTCAGATAATATAAAGAAATACTGCAAGAATACCTTAATGCCAAACCAGTTCTCAATATTATGTACGATCATCATCGAAATGAATGAAATAGAAGAAAAAGGCGCAAAACAAGACATAATAAGAAAAGCAGCACCTATCAGTAGTTACCTATGTACATATGACGGCAGTATGAAATAACAACAAAAGCCTCCATCTTTACAAACTCCGAAACCTCCAGCATAAGCTGGCCGCAAGCAACCGTGCCCCATCAGCGTACATGCTCATTCCTCGATGAATTGGACATCCTTATCATAGAAGATAAGGAGATCAATCGCGCACTCCCTATGAAAAACGTATCAACTGGCAGCATGCGACGAGGAAGGCGAAGCAGAAGCCAAGTCTCGTCGATAGGCGCTCTTCACGAGCTGCCGTCTCTGGTAGATCAGGAATCCCCCAAGACCGACCTGTAAGACTATCGAAACGGCGGCAAAAGCCAGTCCAACCTTCTTCCCGAGGTTCAGTTTGCTCTCCCACGAGAGGCTACCTTGGTAAGACATTTTCGGGTCCTTGCCGCATGGAAACACTGGCGGGGGAGAAGACAGTGGCTTCCAGAACGGTTGCGGAGCGGCAACTCGCACTGGTGGAGGTGACTGCGGCTCTTTCCCGTGAGGGCGGGGGGATGGTGTAGGCGTCGGGGGCGACGGAGGCGGTGTCCGCTGAGATGGAGGCAGTGGCGGCAGTGATGACTGTCCAGCCTCGGACGACGGATCAGACGGCGGAGACGGCGACGGAGCGGGAGAGAGAGGATGACGGAGAGACGCGGAGAGGGAGGCGCCGGCGGCAGAGAGGAGGGCCACGGCGAGGATTAGGGTTCGGCGCGGTGGCTCCATCTGAGATGGCTTCCAGTGCGGTGGACGCGGGCGCCGGCGAACTGGAGTTCCGCCGCCTGCCTCGGGCCTTCAAAAGCATTTGCAGCAAAACCCAATAAAACTACTTCGTGTAACCGATAACCGCGCACAAATTTTTTTTCTGGCCAAAAGAAAGATACTTCTTCGTTCGATAATACAAATAAGAGAAAAGAATGAAAACACTTAAAAAAGCTAAAGAAAAACCAACAGAGTACGTTACTCCGTATCTTCACCGACCCACTTGCCAAAGCAAATATATCTTTCTGCAGTGTAAATATTTTTTAAATTTATATTTCAACGTAACCTGCACATTTTTTCAACCGGCTCCTATCGTAACTTCGCATGAATATTCAAGAAAGTATGCATACCCCCTGGAAGAGTACATGAGCAAATAGAAGTCTTGGAAGGTCTGTGACGGTATATTACCGAGCAGTCCCTTTTGCGTCTTGCCCCTCGCTGTCGGGAGGGAGACTCGGTCGTGGGAATCCAGTACACTCCGAACGAAAAATGTACCCTGAAACTTAGACTCTCCGAAAAAATAACTAACCTATTTATTTATTATATTAAACAAATAATTTTTGAACAAAAATATAAAATTTTATCTCTTGATGGACAAGTTTGAACAGAATTCTGCCCGGGTGATGAAGTCGTGACTAACTAGTTGAATTACATAATTAAATATTTATTCAAATAAATTAAATTATAAGTAATAGTAATTACATAATTTCAATTGAATATAAAAATTAAATTAAAATAGATTTTATTTTGAGTTTAAACTCGTATCGAGTTTTATAGTTGAGCTAAAGTTCAAATAGAATAAATAAATTTAAATTTTATAAATACTTTTTTTGAATTTAAATTTAAATTAAATTTGAGCCAAATTATTATTCAAGATCGAGCTCCAATTTAGCACAATTAAGTTACGTGCTAAACTTGGATAAGTATTGATTTTACTCGTAAAAATTCAAGCTCGAATTTAAACTCGTTAAAATAAATAAACCAAACTTGAATAATATACTACTTGACATAGTTTCACCTATTTGCATCCATAATGCACATGAAATTCAAAGTCTTAAATTTTTAATTCAATTTAGATAAAATTTAATAATATTTTAAAAAATTTCGTATCCTATAAATTATTAGAATAAAATCAGATATTCTAATTGCTCATTTAAATAAGAATCACATGATTTCGTTTTTTATTTATTCAATTTTGATAAAAAAACAAATATATAAATAAATTATAAAATTAATATAAAAATTATAAAATCATAAAACAAAAAATTTAAGAGATTATATTAATAAAATTATAAAAATAAACCATGTACATTGTACATCCCTGCCTTGTTGGTCGGATCAAGAAGTACGAGCACCACCCGGTGTTCGTAAGTGCGGATTGCCCTTGTCTCACCGACCGGTAGCACTTAAATAAGACAGATCGATTAGCGCATGACAACTGCTGCCAAGCCTATCCACTGACGTGGACGGTGACGCGGCTGTCCCTGTAAACGTGGGGGCCACCAGCTCCAGCTGGCGCCCACCTCATCGGTTTATATATAAACTTTAAAACCTTTTTTTTTATCACGATATATAAACTTTAAAGCCAACACTTGCATCTTCGTCATTCATGGACTTCGTGTTTTTTTTTTTTTTTACCTCTGACGGGACACGTGTTCTCAGCAAGTTATGATTAACGGGAAAAAAAAGCAAGAAAAATTAATCCTCTATCTAAATAAAAAAATAACTCAATCGTTGACCAAATATTTTTAACGCCTACTTTCTTTGAATTTTTCAGCTCCATTCCCATTTCGTCACGTTCTCTTTTTTCTTTCCTTTTACCGAATTGTTATTTTCAATATCGCTGAATCAACCAAAAAAAGTCTTAAATAAGCTTTACTTATTTTATATAATATTTAATTTTATCTTTAGAAGATTCAATAAATAATTATATACATGATCACCGGATTGAATTAAATTAACATTTAAAATTTCCATTTAACATCATTTTGTTAGATAAATATTACAGTTCTTTCTAAAAAAGTTTTGTTATTTTTGTTCTTAAAGTACATATATTATTTTTAGTTTCAGTCATACAATCATATAACATAGATTTATAATTATTTTAAATTTAGATATGACATATTGTAAAAATAGTCTCAAACTTTTGTTGTTGTGCCGTGTAATCTTAAAATGTAGAAATAAATACTTTGACGAAAATATGAAATTTTAAAACGTAATGAACAAAGATCACACATGTGGTTTCACAATTCTGTCTGACTGACCCTTAACGAGGATGATAAGGGGAGACATGTTGTGAAAGACGGTCTTTGTCTTCTTGAACCAACATAGGATTAACTTCCCAAAAACATAGTCTTTAGCATCAAAAAATCAGATATTTGATACAGCCCAGAATCTTATTCTGAGGTTGCGTTTGGAAAAGGATTTTGCTTGACGGTCTCGTCGGAATCACTCACTTGTTTGGACTCGATTCTTCTTTTGTCCACATTGAAGAGATGGGACAATGTCACAACCTAACATCAAGGTAGTGTTGCTTGCAAGATATAGCTTCCTATGAGAGAGGAAGTCTGTCACCTTCTTCCTTTGTGATTATGATATTCTCATTAAGTGTTGTCCCTTCTTTCCCTTCCAACCACTTCACAAAAATTTATTTTTTTCTCTCTGTGGTTGTTGCCATGTAAAAATATGATTTGCAATATTGCAACTAATGGGGTGTTTGGTTGCATGATAATGAAAGTTTTTATTTTAATTTTTAAAAATTGTAAGAAAACTTGTTAAAAGAGGTGTTTGGTAACCATGACAATTTTATATTTTAAAAGTGATTTTCTTCTTAAACAAAAAAAGAGGGTCTCACCTCTTTCTTTTTTCTTGTGGTCCCCCACTTTATTTGGTCATGTGCGGTGGTTACTCTTTTTTTGTAATCACATCCCTCCAAACATGACAATTTTATGTCATGAGTTGCTTCACTTTTTATTTTAATATAATTTTTTATCATGAAAGTGTACAAAAAATTATCATGCAACCAAACACCCCATAAGAGTATGGTTGATTTGGCTTTTAGCAATGAGCATTGCCGACTACATGAAATAATCTGATGCAATTTCCAAACATAATGATGAATTTTCTTTTCTTTTCATTTTTTTGACAAGTAACACATTCTACTTTCATACACAAAAAACAAAGGAGTATATAAGTAGGATTATAAAGACACAAGAAAGAGGAAAAAAACAGACAACTAAGATAAAGATGACTAAAGTTCTGTTAGAAGTCATCTTCAGCAAATTTGAATATAGTCACACAGCGTCTTGCACGGTAAGGTGTTCAAAAGGTCACACAACAGAGATAAAAATTCTATTGTAAGAGTTTGACAACTGTCACGAAACTGAATGATCACACCAAAAAGGTGTGAATAATGTCCAGACTAACGATCTCGTTGATCATGACTATGTAAAAGATATGAAAAGAAAAGAAAACAAAACTAGACCACAAGATATAAGACAAGAACAAGAAACACAAAAACACCAACTTAGATACGTCGAACACCACAACTCAAGTGCATCAAAAAAGGAAAGATACCTAAATACACATTTAGGCTAAACACCGGAATATGGGCAAACCTACGAGAACGAAACATTAAAGAGGAAAAAAGATTCATATTTCTCCCTCCCTCAACTAAGAATACCTCAAAATAAAAAGTGATGGCCCGCAACGAAAGTTCTAACGGCAAGGGGGGGCTTCGCCAAAATGGGGGAACCGGAGGGGGCCTAGCCAGAGGGATGGGTGAGTCAGAGAGGGATCTAGTCGGAAGTGGAACAAGGAGCCAGAAGGGGATCTACAGGGGGTGGGTGAGCCGGAGGGGTGGGTGAGCTAGCCAAAAGGGTGGGTGAGGAAGAGGAGGAGCTAGTCGGAAGTGGAACAAGGAGCTAGAAGGGGGGGCCTACGGGCCTAGGAGGGGGGAGGGGGCGGAGGGGGGCACCGAAGAGGGCAAGAGCCTAGGGGCACTAGACGATGGTGAGGACCATGGAATGCGATCTCCCGAGAATCTCTCGAGATCTCCCGAGAATCTCTTTTCTTCCGTGCGTCCGAGAAACGAGATTGCCGAAACGAGAATATCTATGTAGTACATGTGATACCTTGATCTTCTCCGCCTATTATTATCCCCAACTTGTTAGATGATTTTGTTAAGTTTCCTTCTTATATTGCCAATTTTATTATGGAATCCTTCCAAATATTCATCTCAACATTATTGTTTGATAAAATTTCATAGCTAAATATTTTAATAACTATATATGTACAATTGACCCAAAATGTTATCAATCTCCTATCTATATTGTTCAAGATAAAACTTTGGTCTGACATAAGATCCTTTGTATGTCTCATACTAACAATAGTTCACCAGGTCTTAATTTCTTTTTTAATTCTCTCACAAATTATTTTAATATTTAATATGAGTTCTCTTGTCCTTTTTAAAGAGATTATATGACATTCTACATCTAAACATGCACATTGATTGATATTTCCAAGATCTAATCTCTTGAGATTTTTTCAAGATCTTTTATCTTCAATCTCCGTGAGATAAAATATAGATGTGAGATGACAATCATTGGGTAAAGTATACCTCGCATAAATGAAATCCGAGATCCGATCTCCCGAGATTTTTCCGAGAATCTCACGAGATCTCTTCTCTTTCACACTTCCGAGATGAAGCCGAGATCCGAGACGACAATCCTTGGTGAGGACGCCAATGATGGCACCGAGGATGCGGGAGGGTCTTCCGGAAAAGGGGGGACTACTGGAAGGGGGTCAAGACTCGATGAGGGGGAGAGCATAGGAGAATCAGTCAACTGCAATTACGCCAATGAAAGAGCCGAGGATGCCGAGTTGACGATGTAGGTGCCAAGCATGTTGGTGACGGAACCGCCAAGGACCGACGAGGGGGCCACCGAGATTGGTGATGCTTTCTATCGAGACCGGTGAGGGTTTAGCCTATGTTGAAAATCTTAATACTAGTTTGCACTTGCGCTAATATGTGTACCCATGTAATTTTCTTGTTAGGTTGGAAATCTTACAGTCAATTGTGACTAAGATGCCTAATGGTTTTTTTTAATGTATAGGGCGTTACATTATGAAATAAATCCACTCATAAAAATATATTTTAACAAAATGTGTCAAAAAAATTTGATAATCACGACAAAACATTACTCATAGAGTAAAGAGGTGACACATTTCTTTTTTTCCCTTGTGGCATCCCATCTTTTATACACGATCTTCAATCGTTTTGCCATCGGTTTTCACCAAACAAAACGACCTTATATATGTTTATAGTTATCATGGATTTTATTTTAACATATAATTTTATCACAAAAGTATATAAAATTATTCTTCACCCACAAACCTCTTTGGTGATTATGATGTTTTGACCATTCAGACACCACCTCCGGTCGATCTCACTCAATTCTCTATTTTATTTTTTAAATAATAGACTGATGAATTTGCAAAAATATAATCATATCTTTGCAAACAATTTTGGCTGCAATACTTATCTATATGCATCTTTTCAAATGCAATTGACTACATACTGAAGATTAATAGGAAGTCTACATTAACAGGAGCAATTGGTTGGACAGTGACCAAATTTGGACCCCTCTCCTGTTTCTCTATGGATATTTGAGAGAATATATATATATATATATGGCAACACCAGATTACTATGCTAATTATTTTTTTTGTTCAAGCATGATACTACTTCCTTATGGTTCATTACTTTGACAAACAAATTTTACTCTCATTCAAGCTCGCTTCCTTAATCCATGCATTTACTTGATCATACCCAGTTCAACTCTCGAAGCCAGTCAAGCCAACCTGCGTGCATAGGGGTCAGTTCAGTTCGGCGGGTTAGGAATAACATGCTCGGTAGTCGGTTCGAACTGATTTATACCGGTCTAAACCCAGTTAATTTCATTTAAGCCCATCTTAGCTCGGCAGGAGCATTTTTTAACATTTTCTGCACCGTTTTGTCCCGGTCCACCGTGCCATCCCGCGTTAGCACGGCTCAATCCGTGGACTTCGGATGCAATTATCTGAAACCTACTTCTTTTGGCTATCATGTGGTCAATATGGCGCATGAGAAATCTACGTTATACAAGGCACTCGCCAACACCTAGGTACTGAGGAGAGACGAGACGAGACAAAAACCCCTCGCCTCAACAGTTCTCGCCTCGTCCGGATTTGGACCTAGTGAGAGACAGCTAGTCACTTAAATCCTCTTTCCTCACCCCGAAATCCCCAATGTCCAATATTTCACTTTGAGATTCCGATATCTTGATGTATTGTAAGCTCTAAAAATAAATTTCTTTTGTTCTTCTTCCAAAGCTCAATAATATATATATGTTTTCTTGAGAAATTCTTCGATAAAAAAATATCACCTTGGGTGTCTGTCTATATAGTGAGGAGTAGGGCTGTCAATGGGCCGGGCCCGGCCCGGCCCGAAGTCGGCCCAATACAGGCCCAGTTCAAAATAGAACGGGCCGGCCCGACCCGGCCCGCATTGTATTTCTGGCCCGGCCCGGCCCAGCCCGCATAAAATTTAAATTTGGCCCGGCCCGGCCCGGCCCGGCCCGATCTTTTCTAATATAAAAATATATAAAATTCAAAATAAAAAATATAAATATGATACAAAAATTAAATTTCTACCAAATCAAAATATTTGAATGGTTTGAAAATATATCAATCTTCACACTGCTTGCAGGACAAAATAAATTCAGTAATATCAAAGTTGACGAAATAACCATACAATCTGACCAACTTAGACGACTTGAGCACATACACCCATTGAAATGAGATGGCATCATAATTTCTCTGGATCCGAAACAATGAAGATAATCATTTTGTGTTTGGCAAAATTGTCACAACTTTTAAAATTTATAGAATACTGTTTGATTATAATTTTAAAATTTATAACAGACGTCTATACAACGTAATATATCACAACATCTATATTTATTTAATGTCAGCTAATGAATAATGTCAATCTATGACACACTACATAGTCTCACTCTCCGGTCACCGCCATTCTCCCCGACGACGGCTCCACCGGCGCCTCCGTCGGCCGCCCGGCCGCCGGAGTCCGCCGCCGCCCCCGCGAGTGACGACGTCGTCCCCCCCCCCCTCGCAGACACCGGAAGGGAGCCCGTACGATCAGATATGCCTGTGGGAGAGTGTAATATTTTGATTTTTTTTTTTTATAATTTGAATATTTAAATTAGATTATGTATTAATATTTTAATTAGATCTACTCCCTTTAGAACTCTATTTTTCTCTCTTCCGGACTCTATTTTTCCTCTCCTAAGCGAACTCTACCATCCCCCTCCGGATCTAACTCTATTTCCCTCCCTCCCGTCGAACTCCCCCCGTCCCGCCGGACTCCTCCTCCTCCCCCTCTATTTATTCCCCGTACAGCAGCACCCTCCCCTCCCTCTTCTCCTCTTCCGCGAGCGCAAGCCAGCCGGCCCCGCCTTCCTCCTTCCTTCTTCTTCCTCTTCTCTCCTGCGCGCGCATGCGCACGCCGGCGCCACCCCCACCCGCACCGGACAGCCTCCTCCACGCCGTCCTCCGTCGGCCACGCACCCGCCTACCACCGCCGCGGCCGTGCACGCCCAGCTCCGCCGCCGCGCCTGCGACCTCCGCCGGTCGCCGCTGCCCGGCGCCCGCCCCGCCGGCGCCCGCCACCCTCCGCGCGTACCCCGCGCGGTGCGCCACCCCGGCCGCCGGAGTCCGCCGCCGCCCCCGCGAGTGACGACGTCGTCCCCCCCCCCCCCCCGCGGACAGTCTGCCGCGCATGTCCGCCGCCCCCCCCCCCCCCCGGACAGCCCGCCGGAGTCCGCCTCTGCAACTCCCGTCGTCGCCTCTGCACCCCCGTTGCAGCCCGGCACTCTCGCTCGGCCCGCTGTCGACCCGAAAGATACCCATCTTTGGCCCGCGGGCCGTATCGACTGACCCGGTACAAGGTCCAGCTCCAGCCCGGCCCGTGAGCCCGCGGGTGAGCCCGGTCCGTTGACAGCCCTAGTGAGGAATACACATATTTGAAGATTGTTTTAGGCTTTAGCAATCCGAGGTTGATTCTTCACATGATGCACAATTATGTAAAGGATTATATGTCATCGGAGGCGGTCGCATCAACCACCTAGGAGAAGTGGTGAGGCCTTGCTAGCAATTGCCTAGGAAGATGTCTTTGCCGCCTAGGCAGTCACAGCAAGACGACCACCTCAAAACACAAATTTGGACCCGATAAGGGCTCAGATCTGCCGGCTTAAGCCCCTTGATGGGGCTTCTCTCCCCCTCCCACCTATTACTCCCTCGACCAACCCGAAGCACCCCCTTCACCCCCCTTTGTCAGAACCCTAGCTAGAAGAGCCACTCACCGCAACTAGAGAAGATCACTAGAGAAGCCGAACCTCACCAAAGAAGCTATGTGCAGTGGTGGGTTGTTTTCATTTTTTTCTGTTTTTAGTTTCTTTTAGAGTTTTTCTTCCTATTTTTATCCTAGTTCTAATACATTGTCCATATTGAAAGGGCTAGTTTGTTCATCTTTGGCAAAGTTTGCCAAAGAAACCATTTTTACCGGAGATGGTATGTTTTTCTATTTTTTTGATTTATTTTTTTCTTTGAATTTTCATTCTTGTTATAATATATTGTTGTTATTAAAAGATCCGGTTTGTTCCACTTTGTCGGAGTTCATCGGGGTAGTCGGACCTCGTTGGAAAGCCATTTTTAGTATTTAATATTGTGAGAATGTCTCAATCCATGGAACAAGATCATGGTTCGGGGACAAAGTCAAACACCCAACTGTCGACTACAACGGTGTCTTCAATTTCAAGATATGCTCATAAATCAAAGGATATTAGATGGAAATACAAGATATTGGTGGATCCAAACAATAAAGATTTAGTCAGATATACCTTTTGCAACAAGGATTGTAAGAGTGAAATAAATAAATTGAAGCAACATATAGCCAAATTATCTACAAATGTGACCACTTGTAAGAAAGTTACACGGAGGCAAAATGAAGAGACTAGGCAACATATGAAACAAACTAAACATGCTGAATTTGAGAAAGTTGCAATGATAAAAGAGATTGAAGAAATAGATAACCTCCTTAGTATTTCATCCAATCATTTGGAGGCAAGCTCCAAAGGCGAAGACCACACATTGTTTGTGATCCGGCATTGATGCCTCCCCGTATAAGAGATCCTGTGGACCGATTTATCAAACAAAATTCAAAAGTGTCCAACGAGAAAAGTGTAGGGGCATATACATATTAACTATGTAGTCCTTTAAGGGCACCCGTTCCTCCTCTTCTAAGTTCTCTTCTCAACCCCTCCAATGGCCTAAGCCGGCCTTCATCATCATCGACAACCTATGGCCTAAACAAAGCTCTTCGCCAACTCCCATTTTTGGACCACTCAAACACTCCCTGAACAGAACCTGTTTCAGCCCATTGTGCAGTCTCCTCTAACAGGTCATACAACCCCTTATCCTGCCACCAATTCGGTCTACCTAGAGACCCCCAGACAGGTCCTCTATGGACCCCCCCCCTTAAACAGGCCACAAGCTGCCCTCTGTTCGACCCAGGTTCCAGTCCACCTGCAGGCCCATCATCTGGTCCCTGTCCAGGCCCCATTTAGACCCCTCTCGGTCTGCCAGTAGACCCCACACCAGGCCCCTGTTCAGCACCCAATCAGGCCCTGAAATATCTCCAAAAATCAGACCCCAGCAGGCCCTGTCCGGTCTCCAAACCAGACCCATGTACAGACCTTGCCTGGTCCCACTTCAGAACTCTGCACAGGTCCTGGTCGGTCTCCATTTCAGACCTTCTAACAGACCCCAATCAGGTCCACTTGCAGTCCAGCCGAATGCCCCTTGTGCAGACCCACTTTGGCCCACTTAAAGCCACCTGAACAGACCCCCCCTGAATAGGTCTGAATCTGCCTATGTTCAGCCCACTTTCGGACCTTAAAACTGGTCCCCAAATCAGACCCCTACACAGGTCCCAACCGGTCCCCAAATCAGACCCCTGCAGGCCCCCTTTTGGACCAGCCGAGTCACCCACTGTGCAGGCCCATTTCGGCTCACCTAAGTCCACCCAAACAGCCCCTCTGTGGCAAAACCGAACAGCCCCCTTAATCAGGCCCTGTTCACCCCTTCCAACCAAAAAAAAACTTGAAGTCCTCTCCAGTAGCCCCCTTGTGGTCTTTCGAGAAGACAGCAGTCCGTGGAGCTCCAAAAAGGACAGTGCTGCAGCGCTCTACAAGTGCAGAAACCTGCAATTTTCCAGCATTGGTGGGTAGAGGTGATGTCCCGGACCCTTTCGAAATCCGTACGATGGGCCGATTGTTCGTCCAGACGGACCCTTACCCTACCACCAAGACAAACGGAGGCGAACAAGTGCAGAAACCTGCCATTTTTCAGCATTGGTGAGTAAGAGTGATGTCCCAGACCCTTTCGGAATCCATACGATGAGCCAATCGTTCATCTGGGCGGGCCCTTACCCTACCATCAAGACAAATGAAGCCATACAAGTGCAAAATCCAGCAGGCCCTTCCGGCCTAAGAAGATTGAAGGCCGGTTATGAACGCCGATGAAACTCAAAACTAGCCTAAACAGCTTTGACATAAAAATACAAATAACAAAATCAGAAATGTCAAATGCCAAAATAAATTAAAAAGTGAAACACCCTTTCACAGGTACTCTACCTTTTGGACGGCTCCCCGGGGTACGCTTTGGAATGTCGATCCGGACGTCGGCGAGGGCATGCTCCCGTATGCCGATAATCCTTCCCCCAACGTGGCTAAGTTAAGGCTGGCCATATTGGATGGGTAAACTTCACCAAGTTAAAAAAATGATCGGCATGCCATCATAATACCAAAATTTTTCCAAGTCGATGAGGAACCTATGTTGGGGAAAAGATCGTTTACCATTTACATCAATGTATTCTATCTTCAATGAAATGAAAAGATTTTGATGTTGACTTGAGATACATGAAGTTGGGCAGTCGGGCACTGAATGATAGTCCGATGGGCCGGATGTGATGCAAACTGCCCAAAAATAAAATAAAAAAGCAAAAACAGCAAACATCATAACAATTAACAAAACAACATGAACAAATCTTAAAATTCAAAAAAAAATAGAAAATTCAGAATTAAAACAAGATCTGAAAATCTAACTTAAAAATCACCCCGATTTAATGAAACAACAAGGATATAATTGAAGATCAATCTTAAACGAACAATCAGATTTCAATCAATCTGAAAACAAATAAAAAATTAGATTTAAGCAAATCTGTGACCTCAACAAAAATTAGAATTGTTAAACTTGAAAATTCATTTAAAAGACATCAAACTTCACCTAAATAAACAACAAAAGATCAATCATAAAAAGAAACTAAATAAGCAATGTTTCGACATCCAAAACATGTCAAAACTCACTCAAAACAGAAAAAAAAATTCAGATTCTGTAAACTCAAAATACCAACCAAATCAAAAATCCCAGAATGCTTAAAAGTCTTTAAACACATCAAAATATGAAGTTGAAATAACTTGAACCAATTAAACCCAATCCAAAACAAAACAAAAATCAAACCAAAACAAAAAGTAACAAATCAAACAAATTGACTTAAAACTCAATTCAATAAAATCGACTTTGAGTCAATCAAAAAAATTAATTAAGCAACAAGACAAATGAAATCAATCCCAAACAAACCGGTTTACATTTCATCGGGCCCAAAAAGATGCTACCCTTTTGAGCTCATTATTTTCAATAGATGTGCACGCTTTCCTAAACAAGTTGTTACAACAGTTAATCAATGACATTCGAGCCATTGCTCGATATAAGTTAACGCCGGATATTCGCATCATCTAGCATAAAGGGGTCAAAAATCAAATTTTCAAAGAACTCGAACCTCGGTTCTTATACTTTTAAACTATCACCGGACTATCTAATTTTTTTAGGATATCAACTATTTTCTTAAATAAGTCCCGGCAAAAAAAACATATGTTTTCCCGATCAAGAGGAAAAAATGAGGTTCACACAAACTTCCTCTTCCATGCCCTCAACCTTAACATCATCTAATGCTTCTTCTGCCAATGCACAGTCTTCATGATCAACTCAGGTGGCTGGTCCCTGACTGCTCTCTCTTTTATCCAAGCAGCAAGTGAATGCTCCTCCCTAAAGATGTAATTAATGTCAACCTCTTTAGGTGGTTCCTGTGTTCTTTGTTTTTCTTCGTATGCTCCATCTGCAAACCTTGTAAATCTCTAATTTAATAACTTTTAGGGGACTTTGATATTCTCTATGGGAAGACTCATATTCTAATGATAGAAAAATAATTTCTCCAACTTATCAGATATCAGTCTATTCCTCCTCTTGTTGTATATCAAGTTGAATGTACTCAAGTTCCTTTAACAATGGGAGGAACCGGTGCTATTGCTAGGGGTGTAAACGGTTCGGTTCGGTTCGGTTTGGCCATTTTTTTCCAAACCGAAACCGAACCGATAAGGTGAACCGAACCGAACCGAACCAGTGAGCCCTGAACCGATTGTGGTTCGGTTCGGTTCGGTTCACCTTATCGGTTCGGTTCAGTTCATCGGTTTAATGTATATTTAAATAAAAAAATAAAATAAAATAAAATATATATTATAATAATTATTTAAGATTAGTATAAAGACCAATACTTTATTTATAATATATAATTTTATCTTTATACTAATTAACTTAAATTTATAATAATATATATTTAAAATTGATATAATATATATTTAAATATAATATAATATGTAAATAAAGTAGGCCAAACTTTATCAAATCGGGTCAACCGATTTATTGGTTCGGTTCGGTTTGGGGAGGTGCCGAACCGAACCGAACCGATAAGAAATTATAGCCTATCGTTCAGTTCGGTTCGGTTTACCGGTTTACCGGTTTTAGATGAACACCCCTAGCTATTGCTCAAAATCTTGATGGCAATAGATGCAATTGGACTTCATCCACTTCTTATGCTCGTCTTCACCATGGTCAGCCATTGCTTGTAACTACAAGTAAAGAAAAATCAATTAAAAAATTAAACAATCAAGTTAAACAACGAAATAATTAAATTAAAGATGACTAAGAGTTGTTTGGGCTGTTTAGGGAGTTGACGGAAGCAAACAGCCCCTTAAGGGGGTTGTTCGGCCGGTAGGGGGTGGACGGGAAGAGAACAGCCCATGTTTGAGCTATTTAGGGTCAACGGATAAGGGGCTGTTCGGCCTATAAGGGGTGGCCGAACAGCCCCTTAAGGTGCTGTTCAGTCTTAGGGCAAAGTGATCGGGGGGAGGGTAGAGGTCCCTAAACACATTTTAGGGGGTTTCGTGGGAAGAAAACTCACAAACTACTTGAAAAGATGAATCATTGAGAGAGAATCGCCGCCGAAGACAGCCTACCTCGCTGGAATCACCGCCCAAATAGCTACCATAAGAGTTGGATCTCTAGAATCACTCGGATCGTCGCCAGAATCGCTAGATCGCCACCAGAATCAACTGGATTACTGCCAAAATAAATTGCTCGCCACCAGAATTGCCAAGAATCGGGAGCCCTAGCAACTGAGAAGTAGGAATTAGCCCTTCGAGGCTGATATCAGCCTTAAAAGGCCAATCGGATTGATATCAAGTCTGGATCGGGCCCAATACCAATTTGCCATCGGGACTTAAATTGTCCCGACCAAAGATTGCCATCTCGGATCTCAACATCATCTCGGAAGAGTGAAAGAGAAGAGATCTCGTGAGATTCTCGAAAAAATCTCAGGAGATCAGATCTCGGATTTTATTTTTATAGGGTCTACCTTACTCAAGAATTGCCATTTTGCATCTAGATTTATCTCATAGATACTAAACAGAAGAGATCTCGAAAAAATCTCAACAGATTGGATCTTAAAAATAACAATCAATGTACATGTTTAAGTATAAAATGTCATATAATCTCTTTAAAAAGAACAAGAGAATTCATATTAAACATTAAAATAAGATACGAGAGAATTAAAAGCGTAATGCAGAGAGGGAGTACTATTGTTAACATGAGACATACAAGAGATCTTATGTTAGACTAAAACTTCACATTGAACAATATGGATAGGAGATTGATGACATATTGGGTTAATTGTACATATATAGTCATAAAAGTATTAAGTTATAAAATTTTATCAAACAATAAGGTTTAGATAAATATTTGTATGGATTCCAGAATAAAATTGAAAATATATGAATCAAACTTAACAAGGCCATCTAACAAGTTAGGAGTAGTAATAGGCAAAGGAGATCAAGGTACCAAAGATATTATATGGATATTCTCATTTCGATGATCTCGTTTCTCGGACGTGTGGAGAAAAAGAGATTCTTGGGAGATCTCGAGAGATTCTCGGGAGATTGTATTCTGTGGTCCCGACAAAGTCAATCAACTGATTCCATATCAAAATCAGATCGATGCAATCCGATTCGATCGATTCCTCCAAAAATCCAGATGAAATCGGTCCTTTTGGCTGGAATTAGAACGAGACCTATTGATCTAATTTAGGAATCGGCCGATTCCGTTCCGATCTGACTGATTTTGTGTACCATGTCCACATGTGTTTGTCTTAAAAAAGCATGAATTCCATTGAAATAAGTTGCTTGTGACAGTTAATCAAGGGTTTTCAAGTATGCGAATGTAATTAACATCGAAATTAGCACATTCCGATGGAGAGAGGTCCAAAAACATTCTTATGAACACTAAACCTCGACATGTTTGTATTTTCATGTATTACATATATTTGGTTAATACTAATACATTTACGAAATATCATATAATTTTCATAATAAAATATGTTATATAAAGATAATGAAAATTCTTCGAATGGAAACCAAATGAATTTTCAAACCACCCTTATGTTTTTATTTATATGAGATAAAAACGAGGTTTCACAATCATCTAACTCAAAACTTCAAGACAACATTGAAGTAGGCACCTTTTGACATATTTTCCCAATATTCTAACATAGGTTGGATGGCATGATATCAAAGTTCAATGTTCACTTTAGACTTTATATGCATGGAGCTTGTGTTTGCAGTCCATATGACAAAGCCAATAAAAAAGGAATCAACCAGCACATAGGGCGAGGGGGCATCTTAGAATAGTCCTATATTAAAAATATAAAAAAATGCCCATTGAAGCATACACGTTGTCTACTTCATTCATTGTCTTCACACTTTTGAGTTGGAAGGCCTAATAAATTTAGCAATATGAATGCATGGGACTTCAGGCTATAGAGATAAGAAAGGTAGAGGAGCATGTCACAAGGATGGCATCAATAGGCATGACTGATGGCACTGGCTTGGGAGTGTGGCTGCCGATATGGAAGGATAGGGTAGCTAAACAAAAGGCAGGGGCTCAGGGCAAAGAATTTCACTTGTTAAATGCTGCTCAGGTGTGATAAACATCTAGCTTGTGCAAAGCGTGAATAACGCCAGGGATATATTGTCAGCATTGAAGATGTTCCAATGAATGCTGGCGAAGGCAAATGTGTGCTCCTATAATTGTTTGATCAAGAACCTTGCAGAGGCTAGTGCAGATTTATGTTGTGTATGTTTAAATGCACCCAAAGCTGTGTCAGAAATGAGACAAAATTATGCTGCACATGTTTAAACCCAGGTATGGTGCCCAGTTAGGAGCCAAAAAATAGCTTGTAGTTTAGTTTAAATGTGGGCCCAAAGTTGATTGCTTGGATACCTGGGGATAGATCATCAATTAGGCCTGATTGCAGGGTACAAAATTGTTGTTCTAGCTATAAAACAAAGTAACAACTTGTAACATCTAATTTACTATGTCCTTCTGACTAACAAGGTTATGTATTATCAAGCATCATTATGTAACTGTATAGTATCTGAAACTGCTATTACCAAGAGCAAGGTAGGCTGGGCCGGGGATGGGAGCAGGTTGGCCCGGCCCTGATCGACAACGACCTGGATCGAAACAGGCTAACTAAGATGACCTAGAGCTATTGGGCTAGGCCGACCTGGTCCGACCCCAGCCGACCTCAGGCCAGATCGGCCAATTTGGGCACCGATCAGGTCGATCGTGCCCAAATCCATCAAGGTCAACCCAACCCCGACTGGGTATTCCACGACCAAGAGATGTATTGGGTCAGCAGAAGCAAATGTAGACTTAGGCTACACACACGGTGGAGTCGTTAGGACCAAGCAGTCACACATTTCTCAGAGTATAACATAACAAGAACCTCAACAGGCAGGCTGCAACCTATGCGAAGAATTCTCAAACCAGTGAACCCGTTAAATCGTATCAAAAACTTGAATGATGACATACAGTTTGGGTAGATCGATCGTGCACACAAATCTGCAAATATTTCGCCAATCAGACAGCTAAGAATGTTGATAGGATTTAAACCTTATAGATAGACGACAGCGAATCAGATATCGGCGGCAGCAAGAGGCGGCGGGACCACGAAATCGAGGACGATGGTGCTTTCCAGCAATGACCTCACCTTCTCCTTCTGCACCGCCATCTTCTCGCCCCACTTCACCTCCAGACTCTCGAGCTCCTCCTCCGATGAGAACACCGCGATGGATCCCACCGAGTACCCCTTCGCCCTGGCCAGCGAGATGTTCCCGCCGTAGGTAAGTTGCTCCATTGCCCCGGGCACCGAAGCCCCAAATTCTCCAAGGGCCCTCAAGACCTCAGCTCTTCCTGCATCCCCCGCCGTCTCCACCACCTTCGCCAGCGTCACCCGCGCCGCCGAACCGGGCGGTAGAGCGACTTCCCCCGAGCTCAGCTCGCCGACCCAGTCAACCGCCATGATGACCTCGCAGTTCGGAAGGACGTGCCCCTGGACGACGGCGACGTGCGCCGGGTGGGCGGAGTAGGCGGCGAGGTCCTCCCTCGTGCGATGGCGGCTGTGGAGGAGATGGGTGAATCCAAGGGAAGAGGCGGCGGCCGAGCGGTGGCGAAGGACCGGGGCGGCAGTCAGGTGGAGGGCGCACTCAAGGGCGGAGAGAGCCCGGAGGTTGGAGAGCATGGCTGAGAGCTTCTCTGGGTCGGTGCCGTCCTTGGCCTTGAAGACGACCACGTGCTCGACGGCAGATGACATGGAGGAGGTAGCTGCGGGTGTCGAGGCCTCGTCGGACGGGGCGGCCATCGGAGAAGACGAAGAAGAGGCCGAGGGTCACCCTCGCAGGCGGGCGGGGGAGAGTGACTTTTAGCTAGTCACCTCGGGTGGACTCACTCGGAGCCCACCTCAGCCACTCACACAAGGACATTCAATGTTTATCACGTCAATACATTTAAGATCCATCACATTATATATTGAAATACCCATCAGTGAATAGTTTGAGGTGGACTATTTGCTCTCTCTTTTTTATTTCTTATTAAACTAGGCATAGAGTCACTAACCCCGGACCCCAACGAACACGCCCGAGTCGGTGAGAAGCTAGTAATTATATGATCGATACTCAAGCACTTGTTGATAATCTGTATCCAAATTAATTTCAAAATGGATAATGGATAGAGGTGTCCAATATAGTTACTAAATTGAAACTCAAGTAAAAAATATCACACAAAAATAATAAGTTATCGGGTAGGCCCGGTTAAAAAGATAATATAGTCCGAGCCGAACCGACCCGAGATATGTAAATCGGGCTGCCATTGGGCCGGGTTAGGTCCGACCCGCCACCCATGTCATGACCACTCTGATTTTTAGACAAGTAGACATCGAGCATAGGCGTGGTGGACTTGCTTATGATTGGTAGTAGTTTAGCAAGATCTTGATGTTGATTCTAAAATAATATGTTTGTCTAGCATCAATTATTTGAAATTTTATGTCGTCATCTATATGCATGTTTATCACAAAAAACAAACCATGTTACGACTTGTATTAAATTTGACATGGTTAATACGTAACACTCCAGTTAAATTTTACCCTGAAATGAGAGAATTGGTATTCCGACCTCCGAAAATATGAGTGTTATATCGGAAAGGATACTCCAAACAAAACAGGGTGTAAAATGTAATTCATACGTCCGACTCAAAAGCAGGCCGATTGTAGTCGTAGAATTGTACTCAACAAATTATACATTAAAACAAAATATATATGGTAGTTAAAGAGGTAGACGTTATCATGTTTGATGAGAAACGGTAACAAAAAAAAAAGTGGGGACCATGTATAATTTTAAAAAAAAATGCAGAGGAGCCACAAGAAAAAAATAAAAAAAGACACATTTTTTATCAAATAAAGATTTTTTATACAAAAATATAATTCTTAGTCTCTGCTAAATATCCCCGTAAACAAGTTTTGTCGCGAAAACGTATTTTTATAACAAAAAAAATCAAAAAATCACACCCCATTAACTAGAGTACCAGCCGAATGAAGCGAATACGGGCCTCTGTCTCCCGCTGGGGCCCAACAAGAACATGGGCCGCTGTCGGCCTATGTACAGCCACGCAAGCTTTTGGAAATCAACAGCCGAAGACCGCCATCATTAAAACAAAAAAAGGGTTTAATTTAATAACATGAAATTTATTCAAAAAAATAAAAAACCATTTACCGTGAGACCATGGGAGCAAACCAACCAACATACTTGGACAAGTAACTCGAACCTCGCTCACATAAAAGTTCGACTTACTTGTTTATTATGTTAAATAAATAAGTCTGAATAAAAAATAAATCTCAATTTATTAAATGAGTCGAGTTTATACAAACTCTCCATCGACTCTATAAATCCGAGAATAAATTAATTAAATATTCTATTAAATATTTATTTAAAAATTAATTATAAATATTGGACATTATATATCATTGTTTAAATAATAAAATAATTCAAAATAAAATTTGATTGTAATGTAAACTCAAACCAAGTTTCGCAAACGAGTCAAAGTTAAAGTTTTCGTGAACGACTCTGACTGATTTCGAGTTTTATAAACGAAATTGAGCGAGGACCGAACAAAGAGTCAACATACTCATAAAGACTCGATCTGGAACTCCAACTCGTGTGAAATAGAGGAGTCATGCTTGAACAACATACTGCTCTGTTGGTTTGCACCCCTAACTGTGACGCCTGCAAAGCAGACACCTCCGGCTGTTGGGCGGTGTGCTGCCAGAGAGAGGCAAGCAGTTTATGGTCTCTGATGTGGGTCTCTCTCTCTCTCTCTCACTCACTCTTTCACCATCACCAAGTTTGTGGATCTGATCCGCACCCAAAAGAAATCAGGCTCTGCCGGTGCTGGCCGAAAAGGACCCCCCAAGAAGCCAATAATCTAATCCGAGCATCTCCACCCCGGGCCAAGTTTATTTACACGTTGGTGGGCATGAAATTTTAACTGATCAGAAGGACAGGGGAAAAAGGGGGGGCATTGAGATTCTAAAAAAAGGATACATAGGTCAGAGTGTGGAGGGCGGGGCGGGGGCATTGCAGTAAGGGGGAGGGTATGGGGAGGGACAAAGCTGCATGGCTGGTCTTTCGTGGCAGTGGGTAGTGGGTAGTGCACCTTCCCACAGACATTCCTTATCATAAGTGCCATCACTGTCCCCTTGACCTTACCCCTTACCATGCTGCAGTGATGGTTCAAGGTGATCCCTCGAGGGAATCCCTTGAGGTGGGGGAAGGGGAACCCTGCACTATCCAATCTTAAATCATCTTAGGATAGAGGGAGGGTCCTCTCTCAGGTGGTGTTAGTTTCAGAAGGTAGAACACAAACCCTAGTAAGGTGTCTGGGCCAATTGAATTTTTGTTACGAAAATATATTTTTGATTAAACTATTTGCATAGAGGGTGTTTGGTGATTATTACAAAAACATGTTTTTTTACGGAGTATTCTTTGTTGGAGCAAAAAAGAAGAAGAAGAAGAGGTGAGACATTTTTTCTTTTCCTTTCCAGTGACCCCCCTCCCTCCCCCACCTTTATAGTTATGGTCCCACTCTTTTTGCTATTATATCTCAGCAAACATTATAAGTTTATGCCTGTGACCATCTGACATGTTGTTTCAATACAATGTTTTTTAAGATGAAAGTGTATAAAGAATCATTATGTGACAAGCACCCCATAACTAGCTAGGGTCCTTCACTGTCACATAGGGCTTTAGACAGATTTAGATGAAAGTCCAACTCAGATGAGCAATTATTTATATGGATAATATATGTTTACAAGGGTATAGTGGTGATTCTGTGGATCATGATGCTATCTCTTTTTTAAATGGAACAGGTGAAGAGATGTTTGCTATGCCTTGTTCAAGATACACTTTGAATAACATTTTATAATATATAATTCGTATAGATAATTATATATTTCATAAACGATGACATAAACATGAGGCTGGTTATCCAATCAACCCTTGTCGATGTGTGATGTCACCAAGACCTGGTCTCCTTATTGATTATCTCTCATCCTTGTTTGATCTTGAGAGGTCCCCCCTCTGCCCTTGCCAAACCCTGGGTAGGCACCGACTCACCGCCAAGTCTACCTTCTTGGCTCCTCAGCTCCCTTCCAAATCTAGGGTATGGATGGGGAGTGAGTTGGGTCAATCTTATTATTTTATTTAATTCTAGGTACCTGAAGAATATACTCAAGATTTGGAACCTCGAGGGGTTGTTTGGTAGCCGGCCCTAATAAAGTTTTAAGATTTAGAGCTTATTCGCTTTTTATTTCCCAACTAATTATGCTCTTGCTAGTAGTTACCGGTGCAATCGAATCGAGCTGAGCATGGCTCTGTTCGAGCTCGACTCGATGCTCGACGAGTTTTCAAAATTAAAACTGATTTAAATCACATTTTATTAAAATGTATGTACGATTCATGTCTTAATATGTAGTCTGTTAAATTTAATCTATACGTTCTATATTGAGTAATTTGAAGCGGTGCCGTCTTTTGTGAAAGTTAGATAGTCTGGCATGAAAAAGATAGAGAGAGAGGAGATATTCCGTTCCGTGTTTACAAGTCTGAGCCTCTCCAACGCAAAGGTCACGACTCTTTACTGATTTGATTTAGGGGTCTTCGAAAACCAAACAAAACGAATGGATGAGTCAAATCAAATCGTGGCCATCGAGAAAACCTTGCTCTGTCGCAGAGAATCTGCCGACTGTTGTTTCGATTTTTCTCCAGCTTCTGGGAACGTCTCGTTGCGGCCTAGCTCGGACCAGCAGCTGCGCAGCCCAGGCCGAACGAACGGCGCCGGTCAAAAAGATGTTCGCAGATTAATCCGGTCCCCTGATGTCGTAATATGATTGGCAGCCTAGCACAAGGCTCTGCTCAAAGCTGGTTTCTTGCACCGAGCGTGCTCGAAGCGAAAAAAAAGAAGAAAGTGAGCGGATTATCTCAGTTCGCGGGTGAAAGAAGTTTTCGCAGTCTTGGATAACATGAAAACACCTGATGTCGCGAAAAGTGAAACATCAGTACGCTTTAAAAATGACATGACATCTTTTCAACTTCTCCGGAATCTGCTACCGAGCTTAATTTAATCTATTACCGATCCTAATTTAACTCACTACCGAGTCTAGTTTAAGTTGATACCGAGATTTTAAGGACTTACTATCGAGACCTGTTACCGAAACTCTATTAACCTACTACCGAGCCTTAAGGACCCACTACTGACCCCTATCAACTTGCTACCGAGTTATCGAGAATTCAAAAACTCACTACCGACCCTCTACTAATCTACTACCGAGCCTAGTTTTACTTGCTACCGAGCTTTTAAGGACTTACTACCGAGACCTATTACAGTTGCTACCAAACTTTAAGAATCCACTACCGATCGCCTATCAACTCGCTACCGAGTTACCGAGACTCCAAATACCCATTATCGAGCTACCGAGGCTCCAAAGACCCACTTCCGACTCTCTATTAACCCACTACCGAGTCTTGAGGATCCACTACCGACCGCCTATCAACTCGCTATCGAGTTACTG